>CM076575.1:1655710455-1656141053 GCA_034641835.2 Pinus albicaulis
GCTATCAAGTTACTGAACATGAAGATCTCAATAATTACAAGAAATTAAATTAATATGTGAAAAAATATTGTTTCTAAACATATCAATTAAAATGTAATTTACTTGGATAATCATGTATGGTGTAAGAACATATTCCAAACAATGTAAAACTCATCTCTGTTGCAATGGGTGTTGATGCATCGTACACATGTATCCCTTCCCATAATTCCTTTAATTCATCTACGAATGGTTGTAAGTAGGCATCCATATTCTTCACTTATCTTCTACCAGGGAGTATGAGAGCCAACATAAGATGTTCATTCGTTATGGAAAAACCATGGAGGGATATTTGTGTTGATCACTACTATAGACCAAATAGAATAATTAATGTTTTGGAGGGAATATGGGTTGAAACCATCCATGGATATGCTGAATTGTAGAATTCATACTTCATCCTCAAATTTTGCAGGCCATGTATCATCTATATTCTTCATGGCTATTGAATCTGTTGGGATTCACATAACTCCTGACCCACTTTTGGGTGAGGCATGCCATCCTTGAAACATAGCTAATTATTTGCAACAAAAGAGTCTTTGAATCCTTAGGATTATATGCATGTGCCTCAATATATTATGAGGAAGACCTTGTGATTACCCTTTTTTCTGAATTATGGTACTTGTCATGCCCACATTTTGGACATATATGCTTGTATGCATATTCTCCTCTATATAGAATACATTCAAACATGTATGATATGATATGTACTCAACAACCAACATTTTCAACAACTTCATTGCCTCTTTGCAACTACTTGAAAATACCTTATCACTTGAAAGAACCTTATCTTTGAATATCCCGTAGTTGGTAGGGAATATAATTGTACAATGTCAATATTTAACATTAATAAAATCAATCATTTTTAAATTTGATTGTGTGACAAAATATAGGGAACTTGATCGATGATGCAAGTCAATTACCTCAATATTTCCAAAAAACATGCATTCGACATGCCAAAATTTGCTTTCACGTTGTATTGAAACATTATTATCCCCAGTTGAGTAGAATTTCACTTACCGCCAGGTCCAAAGAGAGGGGCAGTGGAAGCAAATTTTAGGATTTCGAATAAGGCGTTAGTGATATGAGCATCATCCCCTACATCATCATTTTAGAATTCATATAACATAATTTCCTCCATAGAATTAATATCCCATAAGCAATCATCCATGCCAACCTCCATTTTATTTCCTCCTACATTACCAACTTGTGATGAATAACTACTATCACTAGCACATTTGGCCCAATTTACGATGGAAAAAGCATCACTATTCCGACACATAGGCATCCCAAGAGCGACCCTTTGAGGTGGGGAAAAATGTGGTTAGCCATTATGTCAGTATTCTGACACTTCAATAAAGTGTTGGAAGAGCGACACATTTTTTGACATTTCGAGACATCTGTCGCTCTTCCGACATTATCCAAATCATCGCTATTCTGACGTCAACAATAGCATCACTCTACCGACGTTAGACAAAGCGTCACTCTACCGAAATTAGGCAAAAATTCGCTCTACCAATGTTAGACAAAATGTCGCTCTACCGACATTAGACAAAGTGTTGCTCTACCGACGTTATCCAAAAACATTGCTCTACCGATGTTAGACAAAGCATCGCTCTACCGATGGTTGAAACGTCACTCCTCCGATGGCAGGAAATTTAAAAAAAAAACGAAGTGTCGCTCTTCTGACGGCAGGAAATTTTAGAAAAAAAACTAAGTGTCGCTCTTCCGATGGAAACTAAAAAATATTCAATTTTTTTTATTTAAATATCAGTGAGAAGGATTTTTAACGGACCTATAAGGATTTTTATTAAGGGATTTTTTTGGACATGTCATGGTTTTATTACATACGTTTGATAGCTCTTTTTGGAAACTATTTTTGATTCATGACACCTTCTTGCAAGACCGGTGGAACTATAGTTCAGATCTATATATCTCTCTTCAAACTCGGACTTTAAGTACCATACAGTTTAGACCTAATCACTCTTTTTAACTAACTTTTAGTTTGGGATTGTGACAACTATACCTCAAAGTTGTGGATACGCTAATTTCTTATTTTCAGATGTGTGGTGGCTTAGTTGCAGATTAGTTGTTGAATGGTTTTGGAGACTTTCATTTGAGCCTATTTTATCTATCTTCATCCTTACACTTCTTATTTTCAATATTCCTCTCTAAATTGTGGTAACATCAAAATAGTGATCTCCTTTTAGTAATGTTATGGACCTGTGAGTAATGTTTTGGAACTTGAAGAAGCATCCTAGAGCATTTTTTTGCAGACTTATTGAAGAGCCTAGATTTGGCCACAATTTTGGATTGACAATGTACTGCATACATTAAAGGCACAATGTACTTCAAAATTTGGAGATGACAATTGCGGACAAGACTGAAGTTATACAGCATGGAAAATGAGAAATAATTGCAGTAAGTATAAGGTTATACATCAGATAATTGGATGCGGATAAGTTTGGTATTGGATACCATAGAAAGAAGCAGATTCAAGACATAATTAAGTGCAGACTTGACTAAAGATAATGGTATCAGAGCTATGGTGCAAAAAACAAAGAAAGGGCATTTTAAGATATAAGTCCATGAATTGACAGTAAGACAATGCAGACAATGAAATGAGTTCGATGCAATTTTCAGTGATACATATTCTCAACAAAAGACCAGTCACAAATATTCATAAACAGGTTGACTTATTATATATGGAAACAATTATATATACCCTAGTGAACTACGCATAACAGAGACAAAAGACAGTTCGGATTATTTTGAAGATTTCAGATAAGCACTGTAATTTAGTGCGAGATAGGACACTGATTCGTTGAGAAATAATACATTACATTTAGTCAGAGTCTAGCCAATTTTATTATTAAATTGTGTGGCCTGACTAGAGGTTGGCCAGTGCCTCAAAATTCCAAATTCCAAATTCTTAACAATTCTTAAACCCAATAAAATGCAAGCATGCCAATTTAGTTGAGCTATTTTCTATGAATAATGTAATAATGATTTGGATGTAGAGGAACAAAATTAAACCCAAGAAAATGTAAACAATATGAAAATGCCAAGTTTCATTGAGTTGTTTTCTGTGAATAACATAATAATGATTTGGATATATATAAACAAACATAAACCCAAGAAAATGAAAACAATAAACAACATGAAAATGATTAAAGCCAACAACCATGCCAAGTTAGCTTTGAGTTTTTCTCTGTTTGACTAAAATAATGATTTGAATTTGATTAAATGGGCACATTAACATAGATACTTGGAGAGGAAACGTTACGGTTTTCCCATCCCGTAATACTCTCACAATCCTGCATTGTTGCAAACATATTCAAAATATGCAGCAACCTTCGATCAAAAATGAAAAATTCCTTTGCTATGCTATCCAAAGTAACCTTACAATTTAGTAGCTGTAATGACTATGATTATCGTCTAATGGGACCACTAACCAATTTTATAGGAAAATGAATCACTCACTTGAAATCTAAAGATGTTAAGCGAATATTATTAGAGCTAGGAGAAAGGAGATCAATGGAAGTAGAAGCCACAGATTTATACATAAATATGTTGCACCATTCGTAATAGGTGCCATGGGGCTCAAACCAGTCAATGTCCTAGTGGGAACAGTGCCATTGAGAATTGACATACCACCACTGCAATCAATATAGTTCAATACTATCAGCAATGATAAAACTGGAACTTTAAGATATGGGTTCAACTTCAAATCACACAAATTTAGAGAAAATGAAATTGTAGGTTAATTTAAAACATACCTAGATGGATACATGCAGGATGCATAGCCTATCATTGCAAAATGTAGATGGAAAAGATGTTAAATGTGTACATATTCAAGCTCAGCAGGAAATACAAAGTTCAAGAAAATTTACATTATAAAATTGTAAGGAACTGAAGATAAGGAATATTGGTCACAAATTTGGAATCAGTGAAGACTTTAGCCAAAGGACCATTGACAGGACATGTTTCTGTTATAGTTTGGTATATCCAACCTATCCTATACATTGATTGAAACCATCATCCCTATCAAAATAATATTGAAAATTTGACCTCCAATTTCATATGCTTTAACATCAAAGCAAGTATTGATTGCAAAACTAAGATGATCAGAGCACATGTATGAAGAAAGGTGGTGAGGTTGAAAGCAGCGGGGATGTTGTTAGATAGTAATTGCATATAAAACCCCAAATTTTACCTCAATACATTCAAAATAAAGCCTTGTCAGCAGGAATTGCAATTCCTATTAAATTTGTGTTTGAGTAATTGTCACACTCATCTAATTGGAAATAAATTATGTGGACTAACTGCCACCCTGGGAACATGGGACTAACCACTCACTCAAGAAGGGTTTGGAAGTTTACTAAAGCTATGGATTTTGGTGTAACAAAAAACATGAATATGTTATCAGAGCCATGGCCCGTGTTTGATTCCCTGAGTTTCATTTAAGGGGGGTGTTGGAGTAATTGTCACACTCACCTCATTGGGAATCACTTAAGGTAACAAATCACTCAAGGTAATGGTAAAGGTGTGGAAGTATATTACATCCTACAAGTTACGAGGGGTTGTTGGAGCAATTGTCACACTCACCTCATTGGGAATCATGTAAGCTAATTGCCCACTCAAGGTAATGGTAAGGGTGTCGAAGTTTATTACAACCTATAGGTTTGGGTGTAATAGAAATGGTAAAGGTTTGGAAGTTTACTACAGCCTGCAGGTTTGGGTGTAATGTAAAAGCTCAACAAGTCTACTTACTAGAGAAGAAACCAATGTCCCTGGATGAGTGATCCTAGTCCAGCTAAAATTGAGAAGAAAACAAATGTTAAAATGAAAAATAAGTTTTTTTATTTTGTTCCTAAAAGCAGCTTTTGCAAGCTGGTAGCACTACCGAAGGATTCTAAAGAGACAAGGGATGAGATTTTACAGTCCTTCATTAACTTAAAGGACTGATATGAAACATTTTCTAGGCACCTGTATACACTAATCTATGACTTCTATGTAGAAGGCTTGGCTCTATGTTAGGGAAAATATCTCTGGTACATAAATTACAGAGCTATTTAATGCATACCTGAGGAATAATTCATGGAATCCATTAAAACTCTCTAGCAAGATTCCCCATAACATACACCACCACAAGGCGCCTGCCAAGGAACCTATTCACAAGACTTCCAACGTCAGTCCCCTACCCATCAAAAAACTGTGAGATATTTAATTTGTTAAACAATCCACTGATATGTTTAATGAACATAATGATAAATGTACCAGACACCTATTTATATAACTATGAAGTACATGAAAACTAAATCTAAGAAGAATAGAATGATAAAAAATGATAAATCCAAAACCCACTGAGCTAGGGTCCCCACCTCAATTGCAGCTTTGCAAAAGAGTACCATGCGCTTCAAAATATCCTGCATTCATATTACTTACCATCAGTCATCAGCTAACAGAAAATCAAAAACAACAAAACCTCTTAAGCTAGGAACATAGTAAGCTGGAAAACACAGTCATGCTTTGAACAGATTTCAGATAACTAAGATCTCTTTCTCTTCAGATCTCCAACAGATTTCTGAACTTCGGCAACCTTAGAACTTGAAATATTTCCACCAGATACTATTTCTTTCGAGCCGTTAATGGACGGTGGCTACTTTAGGGTTTCAGAGCGTCCATGATTCCCAGCTTCTGCAAGAATCTAGAAAAAAGAAAGCATCATAGGGAAGAATGGAATCATGTAAAACAACAAAAAAAAATTACAAAAAAAACGTTATAAATAATACCTTGGCATAATACATTTGTGGATTAAAATCAAAGCCATCATTCTATTCAGAGATCAAAAATACAAGAGTAGCTATCGAAGTTGTTGTTTTTACTCAGGTTTGGTCAGAAAATTAGCAGAGTAGCCTTCTCCTTCAAAAGCAGTGGACCCTTTCCCATCGTACCATACATGTCATTCCTCACAAATGCAGCATTCTTGGCTTCCATCTCCGTCAAAGCCTCTAGAGAAACAATTGCCGATCCTTGAACAATAAAACTGAGCGAACAAGCAGAGCGGGAAAAAAATTTGAATAGGTCGATTAAGATAGAGTAGCCACCAAATTAACCATTACTGTTTCTCCCCCTACTAAATTATATAATATTATAAGGGAATTAATAATTAATATTTTGTTGTGAAAATTTTTATTGGCCGAAAGTAAGTACTTACTGTAAGACAGATTTTTGTGTTGGCTTTTTTTAATTTACATAAAAAAAATATTTTTAAGTTTTTAGACATAGATGATGTTTAAAGTAAATTTATTTTCTAATAAAAAAATTCATTGTTGCTGAACATTACTTGATAACTAAAAATAAAAATAAAAATTATTTTGTGATATTAGAAATTTATTAACTAAAAAATAAAAATAAAAATTATTTTGCAATATTAGAAAATTATTGTTCTAGAGGTTTTATTTTTTATTATTGTTTAATTAATTTTAGTTGGTAAAATTATTAAAATTGATAATTTGATAAATGTTTTTTCTTTAAAGTAGTTTGTGGATATTAGTTTGGATATGATTATAGTTGAGAAAACCCTATATTATGATAGACATATTGCACCGTACTAAGCTTGACATATTTTTATAGTATGCCTACATCTCTTATATGTATTGTCTTCAACATCGAACAATGAATATATATCTTGTCATTTCTGACGTTGAAAAATCAGTTTTCTCCAGGTGAATTTTCATAGGGGTGGAGTTAATGTGACTTATCTGGTCATTGTTGTTCCAACATTGTATCTAATAAGATCAGGTCCACTGATTGTATTATAAATTAAATAATGAAGTTGTTCACAAGTGACCAAAATATCATCTACTATATCATCTAATTTTTCTATGTTTGGTATACATGGTAATAATGGCATTACCCACAAACACATGATACCCTCATAACCAATACCTAGTTTTCTTCAGCCTTAGATACTTAGTGGTTAAAGGCTTCAAGGGTAAAGGGTTAAGTTCCAAGGGATTTAGGGTCAGAGGATTTAGTGGCTAAGGACTTAAGATTTAGGGGATTTAGGTGTTTAAGGGATTAGAAGTTAATTAAGCTGGTGTTTAAGGGAGAAGGATTAGGGATTAAGGGTCACAGGTTAAGAGGATAAGGAGTTATGGCTTACAAGGTTCATGGATTATATATATTTAGGGGTTATTTTCTTAATATTTAATGAGTCAAGGGGTTTATGGGTTATGAGGTATGAGTGTAGGGGTTAAGGGATTATGGATTGGGGGTTAAGGGGATATGGAATTCAATGGCTATGGGTTAAAGGCTTATGGTTTTTGATCATTGGACTCATAATCCCTGACTTATCACCACTATTGAGGGTTCCCCTATCGATTTCTCTTGCTACCTTCCCTCTAGGTCCCCTAGCCCCTTATATGAAATTAGGTCCTAAGCCCCCTTCCAGTAATTCCATAATGCTAGGAGTATAGATCATAGTAAACCATGCTTGCACCTCTAAATTTTACCCATCCATGCAACACTTGTGTCCCCTTAACCCGTTATTTCACATTTCCCAAGGAAAAAATCAAATATTTGGATGTATCTTGGATGACTTGTCACATTCCATGACTAGCTTCACCCATGAATAGGAATTCCCATCATTTAATAATTTTTTGGAGGGTTTTCGTGGCATAGTCAAAGGCCACATTTACAAAAAAAAGAGAATTTTATAAGTATATTTTAGATGGATTAAGGACTATAGGGTTGTTAACAGGGAAAAAATTCCACCTTGCCAAGAAGGGGGAATTAATCACTCAATCGTAGGTCCCAACTAGACCTGCTCTTGTTTTGAATGGCCAATGCCAACGGGTTTTAAGGACTATTATAAGGGTTACGGGAATAATGAGTTAGTGGTTAAGGGATTAGGGATTAGGGGCTTAAGGGTTCTATGAATAAGAGATTAGGGGTTAGAGGTTTAGGGTTTATGGTTTAGGGGTTAGGAGAATAATGAGTTAGTGGTTAAGGGGTTAGGGATTGGGGGCTTAGGGGTTAGGGGATTTAATCACATTTAGGGGTTAGGGGAGTAATGATTTAGTGTTTAAGGGATTAGGGATTTGGGTTAGGGAGATAATGAGTTAGTGGTTAAGGGTTTAGGGATTGGGGGTTAGGGGTTAGGGGTCGAATAATGAGTTAGTAGTAAAGGGATTAGGGATTGGGGGCTTAGGGGTTAGGAGATTTAGGCATATTTAGGGGTTAGGTACCTGAATAATGAGTTAGTGGTTAAGGGATTAGGGAGGGGAAACTACCGTTAATAATTCTGCCCGCTATTATGTTTTAATAAATATGTACAATATGTAATAATTATACAACCAAGCCTGCATAAACCATTTATGCTTATTTCCAAATGTTCTTGTATAACCTTGGACTAGCCTTAAAAACTCCCCAACAGTGTAAAAAATCCAAAGGAACCCCAACATTCCCTTTTAGAACATGTTTTTGAAGTTTGCACGAATTCTAGTTCAAGTGGGTCACTCGGGTCACAGACGCCCTCGGCACCTTGAATGTGTTTCTGCACGCGGGTCACCGGGGTCATGGCCTACACGGGCCTCCTGAATGCGTTTGGGTCGCGTTCGTCCCGGCCCGATCCTGATGAACGACCTTCGTGCCTTCAAACATTGTTTTGCATGTCCTGAACACAAAAAGTGGATAAGACAAAACTTGACAAACTATCTTAAGAAAATGATTTTGAGATGAAGCAGTTGTTGCAAATAATTATTTAATTAATATGTCACCAAGTTCAATTTTGGGTGACATGGCACTAGAGGAAGTCGAAGTGGAAAGAAGCCCTCTCTTACATGTCTTAGGTCTCTGAAGTGTGAAACAAGCATGTATGTGGCTAAGGTGGATAATATAAAACTTGACAACATATTGGTCAATTTCCTTGACCCTTTATTGGTTATTCAGAAGGAGTATGAATACACCACTGTTACCTAACCCCTAGTAGATCAAGGGCTACAAGTTGTAGTTTTCGTCTGAAAATCAACATACCACAACCATGCTTACAACCAGGATATATTTTTTGAGGAGGAGAAATCTCGTCGAGATCAACATCAAGAATCCATTGCAAAAAAAAAAGTACAACTTGTGGTGATTCCAGATGAGCATATATGAATAGCTAGAATAGATGTCGAATGTGGAAATTATGGAGGAAAAAGATGAAATTCATCTTCCTTTTTCATTCGAGAAAGAGGAAAATTAATCATCACTGAAAATTCAAAATTTTCAAGCTAAGCAAGATCAACCAAATTGGGGGCAGAGTTTGGGGAACCTTCGTAAGTGAATGGGGCCTATGTGATATGGCTATGAGTTATCTACCCCCACACAATCTGATATGAAAATAGTAAACATTTTAGGTATAGGGTTAATTAACCCCACACATAGGGATTACATAGGTTTTGTTCCCACACCACATGTTCATTGGAAAGATACCCCTATAATCTGCGTTTATGTCAAGTTGGATCATTGGCTCATCACCAAGCATTGTTTCATCACTATGTGTTGTTTGGTATCATAATTTTATTTCAGTGGTGCACTTCCTATGGTAGTGGCATTGCGCAATCCTTCATTGAATATGGTAAAACACCCAGTAAAGGGAAAGGTAAAGAACATGAATCCGTTCGTTATGTTGTGGCACATTACAACATGTCTGCATATGTGCATACATGAACATATTTTACCCCTTCCGAAATTAATAGATATCTAATTTCAAGATGAGTTGTGGAAGAAGACACTCAACTATGAACGTATACCCTTTAGATGTTGAATATGTAATGAGTACAAACATTTATATCACCATTGTTTGTTGGTAAATCAGATGAAGTCCCCTGTATCGGTGTTGTGTCAAGCAAATAATGGGTTTACAGTTGTTGAACATAGTCATTGTAACCCTAAACATGGCTCCTCACATGACTCGACCTGACCCAATTCACCTAAACACGTTTCCTTGGGTCCCCTCATAGTACGGCACAACCCAAGTCAACCTGACCTGAACACGTTTCCTTCGGCACCATCATACGACCAAACATGACCTGACCCGCCCGAACGTCGAAGGCATGAGGGAGCAAATGGAAAATGGGTTGCACGAATGTGCAGTAAAAGGCACATGGGCGGTCACAACTCAAAATTTTTGATACGACCACCCTCACATGAACTAACCCAACCCGCCCTAACCCACTTGAACGTGTTTCCCTGGGTACCCTCACTTGACCAGAACTGACCTGACCTGACCCGCTCGAACACGTTTCCCTAGGCGCCCTCACACGACCCGACCCGACCCACCCAGACCCCCCCGAACACACTTCCTTGGGTGCCCTCAGATGGCACGACTTGACCTAACTAGCCCAAATGTGTTTCCTTAGGTTCCCTCACATGACTTGACCCGATCCCACCTGACCCCACCCGACCCACCCGAACATGATTTCCTAGGTGCCCTCACACGACACAACCCGACCCAACTCGCGCGAACACGTTTACTTCGACAACCTCACACGATATGACCGGACCCGACCTGACATAACACGGGTGGTCACAACTTAGCATTTTTGATATGACCACCCTCACATGACCCGACCCGACCCTACCAGCCTAAACGTCGAAGGCACGAGGGATCAAACAAAAAATGGGTCACACGAACGCGTTTCCTTAGGCAGCCTCACACGACACGACTTGACCAGATTGGACCCAACCAGACCCACTCGAATGTGTTTCCTTGGGTGCCCTCACAATATGGCATGACCTGACCTGAGCCGACCTCAACGCGCGGTTTCCTTGGGCAGCATCACACAACTCGACCTGAGCCACCTGAACGCGTTTCCCTGGGTGCCCTCATGACATGGTCCGACACGACCCGACCTAGTCGGACATGTTCCTTGGGCGCCCTCACATGACCCGCCCTGACCCAACCCACCCGAATGCATTTTCTTGGGCAGCCTCACACGACACGACTTGACCCGACTCAACCCAACCCGACCCGCCCGAACGTGTTTCGTTGGGCGCCCTTACAATACGGCATAAACCGACCTGACCTAACCCAAATGCGTTTCCTTGGGCGTTATCACACGACTCGACCCGACCCGTACAAATGTGTTTCCTTGGGTGGCCCTCACATGACACGACCCGACACGACCCGCACGAATGCGTTTACTTGGACAACCTCACACAACACGACCAGACTTGACCTGACACAACACAGGTGGTCACAACTTAGCATTTTTGATATGACTATCCTCACACAACTGGACCCCACCTAACTTGACTCGAATCGACCAGATTGAACGTAGAAGGCATGAGGGAGAAAATAGAAAACGGGTCACACGAACATGCAGTACAAGGCACACAAGCGGTTAGTACAACTTAGCATTTTTGATATGGACAACCTCACACGACCCGACCCAACCCAACACACCCAAACGCATTTCTTTGGGCGCCCTCACACGACCCGACCCAACCCGACCCATCCAAATGTGTTTCCTTGGGTGCCCTCACATGAACCAACTGGACCGGACCAGACCTACCCGAACGTGTTTCCGTGGGAGCCCTCACATGACCTGACATGACCCGACCTGGCCGGACACATTCCTTGTGTAGCCTTCCATGACCCAACTTGACCCGACCCACCCGAACACGTTTCCTTGGGCACCCTCATAGTATGGCATGACCCGACCCGACCTGACCCAAACACATTTCCTTGGGCGCCATCACACGACCTATCCCAACCTGCCTGGACATCGAAGGAATGAGGGAGAAAATGAAAAACAGGTCTCACAAACAAGCACAAGGCACACGAGTGGTCACAACTTATCATTTTTTATACGACCTCCCTCACATGATCCAATCTAAATGCATTTGCTGTGGCGCCCTCACACGAGATGACCCGACCCACCTGAATGAAGGGCGTATGAGGGAGAAAACAGAAAACAGATCGAAAAAATGTACAAAAGCAACACGAGCGGTGATAACTTAGCATTTTTGATATGGCCACCATCACACGACTTGACCTGACCTGACCTGCCCAAACATGTTTCCCTGGGCGCCCTCACACGATTCGATCCAACCCACCCGAACGCATTTCCTTGGGCGCCCTCACATGACTCGACATGATCCGACCCGACCAGACATGTTCCTTGGGTAGCCTTCCATGACCTGACTTGACCTGACACGTTTGAATTCATTTCTTTAGGCACCCTCATAGTACGGCACGACCCGACCCGACCCGACTCAAATGCATTTCCTTGGGCTCCATCACACGACCCAACCTGCTCGAACATTGAAGGAATGAGGGAGAAAATGACAAACGGGTCACACGAATGTCCACAAGGCGCACAGGCAGTCACAACTTAACATTTTTGAATAACCTCCCTTAGACGTTCCAACTCGAACACGTTTCCTGTGGCACCCTCACACGACACAACGCAACCCACTAGAACGAAGGGCACACGAGGGAGAAAATGTAAAAAGGATTGCACAAATGTGCACAAGAAACATAGGCGGTTACAACTTAGAATTTTTTATACGACCACCCTCACATGACCCAACCCAACCTGACTCGACCCACCTGAACACGTTTCCTTGGGTGGCCTCACACGACACGACCTGACCAAACCAGACTCGACCCGACTCGCCCGAATGTGTTTCCTTGAGCACCCTCACAATATGGCACGACCCGACTTGACATGACTCGAACGTGTTTCCTTGGGAAGCATCACATGATTCGACTCGACCCGACCCACCCTAACGTGTTTCCCTGGGTGCCCTCATGACACGGACCAACATGACCTGACCCAGTCAGACATGTTCCTTGGGTGCCCTCACATGACTCGACCTGACCTGACCCAACCTGCTCGAACATGTTTCCTTAGGCGCCCTCACGGTACAACACGACCCGACTCGACCCGACTCGCCCGAATGCATTTCCTTGGGCACCCTCACAGTATGGCACGACTCGACCCGACCTGACATGAACTTGTTTCCTTGGGCTCCATCACATGACCCGACCTGACTTGACCTACCCAAACATCGAAGGCACGAGGGAGAAAATGAAAAACAGGTCGCACGAATGTGCACAAGGCACATAGGCAGTCACAACTTAACATTTTTTATACAACCTCCCTTAGACGATCCAACTCGAACACGTTTCCTATGGCACCCTCACACGGCATGACCTGACCTGCCCGAACGAAGGGCACATGAGGGAGAAAATGGAAAAAGGATTGCACAAACATGCACAAGAAACCTAGGCAGTCACAACTTAGCATTTTTGATATGACCACCCTCACACGACCCAACCCAACCCGACTTGACCCGCCCGAATGCGTTTCATTGGGCGGCCTCACATCACACATCCTGACTAGACTCGACCTGAACTGACTCACCCGAACGTGTTTCCTTGGGTGCCCTCACAATATGGCATGACTCGACCTGACCCGACCTGAACACGTTTCCTTGGGCGACATCACACGACTCGACTCGACCCACCCGAATGTGTTTCCCTGGGCGCCCTCATGACACGGCCCAACACGACCTGACCCGGTCGGACATGTTCCTTGGGCACCCTCACATGACTCGACCCACCTGAAATTGTTTCCTTGGGGGCCCTCACATGACCTGACATGACCTGAACCGACCGGACACATTCCTTGGGTAGCCTGCCATGACCCAACTTGACTTGACCCACCCGAACACATTTCCTTGGGTGCCCTCATAGTATGGCACGAACTGACCTGACCCGACCCGAACGCATTTCCTTGGGCTCCATCACACGACCCTACCTGACCTGAACTACTCAAACGTCGAAGGAACAAGGGAGAAAATGACAAACGGGTCGCACGAACATGCACAAGGCACACAGGCAGTCACAACTTAGCATTTTTGATACAACCTCCCTTAGACGATCCAACTCGAACATGTTTCCTGTGGTGCCCTCACATGGCATGACCCGACCTTGCCCGAACGAAGGGCACACGAGGGAGAAAACGGAAAAAGGATTGCACAAACATGCAAAAGAAACATAGGAGGTCACAACTTAACAATTTTTATACGACCACCCTCACATGACCCAACCCACCCTGAACCGACCCTCCAGAATGCATTTCCTTGGGCGGCCTCACATGACACGACTTGACCAGACTGGACCCGACCCGACCTGCCCAAACGTGTTTCCTTGGGCGCCCTCACAATATGGCACGACCCGACCAGACCCGACCCGAACGCGTTTCCTTGGGCGGCATTACACGACTCAACCCAACCCACCCGTATGCGTTTCCCTAGGTGCCCTCATGGCATGGCCTGACACGAACCGACCCAGTTGGACATGTTCCTTGGGCACCCTCACATGACCTGACCTGACCTGACCCGCTCGAACATGTTTCCTTGGGAGCCCTTAGATTAAAACATGACTCAACCCGACCCGACCCACACGAACGCGTTTCCTTGGGCGCCCTCACAGTACGGCACAACCCGACTCGACCCGACCCGAACACATTTCCTTGGGCTCCATCACATGACCCGACCTGACTCGACTTGCCTGAACGTCGACGGCACGAGGGAGAAAATGAAAAATGGGTCGCACGAATGTGCTTAAGGCACACAGGCAGTCACAACTTAGAATTTTTGATACAACCTCCCTTAGATGATCCAACTCGAACATGTTTCCTGTGGCTTCCTCACACGGCATGACCTGACGAAGGGCACACGAGGGCGAAAACGGAAAAAGGATTTCACACACATGCAAAAGAAACATAGGTGGTCACAACTTAGCATTTTTTATACGACCACCCTCACACTACCCAACCCAACCTGACACGACCTGCTCGAATGTATTTCCTTGGGCGGCCTCACATGACACGGCCTGACCAGATCAGACTCGACCCAACCGGCCCGAATGTGTTTCCTTGGGCGACTTCACAATATGGCACGAACCGACCTGACCTGACCCAAACATGTTTCCTTGGGCGACATCACATGACTTGACCTGACACACCCGAACGCGTTTCCATGGGTGCCCTCATGACACGACCCAACATGACTCGACCCGGTCAGACATGTTCCTTGGGTGCCCTCACATGACCCGACCTGACCCAACCTACTTGAACATGTTTCCTTGGGTGCCTTCACAGTACAACACGACCCGACCCAACCCAACCCACCCGAACGTGTTTCCTTGGGCACCCTCACAGTATGACATGACCTGACTCGACCCGACCTGAACGTGTTTCCTTGGGATCCATCACGCGACCCAATCTGACCCGACCTGCTCAAATTTCAAAGGCATGACGGATAAAATGACAAACAGGTCACACGAACATGCACAGGGCACACAGGTAGTCACAACTTAGCATTTTTGATACAACCTCCCTTAGAAAATCCAACTCGAACATGTTTCCTGTGGCACCCTCACACGGCACGACCCGACCCACCGAAATGAAGGGCACACGAGGGAGAAAATAGAAAAAGGATCGCACAAACATGCACAAGAAACATAGGCAGTCACAACTTAGCATTTTTTATACGACCACCCTCACACGACCCAACCCAACCTGACCCGACCCGCCCGAACGCGTTTCCTTGGGCGACCTCACATGACATGACCTAACTAGACCCGACCTGACCTGACCCACCTGAACGTGTTTCCTTGGGTGCCCTCACAATATGGCACGACCCAACCTAACCCGACCCAGATGCGTTTCCTTGGGCGACATCACATGACTCGACCCGACCCACCCGAACGCGTTTCCCTGAGTGCCGTCATGACATGACCCGACACGACCCGACCCAGTCGGACATGTTCCTTGGGCGCCCTCACATGACCCGACCTAACCCTACCCGCTCGAACATGTTTCCTTGGGCACCCTCATAGTACAACACGACCCGACCCGACCCGACCAGAACGCATTTCCTTGGGCGACATCACATGACCCAACCCGACCCTACCCACCTGAACATCGAAGTCACGAGGGAGAAAATGATAAATGGGTCGCATAAACGTGCACAAGGTACATGGGCAGTCAGAAATTAGCATTTTGTATATGACCTCCCTCACACGATTTGACCCAAACGAGTTTCCTGTGGTGCCCTCACATGGCACGACCCGACCCGCCCGAACAAAGGACGCACGAGGGAGAAAACAGAAAAGGGATCACACAAACATGCACAAGAAAAATGGGTGGTCACAACTCAACATTTTTAATACGACCACCCTCATACGACCCGACCCGACTTGACCCGACCCGCCTAAACAAAGGGCGCACGAGGGAGGAAACTGAAAAGGGATCGCAAAAACATGCACAAGCAACATGGGTGGTCACAACTTAGAATTTTTGATACGACCACCCTCATACGACCTGAACCGACCCGCCTGAACGCGTTTCCTTGGGTGGCCTCACATGGCACGACCTGACCCAACCCGACCTGACTTGACCCACCTGAATGTGTTTCCTTGGGTGCCATTACAATATGGCACGAACCGACCTGACCTAACTCGAACGTGTTTCCTTGGGAGCCATCACACGACTCGACCTGACCCAAATGGATGTGTTTCCTTAGGCAACCTCACACGACACAACTCGACCAAACCCAACTCGACCTGCCCGAACGCGTTACCTTGGGCGCCCTCATACGACCTGCCCGAACGCGTTACCTTGGGCGCCCTCATACGACCTGATCACATGACCCGAAACATTGTTCCTAAACGATAAAACCAATCACATGACCCGACACATTGTTCCTAAATCCTAAAATATAACTCCCAAACATTGTTCCTAAACCCTAAACCCTAAGATTGTTCCTAAACACTAACACTTGCCTCCTAAACGTCGCAATACCGACACTTGTCTCCAAACCGTCGCAATACTGACACTTACCTCCTAAACGTCACAATACCGACACTTGTCTCCAAACCATCACAATACCGAAACTTGTCCAAACTGTCACAATACCGACACTTATCTCCAAACGTCGGAATACTGACACTTTTCTCTGAAACGTCGCAATACTGACACTTATCTCCAAACGTCGCAATATCGACACTTATCTCCAAACGTCACAATACTGACGCTTTTCTCTGAAACATCGCAATACCGACACTTGTCTCAAAACTGTCGCAATACTGACACTTATCTCCAAACGTCGCAATTCCGACTCTTCTCTCTGAAACGTCGCAATACTGACACTTTTGTTGAAACGGTTGCAATAGCGACACTTATCTCCAAACTTCGCAATAGCGACACTTTTTCGCAAACGTCGCAATACTGACACTTGTCTCCAACCATCAGTATAGCGACAGTTGTGGGCAGAATTTGAAAAATTGATAAAAATTGGGGAAATTTCTGACAATACATCAAAAGTGTCGGAATTTTGACCAAATGTACTAGTGTATTGTTGTAGTCATTCCTACTTGGTGAATCTAGACGTAGTGGGAATTGAATAGGTGGTTTAGTCAACCCTTCTTTGTGTGCTTTCTCTTTGATCATTTATTTTAATGAAACCTTCTCTTGAGTGTAAATTGTATTGGGATGCTCCAAAAGATGGTAGGTGGGTTTCTCATCATCACTAGAATCCTAATTTCAAAAAATATTGAATGTCATTAGTACAATATCAATGATATTAGTATGCATGTAAATGCAATTGGTTCATTGAAATTGCATTATACCAAGAAATTATTACCATCGTTGATCCAAGATTGCGGCTAGAAGATTCCATGTTCCAATTTGCAGGGTAAAGAGGTCCATTTTCATCTACCAATTGCATGTGATATGTTGCTCCTGATAAGAGCTTCCGACATTTTTGAAAATAATCTGGAGTATTATTTTTTGCATCTAAAATTGATTCTAAATTAGGTTCTTGAAAATTTGGATATATTTTTAGTCAAATTGACATGGAATAAAAAGACATATTCAATGATATAATCAAAATATAAATAAAATATGAGCTTACTAGAGATGTAAAGGGATAACTCCATGAAGGAATTTGTGAGAAATATGGAACGAGTTGGAATTTGAAGAATTGACCATTTGCAAATATTATTTATATTTTTTTCCCACATTTGAAAAAAATAATAAATAAAAATTTGTGTGCATATCCAAAATCAATGTTGAAAACCATATAACCACAATCTGAATTTCAATATAAATTTCAAACCAATTTTCAAGAATAAGGTGACTTTACAAGAAAATGTATACTATGAACTATTGTAATTCATGTGGATGTATTCTAAAAGATAATTTGAGATTAATATTCCATTTTATGTGAAATTAAATTTTCAAATAACTTTTAAACCAAATCGGTGTGCTTATTGGAACAAAGTCCATCGATGAATTTAAAAAATTAAAAACACTGAGGCGTTAAAATAATACCCACACTGATTTCTGAAATTTCGAAAAAAATATGTTATCAAATGAGTGTTCTTCTACAAAAATTCATGGATATGTTTAAAAAAAACAACACCATTATGCACCTGTTTCCCGATTTTAAAAAATAAAAACGAATTCAATGAACTCGATGTTCTTATAAAAATTAGAGAACTATTGCTTTTAAATAGAAGCCACACCATTGCATTAAGAAAATTAATCACACCATTTAGATATTTTGAAAATAATAAAAAATTGTTTCATGTTGGTGCGTTGGAAAACTTTTCCGCCCCGATAATGACGGTGTGATTTTTTTATAAACGCACCAGTGCACTTGACTATCAAATGCACTGATGTGCATAGAAATTAAAAAAATGTGTAATTTTTTTTTAAAATTAAAAAATGAACGATAACATATATTTCGAAATTTAATTTTATAAAGTGTTTTAAATAGTAAAAATCTATTATCCATTTCATTATTTTAGCCAAACTTTAAAGTGAGTGATTTGCAAGAGAGACATACAAAGAGCTCTGTGAAACAACATATCACTTTGGAGTAGTAGAACTATTCAGAAGATGAAAAGGTGAACAATATGGTGATTTAGTGAAAATATTTAAAATTTTATTATTTATTTTACTAATAAAAATTTGTACAATTTCTGTTAGGGTTTAATTAAAAGAGATATCATTTGCAAGAGAGACATACTAAGAGCACTGTGGAGCTGGAAAATATTTTGGATCTGCCGAAATATTAGAACTTGAAAGGTACAGTGATTCACTCAAAACCCTAGATAGAAAAAATATTAAATTTTATTGTTAAAATATTTTACAATTTATGTTATATTTATTCACAATTCAGGAAAAAAATTAAAAACCTTGTATAATAAAAACTTTACTATAGATTTTAGCAGTAAATTTTCTTACGATCTTCTTTCCTATATAAATTTTATTAAAATTCAGACAAAAACAAAAGCAAAAATGAATATTTACCTTAAACCCTTGCTTCTTCCTGCAAAATTTCACCTTAGGTTTAACTTCCTCTACCACTTCAAAATTAGGGTTTTTCAAATTAGGGTTTTTTGATTTAATGGGCTTGCGTACTTACTGTGTATAGGGCATTTGACATGTAAAGTAGAGGAATATATTATTGAATTAGATCCAAACCCTATCGACTGTCTCCAAATTTTGTAAAAATGACTATATGTTCTATAGTGCACCCTCTGTAATATGAGGCATAGGTGCTCCTTGTGTAATACAATTCACCGACATATTAGAACACTTTCAATTCTGTCTAGGTTGTTAATAGTTTATCTTGGTGCAATGTAACACACCAACGCATCTCTTCAAAATAACACCAGTAAATAATTTTGGTGTGTTTATCCTTACAGACCGCATCGTAATAATTTAAAATTATTTTTAAAAAATATTTTTACGTGACAATGTGTTTGAATGATTAAACACCTCACGTGTTTAATGTTTTAAATGCATCAGTGCATTTATTTTGATAGACACATTGATTTCTAGAGATTTTTTGGCTGAAAATTATTTATTTATTTGTCAAATATATTTAATGACTTCTATATTGAATGCTACAAGTTGTATATTGATAAAAATTGTCTTAGAAGGTCTCAAGTAACAAAAATACTGATCAACAGAGTGATAACACATAAATAAAAGAAAAGAAGACAATTTATTAGTAAATTATTTAAAAAATTAATATGTTTGAGCTATATGTAAGTTTAATAAATATGTATTGGTTGGTGTGTATCATTCCGAGCCGTAAAATGAACAAGGTCGATAATATTATTTCTAATATAAGTGCATAAGAGCATAAATGTCTGATATAAAAATTGCGGAAATATGAATTGGGTGAATAAAAAAATACTATTTAATATCATTTTTTTTTTTTTAATAATAATTTTCATTAATAATATACTTAACAATATTAGATAACATGTTTCAATACTATATTAATTCATATTGTTCAATGTTCTACAGGGAGCAACAATTAACGAAAATATCAATGTCCTTCTGAGAAAAGAAAAAATATAGAACGTGTAAGTGAGGATGAATTGGTCCTTAGCTCATCTGGATTGGTGGTGGAGGTTAGTGAAAGGGGGACATTTTTTTACAGAACTATGAGGGATTTAGTGGAACGAACATATAGACGTACTTTTGATTTAAAATACGGAAATCAATCTAGTGATTCCAAGAATCAAATTATATCTAAACTACATGAAGTGTTTCTAGATCAATGGTCAATGATACATGTGAGACTTGCAATAGAAAAAAAATACAAAAACAAAAAAGAATCATTCAAAAGGTAATATTTTTAATTGTATAAGACGATTTTCTAAAGCATATGTGTATATTAATAAAAACCATTAATTTATTAATATCAATTTTATTTTATTTAGTTTCCATATATAATTATAAAAATAGTTTATTACTTTTTTCAGGAAGATTATAAAATTCCCAAATGATCAATGTGCTATTATGTGAAACATGCCAATAGGAATGTCCAAAAAAGTGTATAAGGAGATGATACAATAAATGGACATAATTGCATCACAGGAAGAGCCATCTCAACAACAACATGCTTTAAATTTATGTAATCATGATTGAATTTGTACATATAGAAAATAAGTTAGTGTTAAATATTAATTTTCAAATATTTTCTTGCAGAAAATAAAACAATTTGGGACTCATTTAACACATAAAACCGGATGACAATGAAGAAACGGGTTGATTTAAAAGTTTGTGAGCAATTGTTAATATTTCTTTGTAATAAATCAAGGTTTCATTTTTGTATATTTTAAGTTGTTTTACAACAACCATATTTGAATGCCTTCAAATAGGTGATAACATACAAAGAAGATCCGTAAGAAGAATTGATTGATATTAAGTTAAATAATGGTTGTGAGTATATGTTGGCATATAAAAATTTAATTGTCGAATTTGTATGTATCTATGTTGTTTTACTTCTCCCAGTTTATAATTAATAGAATAAAAAAATACTTTATATTAAATATATGATTTATTATGGGGTATAAAACTTGCAGGAAACAAAGTATGGAACTATGCCAATAGAAGACTTGTTGAAAGAAGGCATGGGATTTGGTTTTGAAAGAATGTGTATAATTCAAGAGTCACTTCTCACTATGGTACATTGATTTTCGATTTACATTGAAGTATATTATTTATTTCAATTTTCATTATTATCACCAATGTAGATACACTGATTTCACTTTATTTTTATGTTTGCAAATGGAACTACAAGATCAAGAAGACGTAAAAATTGATGAAATCAACAAAATATTCCTCCAAATAACCCAAGTCATGGAAGTAGCTTGAGCAATGAAAACAGTTCCAACGAAGAATGATGATCAATTTGGATATCAATGCAACCTCTTGTATCTTTTGAAATATTTTTTTGTGAAAATCGGACATTTTGTTTAATATAATGGACATAGTGTCCCAATTGAAAGACACATGTTGTCAATAACAATCCCATTTTGTATGACAAAGAGTCTCTTATTGATATATAATGAAATACCTTTTAGTTTATTCTATTGTATTATCCAATGTCACTGTGAAATGTTACACCCCTGATTAATTATATGGTTTATTAAATATTATAATGACGAGATGCATAATATGATAATATAACAAATTAAACAAAACATGATATACAAATGCACTAATCAAATTTTAATTTATATGAATACTGTTATAAAATATATTTTTATCTTTCAATGAATACAAAATTTAAAATATTACAATAATTGCATTGTCACAAGTTGATCTTTCCAAAAAAGACAAAATCTCATTCAAAAAATTGGTGCATATATAACATATAAAAGTACCGGTGCGTTGTGTTATATAAAATCATGGTGGTGACACATTTTTGCATTCCCGATGCCTTTTAAGAAAAGAGATCACATATGTGTTCATAGCTTCAAGCACCAATTCTGTTTGAGGGTACCGCCCTGGTGCGTTGTAATTCTTAACACACCAGTGCTTTCATAAAACTAACTCCTCGGTTCTACAAAATATTATTTCCAGCCCGGTGCGTTAAGAAAAATAACATCACTAGTACTTTTGTATAACTAACACACTTGGCCCTTTGTACTAATGATACACATCAACACTGCAAGTTTTAAAATAGCATTGGAACACCAATGATTTTTTTGTGTTCGTTGGTGTCATTCCTTAGAAGAATTCCCTGAGGCTTTTTTATGTCTAAGCACCTATGGGGTATATATTACACATCCATATTCTTTGCATTCAACTCCTTGGTGCTTTTTGTTATGTATTCATCCTGGTGCTTTTATGTATGTAGCACACTGGTGCTACTTGTTCAATAAAGCACACCAACAAAAAAACATCTGCTAGAACCTCCGACCACCCATATTTTTTTAGTTATAATGAAATTCCCTTAAAACCTCTGCTATCCCAAAAAATGTTTTAGTGGATGTTTTTTTGACATTTTTTCACAATTTTATAATACTAAAAACCTCCATTATAACATACGATGGAAGGTATTTTCCATGTAGAGTAGGGTTTCATATGACTTCCTAGAAGAAAATGAAGATGTGAACGTTTTTTGTGTATTCTTTAAAACATCTCAATTTTCACAATCATGAAATTTCTTTGTCAAAAGCATAAATCCATATACTAACATCATTTTAAACACATATAACCACTAACTGCAAAAAAATTCCTCCAAAAAAGACACCAACTTTTTCCTAACTAAATATGATGAAAGAAAACCTCAAAAGTGGTTGGTTTCTCAATTTTTGTTTTGACAATTTTTGGTTACAATGTACTGAATGGACCTATGGTTATTCAAAAATTCATAAGGCTCCTTCGTTTAATTCTCTTCTTCTTTACTAAAATAAATATTTGAGGATGAAAGTACAAGAATAGATAGGAGTTATTCAAGTTTTACCTTTCATTTTCTAAACATTAATCTTAAAATTACTTAATTATTTAAAAACATTTCAAATTAATAATAAAACAATAAAAAATTATTCTTTAAAATAAGAAAAACCTATCATCACTCAGTTGTTAATCTAACAATGGGAAAATCCATCAGTAACTGCTATCCACAAATGCAGGTAGACTCATCAATGTTATTCAAGGAAAACCACACCACCTAGAATTACCTATTGGTGGTCCGTAAGGGTGCACGCTTTCATTACTTCTATATGATTCTAGGTTTCGGGATGTTAACATATTTCCTTACGTCCAAGGAATACAAGTTCTTAGCCAAGAAAAAGTATTTTTAAGGCATGCTCCAGGCCTAAAAAAATATCTTCTTAAAAATTAAAAAGAAAATAGTTCTATAATTTAATTTGATTGTATAAATAGTAATAATATAATTATTTCTTGATGGCATAATATTGTTATTTCACATAAATATTAATATTAACTTGTTTGTAAATGTGATAAATTTTAACTCTATTTTTCTTTTCCATATAAAGCGTGCCTAGTTTTAATTATGTGAATTTTAACATATCAACACCAATACCATACATTCCAGTATGATATTCAAACAACAACTATGTGTACTACCAAACTATGCTAAAAATACAACAAGTTTTAAAAACATAGAGTTTTAAAAACTAAACTAAAAGGAAAACCCCAAATTTCACAATTAACACTTTTATTAGATTCCAAATTTATGAATTTAAAAGAATATTCTTTGCTTAAATTCAAGTTTTTTTCTATTTTATTCCTTGGGTCTTCTCGTACTAAACATGGTGTGCTATCCTCAAAATACCCTTTAATAAAGAGTGAGAATTGACCTCTAAAAATATACCATATGATGCTTCTAGAAGCCTTCAACCAATGTTAGTCTCACGATTTTCACATTGGTGTTAAACATTTTATCAACATTTTGTGGTAGTTGATAATGTCACTTGATGATCCATGTGCTTAGAAGGGAAATAAGTGTAGTCTAAACACTTGATAAACTTGCTCAGAAAATGTTGGATTTTCTAGTAGATTTTTGGTTTAATTCTATTGGAATTAAAAAAAATAGATTACAGTTGTCAAATTGTGGAATTTGGGGTGCCCCGAGGATTTTTGATGATGCTGAAACCATTTCTAGTGTTAAAATTGTGATTAAAACACTAAATATTAAGATTTTTCAATCCATTTTTTTTGGATTTGACCAAAAAACAGATTATGGGAAAAATTATAGACAACATTGGGGAAAATACGTTGGTAGCATTATGCATCACATTATGCAATATTTAATACTATTGATGTGGTATATAGGTATTTTCATTTGAAATAGTTTCAAAATTAATTATTTTCATACCACCTATCATAACATTAAAACATTGCATTTCAGGGTGGATATTGACCATCAGAAATATGTATTTTGGTGCATTGCAAGGAATAATGTATTTATATTTTTTATTATTGCTTTGTGTGGGGTTTAATGCTCATCAAGTTAAAGTTTTAGATCTCATGGGGATGGGTTCAGAGTAGAAGCCACTTGTGAGGGATAAAATAATTTTCAGTAGTATTTTAAGCTTGAGTAAGCCATGCAAAATCCTAGCGACATTATCTAGTAGGGGAACATATCATTATTTCATCAAAGATTGTAGCATAAAATGTTTTCCATAGGATGTGTAGGGACTTGACACAATCCATTATTTCATTCAATATTGGAGTTAAGCTTCACCTAAACTCAACCTAGTTGATATATATACTAGGGTTTCAAGAATGAACATTGTTGAAGGGTTTGGAAGTATAGGGTTTGCAACAATCTGGAGCTTAGATATGGCGAGTTTCCCAATCTTGGTGAAACCAATATCAGGGGAATCCTTTTATCTGCAACTTTTGAATTCAGGTTTTATTTTATCACTTGTGAAAAGGTTACAACAGAAGATGCACATTCCTTATGAATTTTTTCGGCTCATTCATGAAGGACAATAACTTCAGGATCAAAAGTTACTCAATAAATATGACATTTCCAAGGATGCCATGATTTACATGGTAGTAAGAATTTGAGGTGGATATAAAGGGGGAGGCGCATCGAACTCATTTCCACCAATATCATTTACATATGTTATAAAACTGGGGCCTCCTTCGCCAAAACCTAAATATCTCTCTAGATCTACATTTATCTTGGAGCGATTAGCTGAAACCATTTCTCTTGAGGTGAAAAACACTGCATGTGGTTTCCTAACTGCATATTATGAACACAAAGCCCTTATCTGTCATTTCAATGGTTTTTAGCATTGTTAATTAGCTCTAAAGGAGTGGGTTCAACATAATTGGTCTCTAGATGTCATGGTACGTTTATGCATAAAATATTTTTTTATTGTAATTTTCAGAATTTAGAGGATCAACAGAAGATTTTTTGTCAAGAACCCTGGTTTTGGGGCCAATATGGTCTCTCCCTTCATCCCTGGTTTACAATTTTTAATCCTATATCTATATCAAATGTAGCAACTCCAATATGGGTGAGGTTTCCCAAATTTTCCATCCATATGACACATCTCGATATCTTAGAAGATTTAAGAAATTTGTTAGGGTACTTCATCAAAATTGACTCAGAAAGAATTACGAAATGAAATCACACATTTATTCACATTTGTGTTGAAGTGGACCTTAGAAAATTATTGTTGGATAATATCCTCCTTAAATGGGGAAATATGGTTTATTCCCAACCGACGTATTATGAAAATACAAATTTTTGCTATAGATCTTGTCTGCAACCCGAAAATCTACAGATTTTTTTCCCATATTCAAAAGGAACCTCTTCACACCCTAAAGCCAAGAAGAAAAATAATGGATGGTAAGATCCAAAGGACCCAATGGTTCTAAGTCCTATGTTTCTCATGGGTTGTGTAATTCTCAAAATCAGAACACTCTTGATGCCACCATTGCTCCTATACCCCCAGCTCAAACTCATGATATGCCATCTCAACCATCAAGGGAGGAAGCTCACCCATCAATTAGTATGACAGAAAAGTCATCCATAATTTTGGCATTTTTTCAAAGAGTGGGAAAAAATGTACCCATGAATCAGACCATTTAGATAGTGATAAGGAGTCAAAAAATAAGTTTGAGCACTTGTTAATCGAAATATCTCAAGAAAAGGTAGTGGTCGTCTGTAACAATCCTTGAGGTTAGATATACATTCAAAAGAGGAAATGAAAGAAAAATAAGACACCTTATAACCGTGGAGCCTAAATCCAGAAAGGAAAAATGTAATGTTGCGTTGTGTGATTAGGGGAGACTGATCTAGTGTGATATGATGTAATTCATTTTGTTGAGTCAATAAAATTTTTAAACTTATATATATATGTGTGTATGTTTTGTTGTAAATAATAAAGTAATAAATTCTATATAAATTATGATATATTTAATTTAAAAATTTATGTAATATTTACTATTATGTTATCATGAGATTATATAAAAAATATATATAGAATATTTGTTAAAAATTATTTAGAATTTATTAAAATTGTAGATTTAAATATTTGGCTCATAGAATTTAAATATTTTAAATATTATAAATTCATTAAATATAAATTCTTGAAGTTGTTAAGTGTATTTATAGAATCAGATAAAATTTAATATGTCATATAAACTAGAATATATTTTACGTACACAGTTTATATATTACTATATGTTAAGAATCCTAGAATTTGTTATTAATTATTATTTTAAATTTTATATATTACTATATTTTAAGAACCCTAGAGTTTTTTATTAATTATTATTCTATTTTTATAATTATAGAATTTGTTATTAATCTATAATAAATAAAAATAACAAAATATTAAATATTATATAATGCACTTGAATCTAAAATTCTATATAGCATTTATCGCTTTTTTGAATTAATATTATTAATTATTAATTGTCATTCTCAATGACGACGCATGTCATTTTCCTTGCAAACCCTTCCTTGAGTATATTATAAATATACCATTCCTCTCTCCTTGTTGAGTAAATGTGACATCCATAATCATTGGATGAAAAATAGGTTGCAGGACACTGGTGATTTCACCAAGAAAATGTAGCTCAAACGCAATCAATTTATTTTAATGTCGATGGAGACTCAAGATGGAAGAAATATGGATTACAAGTGGCGAGTAATGAAGTTGGAGCTACCCAGTGAATTTTTGACCTTTGTTACAAATGGATTCTCGAATCAAAACATAGGGTGAAAGCTCTTGGGTGACTTAGGTAGTGGTCTTGTTGGAGGAAAACTTGGCCAAAATAGACAAAATTGGAGAGAAACCAGTGGGGGAGGCATGCTCGTACTTCTCCTTGTAAATGAAAGAGGATGACGGTTTGAAAAATGATTTTGAAAAACTCAAAATCTCAGTGGAAATTCTAGCCCTAAAGGTTGATAATCTTGGTGCAAAGGCTGAAGGGATAGAGGTACTGTTGAGACTGCAACAGTGGGAATTCTGAAGGGATAGAGGTACTGTTGAGACTGCAACAGTGGGAATTCTTAAGGATACCCACCCACCATTGTAGCAGAACCGTCAGGCGAGCTTTATGAGGAGCCGAACCCGAGCCGAACCCAAAGCATACAACGCAGGTCGTGGAAGAAAATGTCACTGCATTGATAGTGACCAGGAATCCAAGAATGTAGTCCCTTTGTTAACTTTGCAGTATTATATAATGATCTATTTTGGAGACTGTATTGGATAAATATGGTTAGACACATACTTGGGTAGAAGCAGGATAAAAATATATCTCATTTTTAACCATCTAGAATATATCAGATGAAGATCAACACATGAATGTAAGGGTACTAGCGATTGATTAATACAAACTACTTATTTCCTTAAAAAGAAGAAGAAGAATAAGTAAAATCAAATCAAATTATTTTAATCTATTTAATATTATATATTTATATTATTTTTATAAGTTTACTTAATTCATTTATATATTTAAATTATATAATTTAATAAAAAAGTTGTAATTTATAAATAATTAATTATATAATTAGATCAGTGAAAAGGATTTGAAATTTTATTTTAAAAATAATTCTAATTTTAATTTTAAAATAAATTAATTTTAATGGTTATATATATATCTATCTATATATATTACTAGTTGAGAAAAAAAATCTATAAAGATTATAAAATCAAGAGACTTTGCACCATCATATCAAAGTAAAATGGATTAATGTTGTCAGATATTAAACCTTGAAACTTTCCAATTAAGGTTAGCGTAGAAGAAACGTCATGAACCTATGTTGAGATGATGTGGCATGGGGTGTTATGGCATAGTGATAAATCATACCAGGCTTGTGGGTCTCTACGCCACTAAGATTTTCAAAGGAATTAAGTAGAGGGAAAGCATAGAGATTGACTATCGAGATTGATTGAGGGGCCCCCCTTGTGGTCGATGTTTAAAGAGAAGGTGGTGGGAGGGGATTAGTGCTAATACTCCCCTCTTCGATAAACAGTTGAGATTAATTACGTCCCCTCTTCCCCAAATTCAAAGCTACCATTGACAGTGGGGGGACAGGGACCTTTGCTACCAACTATTTTTATTGAGGGAGTTTGATACCCCAACATGACACACAACAGGGAAAGTGACCTACAGATAAGTAAGTGGCTATAACAGTGCCACAAGGGCTAGCCAAGGGAAACATGTGTGCCACGTGGAGATCCATGGATCGATGTGGATCCTTCTTATTGGTAAAATTATAACACACGTAACTTTTGATCTAGAACTTGGATTGAGTTAAATTTTATATTGTAAGAAATCTCTCAAACAACTAACCACAATGTTGGTATTAGATTTACATTATATGAATATCACATTTTTTTTTCTAATCCCATATTCATAATAGATCTTAGATACCGAGTAAAAATAAATAAGTAACCCTCCTCCAGCACAAGGTAAGACAAGAGGGTGGGAGGAGTGTTACAATGGAGGTATCGACCTCTCATATTAGTTATTCAAATACATCTATTGAACCTACATGTCCAACCTTCAACTTGTGTGACCCAATCACAGATCAGAATACCATGCTAGGCTACATATGGATTGTAGGGGCAATGTACTATTTCCAAGCATTGAAATAAAAATTTTAGTAGCTTGTAGAGAGCTCTTCTAGGGTTGCATATGACTTCCTAGAAGATAACGAAGAAGGGAACCTTTTTTATGTGTGCTTTAACAAGTCTAAATTTTCACAATCATGAAATTTATTCATCAAAAACATAAATCCATATACTAACATCATTTTAAATACATATAAACACTAATTGCAACAAAATTCCTCCAACAAATACACCAACTTTCTCCTAAGGAAATTTGATGGAAAACAACCTCAAAAGTGGATGGTTTCACAATTTTGTTTTGGAAATTTATGGTCATAATGCACTGCATGGCTCTATGGTTATTAAACACTTCATAAGGCTTGTCTACTTCATTCTCTCCTTCATGCCCTTCAGGTATACTCTAGGCCTAGAAAAAATATCTTCTTAAAAATTCAAAAGAAAATAGTTCTATAATTTAATTTTCTCTTATAAATAGTAATAATATAATTTTTTTGAGGGAATAATATTGTTATTACACATAAATATTAATTACACCGTAAGGCGTTCCTCTTTGAAAACAACTTCCCTAGCTGCCACCATGTCCATATCTGAGCCATTGGATCATATGTTGTTGCCACTGTGTCCATATTTGAGCCATGGGGTCAAATGTTAGATGATTGAAATGTATTAGGCCATTAGTTCCACAAGTAAATAGTTTTATATATGTTTTTTATAATTTTAGTTTTTTTCTTTTTAATAAGTTAGATTGAATTTAGGTTTTGGTGAGACTATGTAAAATTACACAAAAATTTAAAATTAAAATTAATTAAAAAGATTGACATAATGTAATGAAAATTTTAACTAGGTAGAAATACAATAAAAAATAAAAATAATAAAATAATAAAAAAATAATAATAAACTATAAAAACAACCCATGGTATTCATGCAGAATGTTGTTTATTTAAAGGGGGAAATTAAGATGGCCTAGATCAATATTAACTATGGATCTACCAAGAGCCAAGAGGGATCAAATGTCTTGATATGAAAACTTATTTAGAGTGAAAAGAGAATTGATCCCTCTGATAAATAATATAGATCTAACTCATTATTTCATGGCAATTAATGTGATTCTTTGTACTATTTTTATTTAAAATAGTAATTTGTCTTTTTTTTTTTAAATGAATATTGTTAAATGTGTTGTAGTATTTGTATTTAAAATAATAATTATATTTGTATTTTTTTAAATGAATGTTGTTAAATGTGTGATTGAGTAAAATGTATTAAATTGATATTTAAATTTTTAAGATATCTATTTAAAAAATTAAAAGTATGGTGAGTTTTGTTTTATTAATCTTTACTCTAGAGGTGCAGAGAATGAATGTATCTCAAGTCCCAAACAAGATTCTCATGTCCCAAACAAGATTCTTCTTTCTCTTCTTATTCTATCTTTCACCTTACACTCCTCATCTCCTGCTCCTTGGACAAATTTAAACTATGAGGCACAAGGTAGTTGTTGCATATATGAACATTTAGATATGATAAGAAAAATGTGATATTCTATTGTAGTTTTCTCTACAAATGTGATGGCAAGTGTGCCTTAAATGTTGACAATTTCATGGTTAATATAGTATAAGCTACTTGAAATTTTACAGTCTTGTATACATGATCAAGAAAGCTATGGCCAATATCCAACACCATAGAGTAAGACGCGTTCACCAATTCAATAGTTTCTTGCAAATCTCTCTAATTGCTAGAGTTGTTTTCTCAATAAAATTATTTTTACTACTCTTGAACTGATGAAAGACATCGTTGTGGCATATAGGAGCATTTAGTTCTGATAAGAAAATTGTGATACTGTGTTATAATTTTCTCTACAAATGTGTTGGAGATGTTTTCTCAATAAACTCATTTTTACTGCTCTTGAGTGATGAAATCCATTGTTGTTGCATATAGAAGCATTTAGCTCTGATAAGAAAAGTGGGATAGTGTGTTATAATTTTCTCTACAAATGTGTTGGAGTTGTTTGCTCAATAAAATTGTTTTTACTGCTGTTAAGTGATGAATGCAATTGGCATATTTTTATGAGCTTGGATTAAAATCTATTTCTATTAATAAAAATTCTCTTTATTTAAATCTATGCTAGATAGATTGTACTTGAATGTATTTAAAATATCTTATTTGAGTTACATGTTCATTTCATGCTTGTTTCAGAGGATTATTAATCACCAAAGGATTTCCACCCTCAATTTCCTATTTCAATATCTATAATTTTTTTATATTATATATGTCAACATAGTATGTTGGCTTACATATATGCTTTCATCCCTAATTCCCTATTTAAATATCTATTTTTTTTTTCCTGGTTGATTACTCTTATCATGAATATCTTTGAAACCTCCACGACTTGCTTCCATGGAAGAAAAATTTGCCTTTCATTCCTTCACGATGGATCCTTCTCTCGAACATATTATTTCTACTAGGCTACTATTTCATATGATATTTCCTTACAGTGTTTCTTTTGCAACATGTGGTGCAATTACTAGTATTATTTTTTTGTAAATGCGATAAATTTAAACCCCGAGAATATTTTCCATAGAAGTTGTGCCTTGTTTTAATTATGTGGATTTTAACATATCAACACCAACTCCATGCATTTCGATATGATCTTAACACAATAATTATGTGTGCTACCAAACTATGCTAAAAACAAAACAAATTTTAAAAACATAAAATTTTAAAAATTAGACCCAAAGGAAAACTCCAAATTTCACAATTAACACTTTTGTTAGATTCCAAATTTATGAACTTATAACTGTATTCCTTAACTTCAAGTTTGTTTCTATTTTCTTCTTCTCGTATTCTCGTACTAAACATGGTGTGCTCTCCTTGAAATACCCTTTCATAAGGACTGAGAATCGACCTTTGAAAATATACCATGTGGTGCTTCTACAAACCTTCAACTAATGTTGGCCTCACAAATTTCACATGGGGGTTCTCAATTTGGTCAATTTTTTTGTGGTATTAGATAATTTCACTCGACGACCCATGTTCCTAGAAGGGAAAATAAGTGTAATCTAAACACTCGACAAACTCACTCATAAAATATTGGTTTTTTTGGTAGATTTTTGGTTAGATTTGGTTGAAATTTAAAAAAAACTAGGCTACCGTTATCAAGTTGTGGAATTTTTGGGTTTTTGATGATGTTGAATCAATTTCTAGTGTTAAAATTGTGATTAAAACCCTAGAAAATAAGAGTTTGCAATCCAAAAATTGATGGATTTTTGATAAAAAGTATATTATGAGTGAAATTGTTGCCTCGATCAACAATATCGGGGGAAATAAGTTGGGAATATTATGCACCATGCTATGAAATATTGAATACTATTACATGTGGTATGTAAGTATTCACATTTGAAATAGTTTCAAATTTGATGATTTGTATACAACTTGTCACAACATTAAAAGATTGTGTTTCAAGGTGGATATTGGCCATTGGAAATATGTATTTTGTTGTAATGCAAGGAAGAGTGTATTTATATTTTTTATTGTTGGTTTGTGTGGGGTTTATTCCTCATCAAGTTAAAGTTTTAAATCTCATTGGGATGGGTTCAGAGTAGGAGCCACTTATGAGGGATAAAAACTATCTTAGTAGTATTTAAGCTCAAGAGATCCATGCACAATCATAGTGACATTATCAAGTATGGGGACATATCATTCTTTCATCAAACATTGTGGCATAAAAGGTGTTCCATGATACGTGCAAGGACCTGGCACAATCCATTATTTCATCCAATATTGGAGTTAGCCTTGGCCTAAACTAAAATTAGTTGATATATATACTATGGTTTCAATAATGGCATGTGCTTAAGGGTTTGGAAATGCAAGGATTGCAATGATCTAGAGCTTAAATCTAGAAAGTTCCCAATCCTAGTGAAACCAATCTCAGGGAAATCCTTTTTATTGGAGGTTTTGAATTCAGATCTTGTTTTCTTGGTTGTGAAAAGGTTACATGAGAAGATTGAAATTCCTTATGAATTCTTTTAGCTCATTCGTGAAGGACTATAACTCCAGGATCAAAATTTCCTCAGTGAATATGCCATTTCCAAGGATGCCAGGATTTACATGGTAGAAAAAATTTGAGGTGGAGTCAAAGGGGGAGATGCATCCACCTCATTACCACAAATATCATTTAAATATGTTATAAAACTAGGGCCTCCCTCACCAAACCATAACTATCTCTTTGGATGTACATTTGTGGTGGAGCAGTTAGCTAAAACCCCTTCTCTTGAGGTGAAAAATATTGCATGTGGTTTAATAGCTGCAAATTATGAACACAAAGTGTTTATATGCCATTTTGATGGTTTTTTTACTTCTTAATTAGCTCTCAAGGAGCGGGTTCACTATAACTGGTCTCTAGATGTCGTGGTACATTTCTACTCAAAAGATTTTTTTATTGATATTTTTCAGAAGTTAGAGGACTAACAGTATGTCTTCGACTAGGGACCCTAGTTTTGGGGCGAATTTGGTCTCTTCTTTCATCCTTGGTTTAAAATTTTTAATCCTCTATCTATGTCAAATATTGCTACTCCAATATGGGTGAGGTTTCTGAATTTTCCCATCCATATGACACATCTCGATATCTGAGAAGATTTAGGAATTTTTTTAGGGAGCTTCATCAAAACTGACTTAGAAAGGATTATTAGAGGAATTCACACATTTATTCTCATTTGTGTTGAAATTGACCTCATAAAAGGAGTATTGGATAAAATCCTCAAAAGGGGAAATAGGGTTTATTCCTGATAGGTGGATTATGAAAATTCAACTTTTTGCTGTAGATATTGCCAGTAGCCCAGCCACCTACAAATGTTTTACCCATATTCATGAGGCATCTCTTTTCACCTTTAAGCCAAGAAGAAAAATCATGGATGGAAAGATCCAAAAACACCCAATGGTTCTAAGTCCATTGTGGCTCACAAGTCGAGTAATTCTCAGAATCAGAAGAGTCCTAATGCCAACATTTCTCCTACAATCCTAGCTCAAACTCATGATATGCCATATAAACCACTAGGGGAGGAAGCTCACCCACCAATTAGTACAACTCAAATTGAGTCATAATTTTTGCATTTGCAAAGAGTGGGCAAAAATGTACACACGAATCTCACCATTTAGATAGTGACAAGGAGCCACCAAATATGTCTGAGAACTTGGCAATGGAAACTTCTCAAGGAAAGGAAGTGGTTGTATATGAAAATCCCTCATGTTAGATAGACATTCGTAAGAGGAAAGACAAGAAAAATAAGTCAATGTATAATCTTAAAGCCTAAATATAAGAAGAAAAATTGTAATGTTGTGTAGTGTGATTAGGGGAAGATTAATGTACTAAAATGTGATGTAATTAATTTTTTATGGATCTATATATATATATATATATATATATAATAAAGAATATGCCATATTTATCTATACAAATTTTATTGTAAATAATAAAGTGATAAATACTATACAAATTGAGATATATTTAATTTAAAATTTTATACAATATTTAGTATTATGTTATTCTAAATTCATTTCATTTGTTATTAATTATTTATAATAGTAAGTTAAAAACAATAACTTTTATATATTTGAAATATCAAAATTTATATTATTGGTCATTAATTATTATTATTTTAATTCAATATTTATATTATTTTTAATTAATTATGATTGTTATAAAAAATAATATAGAATGTTTGTTAAAAATTATTTAGAAATTATGAAAATTGTAGATTTAAATCTTTGGTTTATACCATTTAAATATTTTAAATTCACTCAATATAAATTCTTGAAACTCTTAAGTGTATTTATAGAATTGGATAGGATTTAATAATTCATATAAATTAGAATATATTTCACCTACAAATTTTAAATATTACTATAATCCTAGAATTTGTTATTAATTATTACTCTATTTTAAGAATTCTAAATTTTGTTATTATTAATGGTTATATAATAGGTAAAATTTAACAAAATATTAAATGTTATATAAGATGCTTGAAACTAAATTATATATAACATTTATTTTTTTCTAATTAATAATTTTTTTTTAAGTCAAAATTTTATTCATTTCACAAAAAGACATACATCCATAGTAGCAAAAAATAGGTGGTCTCACCACGACTAGGTTTTTTTACCACTATTTGAAGCATATGAAAAAAATAAAAAAAGGAGACTAAGGACATCATCCATAAATAGGAAAAGGAGAGACACCAAAAGACAAATAACACAAAAAAACACATGAGGTCATGGTACCCATTCGACGTGATGGAAGCTAGGTTATCCAGGATTGTTCCTAGAGGAGGTGGAGGGTAGATGTTGCACTAGACATGCCTTTCGAAATGAGCCATACACAACTCCATATTTTCCAGGACACACGAGACCACCACCACACGTTCTCTAACTAGAGACTGGAAGTAGTGCATCCTATCCAAGATGGAAACCAATTCAACATGCTCCTCCTTTCTTATCCTCTCAGCTGAATCCAACTGTTCCAACAAGAATTGAAATAACTTGTGGTAATTCTCGGGGCAACAGTGTTTAATTTCCCATGGATCAAGTGTCAAATGTCTTCCAGACCCACGACTTACCATACCACCACGTCACATGCTGCCTTGCCTTTGTGGTTGCTAAGACTGCCCTGCATGACACATCACCTGATCACCACCTCCATGCCCAGCATGCACACCAGCGCCCATCTGTCGCGACAAAACAATGATCTTGACACCATGGCATGTCCCTGCTACCTCCACTCTCGGATCCAAAGATTTAATTTGCTAGTCCGAGTCCGCATACTGCTGAGCTTGACTTGGCAGCGAGGGAGGACCACTCACGACGTGAAGGCGACATAATGATAATACCCGCATAAACATTAAATGTACCGAAATCAAGAATGTCGTAACTGTTTTCAACCGTCAAGCCTCTTCCAATTTCAAACCACTAAGACCTCCTTACTCACAATCGGGACCTCAAGCCACCAAAAATGGAATGAGGGTCAACCCATGCACTCCAGAGGCAACAAAACACAAAATGGCTAGGGTAAGCTCACCCCTGTCTGAAGCACACCAAGGAGATTTCCGCAGACTACACAACCATACACCCACCGTCACTTTTAAGGAAGAGATTTCCCTAACCCCACGACACAGAGAAAACCACCCAGAGAGACACAAAGCACACTGATTCTTGGACCAATAGCTTATCAAATAACACTCCACGCTGAGTTGCCACCACCTCCAAAGCACCACCACCTATACAACCTCCAGTAGCCTCAAGGAAACCAAAAACTTGCACCTTCCAAATTCCAGCTGAATCAGTAATAAAAACTAGTACACACCTCTTTAGTCCTCACTCTGCATGCGCAGAACAACACAGGAGACCGCCCTTGGAAGAGGAGAATTACAAATTTTCAAAGCCAATAGTCATATGGTGAGCTCTGCAGCTGCCACCTTGCCCAGAAAAGTCAACTCCGTCTCTTTCGTTTATATGTAAAATACCAGCCAAGAACACAACACTGAACTCAAACGCCAACATGAATTCCATTGCCATATCCCGTCCCGCGCCTTAGGTCCTTTCCTTCCACACTTAACAAGACACTGATGTTTCACACAAACACCATTACGCTCCCCTATACGTCAGATAAGTCGAGAGGCGAGAAGCCGATCCTCCATCCGCTTGCCAATTGTTTACAGAAACGGGCCACAGGGTGCCACGTGCTCCGAGATTCTCACCTACAATGCAGGTTCTAATTAATATTATTAATTAGTAGTTAGTAATTAATTAATTTTATATATTACTATATCTTAAAAACCCTAGAATTTTTTATATAATAGGTAAAAAAAATTAAATGTTATATAAGCCACTTGAACCTAAAAGTCTACTTAGAATTTACCATTTTTTTAATTAATATTAGTAGATATTAATTAATATATTAGGTGAAATAAAAAAAATTTATTTTATTTTATTTTATTTTATTTTATTTTATTTAATTACAAATTTTTGTACTTATTTAGTTAGAAATCACATGGGAGAATTGGGATTAGTGTCTTTTAAACCACTTATTGTAGTTCATTATCAAGACAAATTTAAATACTCTGACCATAGGAGAAAATAAATACAATAGAGATACAAAGTTTAAATCACAATTGACATAAAATATATAAATATAACGTCAGAAAATAAAGATTACTAAAATTAAAAATGTGAAAATTGTTGGAAAATGTAATTCCTACTTGTCTTAGTTGTGATTTTGTCTATCTAGAGGAGTCTGCTCTTATTATGTTTTCTATATTGGTGTGTGGTTGAGAGATTCCCTCAACCAACTGATTGTGTGTCCAAGATAGTTTCCCTATCTTGAGACACCACTTCATGTATTTGTTTGTAACATTATTTAATTAATTAACAATACAGATTTCCTTATGGAAATTTAGCATGGTATCAGAGCCTATATGGGCCTCGACCTTGGCCACTCTTGGGCCGAGGGAAGTAAGACAATATATGTATTGTTTTTAGTTTTTGTTTAACCATTCATTCAGGTAGAGGTTGTTTAAAGTACGATTCCTATGTAGCGGCCATGAGAAGGTTGATTACGTCCAAAGGGAAAACCTAAGCTCTAGTTTTGGAGTGGTTTGAAGAAGAAGCTCTTGCTATCTCCGCCAGGATCTAAAGGAGGAAAAAACCTGGAGGTATTCATAGACTGGGATGCTATATATTTGAGTGCGCAGAGTCCAACCGAAGGCCACTGTGGCTTGAGTGAGATCACATGGAATATTGTGAAACTTGTGGAGAAACCATTTGTGGAATGTGTGGATATGACAGTGACAAATAAGTGTGCCAACTGCGTTGCAAAGGGCGTGGTTTTGGGTCTACTAAGTGAGGGTGACAGCGCCAAAAATAAGCATTTGATCACACCCATTGTGCCAAGTGGATCCGAGGTTTTTTGTCACTAGACCATCAAAAAATATGGTGGATAATGTGCAGGTTCTCAAATCCGACTTTATCAACTGTTAGCCAGAGGGCGAACTAGTTCAACGAGTGACTGGTGTTGCATATGGAGGATATAAGGTAGTAGCTGTTGGCCACTAGAGTTATCAGAAACGTTGTGGAAGGTTTAAATCCTCAGATAGTCATTCGTGCAGTAATGTTCGACCTGCATAAGTGAATCAACTCAAGCACTAAAGTATTTTTTGCAGATGTGCGAGAAGTTCTGGTTTGTATTGAATTATGGCACGTAGATTCAAAGAGAACCTTTGATGCATCCAAACAAGAGTCAGCTTCCCCATAAGCCCAAACTTTCAATCTTGGAAAGGAAATCTTCACTAGTTGATTTGAATCATAAGAATTGTGCACCATTTCCATTGAATTCTAAGTAGTTTTATGTTATTAAATTTATTTGAAAAGTCTTCGATCTTGTGATCTCTTCCTCGACTCACGAAATCAAATGAATTGTAATGAAAAAATATACATATGTGGCAAGGGATTTAAAAGCATAAGAGCATCGATAATAGTAAAGCATAAAATATCTTGTGACAAATATTCATGACATCGATGTTCCTGCCAAAGCATATAGCTTTCTTAGTTATTGTAGCTACTCTTTTTGGGGATGGGTTTCTAGTCCAACCTGCTACTAGAGAGTTTGAGAAACAACTGTTTGTTTATATTTTCTCAAATGGTGGTTTAAAGTCGTCTGTGGGTGGAGATAGAGAAATTTAATGTTAATATGAAAGTTTATTTTTTAGGTCTTGGAATCATGAATTAAATTGTTGAGCCTTATATAACCTAGCTAACTCAATGTAGGTAAATTTATTTTGTTAGAATTCACGAATCTAACAAATGACAGGTTAAGCATGGAGTTCCAAGACTTAATTGAAAAAGATAAAGATGCCAAAGATGTGAACAATTTTAAAAGATGAGGCATGGAGTTCCAAGACTTAATTGACAAAGATAAATATGCCCAAGATGTGAACAATTTTAAAAGATGAGGTAAAAGCGCAACAACAACGATTCAAGGATGATGGACAACAGAGTAAATGTTTGTGTGATTTAGTGTGGATTTATGGGATAGAATCATGATGATAGTATCACATACATTTATTAGGAAGTCTAGGATGTTTTGTAGTGGTCTTTGTAAAGTATGTGCCTGGTAACTCCAAGAGTTGGAGTGTGTAATGTAATCCTGATGAGGCATATGTATCCCCATGAAGTTTGTGGTAATTTGATTTTTTTTTCGTAATTTCAGGCCTTTGGTCAGCCGGAAACCACTTTGTAATTTCGGTTTGTGGTAAGCTAGAAACCATGTGTAAGAGTGAAGTGGAAAGAGATTCCTATAGGCATGGTTTAGGGTTAGCTAACAAAAACCTTGGCATGGTTGAGGTCTCTCGTGAGCCTTAGTGGCTGCAGTGCCTTAGTGGAAAATTTGTGGCCGGAGTGCCTTAGTGGAATATTTGTGGCCCATAGTGGTTGGAGTGCCTTAGTGGAAGATTTGTGGTCCATGGTGGCTAGAGTGCCTTAGTGGCATATTTGATGCCATTAGTGGTTGTGTTGAGCCTTCATGGTTGAGTTGAGCCTTTGTGACTATGTTGAGCCTTCATGGTTGAATTAAGTGCCTTAGTGGGAGTGTTGAGCCTTGGTGGTTGAGTTGATCCTTGGTGGCTACGTTGAGCCTTAGTGACTGAGAGCCTTTATTGGCATGGTTGAGGGTAATCCGATAAAACCCAGAGCATGGTTATGGCTAATCCAATAAAACCCATGATGATGATGTTGGAGGGGGATTTAAAAGTACATGTACGTCTATGCAGTTATAATCACTTGTAAAAAATGGCTAATTAGTTACTAAAAAAACGACTAAATTTTGCATATAAAAGACTATTTTTTGGTTGGTGACCAATAGTAGCTAATTTACAGTATCTTATAACGCGACCAAATTTTAGTCATTTTTTGCTTAGTCATTAATTGGTTATCTCAATTTTGTTGTCTAGTAGTATACTTGGTCATTAATTTAGTCATTGGTTTGATCATTGATTTAGTCATTGATTTGGTTATTGATTTAATCATTGATTTGGTCATTAATTGTCATAATTAATGACCAAATATACAACAAAATATATTTCTAAATGATCACCCGAGAAAACCAATTAATGACCAGAGAAATCTGACCAAAATGTTGGTCATGTTATAAGATACTGTAAATTAGCTACTAATAGTCGTATATATGAAAATTTTAATCATTGTTTGAAACCAATTAATGACCAAAAATATATGAATAAATTTTAGTCATGTTATAAGATACTATAAATTAGCTACTAATAGTCGTATATGTGAAAATTTTAGTCATCGTTTGAAACCATTAATGACCAAAGAAATATGACTAAATTTTAGTCATGTTATAAGATGCTTTAAATTAGCTACTAACAGTCGTATACATGCAAAATTTAGTTGTCATTTGTAATCACAAATTTATCATTTGATGTAGTCATTTATCTTTTTTTGGTAGTTTCATATTTATTATATAAATTACTACTTTGGTAGTTTATATTCATTTCAGTTACTTTCATTAAAAATCGTCATAAACATCTAATTTAGTCGTATATTATTTTATTTGTGTTCATCATTAATAAACATAAAATACATATTTAGATTGATTTTATGTGTTTATTATTAATCAACATAAATTAATTACTATGATTTTTCAATTGAATTAACAAAAAAAAAATTATACAATGTACATGTTCATATAATATGAAAACTCAAAATTACATATGTTAATTACAGTACTAAGTAATATCAAGTACAACTATAAACAATTCCAACCACATAAATTATATTATATAAAATTTCAAGTATTACAATATGAGTTTCCAAGTTAATATTAGTTGGAGTACAATTTACACATGAAATATTGTTTCATCACTTCAAAACATTATCATTGTGTTTCCTAGGCATTGCAGGTGAATTCACCAACTTGGAAGACTTGACCATCAGTATCTATGTATGTCTTATGCGGGATATTGACACTGTAATACCACTAGACCAGTTCTCTTCTCTTTCTCTTTAATTTGAATTTTTTCATTCTAGTGTTATTGTTCTCTTTATTCAATTCCTACTTCTTAATATCAATACCGAGTTCCTTTTCTTAAAAAAAAAAAGAGATATAATGCAAAGTATAAGACAGGAAAGTCGATGAACATTGGAATATAAACTAAAGTTGACTATAAATGATTTATATGAATATACCTCAACATAAGAAATATTTTTAGTGTGAGTTTTCGACATAAAAGTAAGAAAATCGAACAAGTTTTCTTCAATTGGGCAATAGTGGCCACTAACTAGCCAAATGAATTGTATAAAAAAATCAAATAAAACATCACCATAGATAAATTTTGTACCTATTGTGTTCCCAATGTACAACATTTGTTGATGAAACGTTATCTTTAACTAAAGTAATAAATGCAAATAGAAGCACACATTTCTGTCCCAATATTTTGAATTCCTTTGCTTATGGTACATTGCAATTTTGATTCTATCAAACATAATAAAACACAACAGAGCTAGCAATTTCTACTAAGAATATCTCATGCTCCACTTTTGTAGTTGTATCACTTCCTCTAGTTATCTTTAAGAAGCAGTAACACTTCAATAATAAAACTTGTCAGTAGAAATTCAACGGTGGAGTAAAATATTGCTGACACAAGATTACAACAAACAACTAAAAAATAATAAGACAAGACTTTGTAAATTGTGATACTAACTGGGAATATAGCTTCAATATAACAATCTTAAATTTTCAGTGTACTATTCTACAGGAAAAGGAATCCAATTCCGAGAAGCAAACAAATTATATCTAAAGAAAAACTAAACATGTTGGCTCCACATTCAAAGGTAAAGTAACTAGGGACTAGCTATATCAGATATTTTTAAGAGTGTACGAGTAGCTACCAACACCATTAACAAGATCTTAAAATAGATCTTCCATTCATGACCTCAAATGTGGCAACAAATTTAATATATGCACTACTTGTATACATTTAAAAATGCATTGCAATGATATAAGAGTATCAGAATAAACTTCACATAACTACATATTCACTATCCACTTTTATTCCAAAACTACATTCAAATAACTACTATAACTTACCCTGAAAAATATGCTAAAATTTCCATTCATTTTCATGGATATCCCTCATTCTCAGTTCCTGGGAAGGTGGTTGCTAAGTGAAATCCTTCCCAAAACAAACAAAACTTAATAAGAGACAAATATGACAAATACCCTTACCTTTTTCTCCTTTAAAGAATGTAATCTTCTCTTAAAAAAAGTCTAAAAGTCTAAGCACTTATCTATTAAATCATAAATATAACAACAACTATGGGAAAATAAGAACCGCACAAGTGGAGGACAAAATTTTTTTCGCAGTGCGACGTGGCACATGAAACCTGTCATTGGTGCACATGTTACTTGCAGTCAATGTTTTACAAAAGTAATTATTCAGTTGCTTGCTTGGTGTGCCAAGGTCAGAACCAAGATAACTATTTTTTTTCTCTTGTTGCATAGTATCATCAATGTTTAGTTCCTTGCACAAATCGTGACTAGTACTAAAGAATTTCTCACCAAAATTGACAATTATGACGAAGCACATATAATGAAACTAAAAATGTCTTACAACATTAAGAGGTTGCAATGTCATTTGAGCATATACTTCATCTTTTTCTTGATGGCAGGGCTAGCCTGCAATACCCAAGATCTTCATGTATTTGTACATGACAAAATACATCTCAGTAAATTCCCAATCTAAACCTCCATTCTAAGAAATTTCACCCACTGGCAATCTCAACTATCATGCGGAATCTTATCTTTCAATTTCTGGCAATTTCACAAGTTATCATTTGAATGCGAAAACATTTCAGTCATATGTTTCCTAATCATAAACCCAATGACTCAAACATGAATGTTCATATATATCAACCCCATAAGCCCAAATCATATAGATTCAAGTCCATCAACTATAACCCAATTCCCCAAATTCTGAAACATTACACACCCTATTAAAATTTTAAATCTGGGCAATTGCATACATTTTCAATTCACGGAAGCTTCATCATATATATTCACACCTTTTCCCATTCAGCTTATCAAGCTGATTCATCGCATCATGCATCCCTGTTGGCTACGGCAGTTTACATAAACATTCAAATTTTAATTAAAGTCCAATATAAGCAGCATTCGACCAAAGATTGGCCATCATTAATGAGCATTAAAATGTTTTCTCATACTCAACAACTCCAAAATTCGGTAGATATTCATAATGAACGGGTTTTAAGGTAATTCTCGTGACAATTAAACTAAAACGCCACCATAAAACCCACACCATTGCTTTTCTGCTATACCATGGGACGCAATTCAAAGATTATATTTAAAACAGAAATTCATCACTTGTTTAAAGATCAAAAGCCTTTACAACTCTGAAGAGACTGTGCCCATTACTCGTTACCAAAGTTCAGCAACTTTCTATACGCAAATTGCCACCGAATCAATTGTATTTCCACCATATATTTGACTCAAAACTTCTTGACTTAACTACACAAGCTTCACATGATTTCAATCAGTCAAACACCACAGAATATGTGAATTCAAAAACCAGATTTCATTGATGTTTCTGCTGCAAACATTGCCACTGATTCGATTTCAAAGCTGCGCCTTTGACACACATTAAAATCATTTAAAACAACTTCGCTATATTAATTGATTTCAACGCTGTTCATTATTTATAATTCTGTGCCAAAGTTTTCACACCATTACTACAGCTCTCAACATATTTACTGGCTTCAGCAATCTGAGCCAACATTTGACAAATATTCGGTGTCCAATATATTCAATGCCATGGATTCATAATAGGAGATTTCGATTTTCCAATTGAACTCTCGGCAATCATTATATGTTATTCCATTAAATTTGTATACTCCCTCACGCCTGCAAACCATTTATTGTTCTACATCGACTTTCAAACCTCTGTTCTTACTCAAGATTTGCGCTTTTCAACCCAGAATTATATCACTGCTATGAAATATGAATCGATCTTAGACAGAGCTTAACAATTCTGCACCCATTTTAATTCCTTTAATTCGCAAACAGAGATTTCTTGACAGAGAAAAATGAATCCAAAAGAAACAGTCTTATGCAATGGGTTCAACACAAAACTGGAAATTCAAATGTATTGGAATAAAACCAATTACACAGAGATTAACACCTTCAGTATTCAAGGATAAATAGTGGGGTTCTCACACAAAATCGATGTGGATTCAACCATAAAATTCAGAAATCAAATTCTGTATATACATAATACTTACATACATTCTTATTTCTGGCTTGATTTCCAAATTATTGGCCTTTTACAATCTACCGAAGACTTCTAGGGAGAAATCCCTGCTATAAACTTCCTCTCGCCTTGGCCAGATCTTCATTTGATGGCCCTTCAACTTCTAAAAACTGATTTCACACACTCTTACCACCTCTATCCTCACTCTCTCGAATTATATAAGGAAAACACAATTGATACAAATACATGGTTTCATGAATCAATTCTAATTCTGAACCAGAAATCTCTCAACCTCTCCTAAAAAATCTCTTCAATCCCACTCTTTTCTAAACTAACACTAAATAAAGCTTTTAAAATCCCTCACACTCTATTCTAGCCAAATAAATCCAACTATTTGGCCTGATCTCCATACAAGGAGGATCACTCAGCCACATATACCCTTTCCTCAATAAATAAACACTCTCACAAATTTAAACAAATAATTTAATTAAATTATTTTCTTTCAGCCCCTTGCTAGTCACAACATGTGACCATACTATCACATCGCTGACTAGCCTGAATGCTCCTGCATCATTACCACATCTGCCTAGCATTCAATAAGGTGTTTATTAAATTTTAAATATTGTATATATAACAATATGAATAAAAGTGTTCACAACCAAAGTAAGGATGAAAAGCAGAGAACCCACATATATTGTAACATTGTGAAGTTGGCAGATTAATTGAGTTGGAAGATTAAGATAATTGGATATATGAGCATCAATATCCTTGTTTTTTGAAACAACTACGTGAAATCACATTGATTATGATTAATAGTTTCACTACATAACATTAAAATTTCAAAATATTGGGGTCACATTTTATGATGAAAAGAATATAAGCATTCATTATTTTCAATAATTTGTATCCAAAAGAATATTGAAAATTAAAAATTAGTGAGAAGCCACCTCACCTTCTCACTATGACCTTGTGGAAAATAAACAACCTTGCTCCCAACAACAGGTAAGGACAAAAGCGGTCTGGAAGAGGCATGCCAAAGCTCTAAATTAAGGCATCTCCTTTCCCCTGCTTGATGTGACATGAACAAAAAAATTGTCAATTGGATATTCCTTTAGAAACCTATTGACATTCCAATAGTAATTGTGTAAAATATTATGATATTATGAATGTAATCTTGCCAGTATAAAGCACATTAAATTGACAAATATTCCTATTGACAGTATTTTCCATACACATTTTTACATTAGTTATTTTTCTAAGGTGTCACAATTTGATATGATGAGTTATTTTAACATTCTTCGCTCTCGATTGCATCTCAATATGCAATTCTATAATCCAAAAAAATTCACTGAAAAGAAAAATCATTCTAACTAGAGTAAAGGACACATTAAAAATGTAAGAAGCAACATTTTCACATTTAAGCTCTTATAAGAATTTAAGAAGCAAGTCATTACATAGATATATTTTATTTAACATTCCATGAGACTTCATGGCCATATGGGACAAATAAAATCTTACATCATGCGTGATATTTTAAAAGAAATTAATGTCAAAAATGGCAACAAACAAAGATAGAGGTGAAAATATGGTAACCAAATCTTGGTCCTGACCTACTCATCTGACTATTAAACTATTAACCAATTCATAATGCTCTACAATTTATTCAAGAAATAAAAATAAATCTAATATGTGAATGAAATTAAAACCAATTCTGAAATAAAAGTTGTTTCCCTGAAACCAATGTACTCTTATAACGGGTTACACCCTAGTAAAGTTTGATAAAACCACATAAGACAACATATTCGGGTCATTTTGTCTAAAAAAAATAAGATGTGAAAATACATTATACCTTGGAAGTATAGAACAACGCTGCTTTGTGCATATACTACTCAATGTTTTTCACTCCCCCTACTGGTATGTTCTGGTTCAGTCCATCAATAATTTCCCCTAATGGATACAAAATCCCTAGATATGACAAAGACAGAACTATATTGGTAGACGTGAAAACATGTAATGTCCAGAGCTCTCTAGGATAGTTTACGAATGAGTGGATGAATATTGGGGTTTCCATTGTCTCTGACAGCTCAAGAAATTTTAAAAACCAACATTTGATAATGTTCTTGGTGTGTTGGCTAGTGATGTAATATTCCTTGTAGCCCAAGACTCCTCATCATTTGTACCTTCTTCTGGAAGCATCGCATACCTCTTACTAAAAATTAATAATGATATAGGTCCATCCAATATGACACAAGTCATTAAAGATAATGTAGCTAATTGTAAAGTATCAAGAAAACCATTGAGCATGTACATCCTCACATTTTCACTCTGATTGTTTGTTGCACATGTTGAATCTTTTAATACATAATATTGTTAAGCATCGAGAGCATGAATGGATCAATGCCTTGTAGAAGGAATGGAAATCCATCATCAAATTCATCACAAGGCATATTTTTGTCCACTACATTTACCAGATTCACTCTAAGTTACAACTACTTAAGCTCGCAAGGACTATATTTGGTATCCATTAGCTCACATTTAAGTGCATGTTGAAGATAAGATGGGCATTGGCTAATATGATGGTGAGTGATTTATGGGAGAACTTGAGTATACATAATACAAAAAATAGAGATAATGCTTTTGGAGTGTAAGATATCATTTTTTATCCTAGTTTTTGGTCACAGATTAATATGTTTGCAATTCATCAAATACAACATGACTTGATTTGTAGATTGAGATCAATCAATGACTCGGGAATTGAATGAGAAAGAGGACACCATACTAGGACAAATTAAGGACATTTTTGAGCCTAAAGATGTGAAATTCTAGGGCTATATTTGAGTAAAAAGCGAAAAACAATTAACAAAGAGAAATACTCCAGTACATGCTTTAACACACATTGTTACACCAAAAACTATTCTACATCATGGTTGAAAGCATCAATGCCTATTTTTAGGGTGAAGAGAAAACTTAAAATGTATCCATAGGTTCAGAGTGGTCAAATACAAGCAATAAACAAGCTTGTCACTAATGAGTGTGATTTCATACAACAACAATTGAGTACCTACATCAATGCCCAAGGATTATTTGGTTATGCCTATCCATTTATATATAATGGAAGCTGATGAATTCACTCTAGTGGTGGAACATGTATGATGTTTCTACTCCAAATGTGAAGAATTTGGAAAAATGGAGTGCTTCCATGGGTTGAGAACACTTCTTCCACAAATAAGTGTTGGACCACCTACATTTTCATACAATGTCAACAAAAAAACCTTAAATCTATACTAGGTAGAGAGCTTGGTCTATGTGCATTACAAATTGTAGTTTTCCCACTATAAGAGACAAAGATTGATAAAAAATACATCACAATTGGGATAATTATCAAGAGGAGGAAAAATTAGAAGTTGGAGAATTGGACTTGGAGAACTTGGATATTGCACCTTTTGATGATCATCATCATGTTGAAATTCCACCCTTGCCTACTATCATGTTCAGCCTCACCAGGAGTACAACATCATGAGTTTCATGTAAAACTTCATCTTTGAAATTACCTCCACATATTCATCCATGTGTATGCTCATTGTAGTTCTAACAGGAAGGAAAAGTAGATATTATATTGATCAATTGTTGGACATTAACAAAATTATCTTATCTTATTGGAATAATTCTCTGTTTTCATTTATTTTATTATGATATTAAATATTTCAATTTTCAGACTTTTAGTTTCTATTTTGTAATAAAATATCTCTATTTTTTAAAGTGGACACGTGGCCTATTTAAAAAACATGACTCTTTGGTCATTATGACCTATTTTGTAAAGATAATTTTTTGGTCATGATGGCTTACTTCATTTCATAAAATCATTGCTTACTCTTCCTATTATCTGGTTCTAGTTTAAGTGTGTAGTTTGTAACTGCAATATCAACAGTATTATCGATGTAGTACTAGCAGTTGATAGTCTATGAATAATCCACTAAGATGACATGATTAAAGCTTCATAATTATGTAGACATTTTGCATGTTTTTTTGAATGTGTATGTGTAAATATCAACTTTATAGCACAATTTGTCATAGATTCAAATGATGATTTTGTTGTATGGTTGAAATGGGTATTTGATGTACAAAGAATATATTAGGATGTGAGGTTGTGGACTAGTGTTGCCAGAGTGTATAGCAGGAGCCCCTGGAGCACCGTTTCTCAAAAAATCATTGCAAAATGGTGATCTAGAGGCTCCTTATTAACACCCTAATCAGACTGGTCCACAACCTCACATCCTAATTCATTCTTTGTACATTAAATACCCTCTTTAACCATACAAAAAAATCAACTTTTGAGTCTATCACAATTTGAGATAAAGTTGACGACATCAACTAGATCAAATATGGTTGATGCAAAGCATCAAGTCACCAACTACCACCCCACCCATTGACATGTTCACTAGGTTAGAGTTGTCACAAGAAAAATAATTCATCCCACCCATCAGTTATGTAGAAGCTGATTTTAACTCCAATAAATTATCCAATAGGAGTTTATCTAATATTATTCTAGTGAACCCATGGCTGGATGAGAATTGTATCAAGAAAAGACAACCATACAAAAAATACCAAAGCATTGAAAAATTTGCAATTTTGTTAGTAAAGCCAAAAGAGAGTGAATTTGAAAAAAAAAAAATAGTAAAAGTTGCCAATGAAATCAAAACATAACCCTAGGGATTTTTGGAAAGAACTACAAGTTTGGAAGCAATTGCAAGGAAATAATACAATTTCACACTATCATATAAAGTGATCAAGGCATCATATGGAACCAAGTTCTTCAAAATGTGAGGATCAAATGATCTTTCACAAAATCAAGAAATCTCCAGTTTCTTCATCTTCTTAGTGTATTAACCCAACTGCATAGGGTTGGTAGGAGTTGTAAACTTAACCTCCAAAACACATCACAGATCAACCTCCTCTAATAGCAACTGTAGAATGCACTTCCAAGGTGTAAATTTGGATGCACACACTAGACAGTCACACTCTGAGACCAAGATTAGTGACTAATCATATATGTAACTCATGGAGCATGCCTCAACCAAAAAAACCAGCGAATAGGGGGAAAAATAATACCAATGACCTATCATGGGTGCAAATCAACTCTCCTAGTCATAAACAATGCTTAATTCACTAGGATCTCACAATAATATCACCCACAACCCTCTCACAGGCACCAAAATCTATCTCAAGTACAATTTAGCTTCAATTGTTGAAGTTGGGGCTTTAGAGACATTGAGAACCTCCAACAAATCCATCTCACAAGTAGTATTCCATTCCATATATAGATTGGAAAATATCAAAAAATACGCTCTAATACCTTGTTAAATTTTCAGAACATGGTATGTAGATATGCACTTCTAAAATGAAACCCTAACCACTAGGAAAATGAAAACTTAACCTCCTATCCACATAGCAGAAAATACATTCCTAGATATATAAACATGTAAGTCTGAAAACAAAAATAACAAGATTAAAAATAACACACTATAATGTACTAAATTTGAATAATCATAGCTCTAGAAATTACAAATAGCATATAGCTTAGCTTCACACAATTTCTCATATCTTAATTGATGGGAAGAAGAATATGATTACAAATCAATAACTCAGAAATAAATAAACAACACCACTACCCTATATTTCTTTTAAAGAAGAAGAAAATGCTAAGGAATTACAAAAACAGGCCATCCTTGTGGTGCACCGATATTAGGAACATAAATCCTTATAATTGGCTACCTAAAAAGGTGTGCCCATGCATACATGATAACTTTTCCTAGGAATTAGCACCTAGCTAAATTGGGAACATCCTCTAGCTGATGAACTTTGTCTAAACTTAGAAAACATGCCCTAAAACACATTGAAAAAACACTTTCTAAATAAAAAATAATGAGCTCCTTCCTAAATTATAAAATAAAATCCTAATTGTGCCACCTCAACCTCGCAACAACCCAAGGCTGCACAGAATCTAAGGCTGCTATAGATCTATTGGTGCAGATTTGTTCATCACTTTTGCACCTCTTTTGTGGGAGAACACATATGAAACAACAGGTGAAAATAACACGTTCAACCTCCCCACTTCTATAGAGAACTCTAACCATAATACTGAGCAGCAACACCCCCATCTATGAGTAGCCATGACTCATGATAGCCACTTGTCCTCACTCTAGATTCATTTTTGTAACAAATTTGTCTCAAATTATTATTTTTTCGTTATTATTGTTAGGTTGCCATTCATCTCACACCAACATACACCTAGTTCCCATAATTTTCTTATCTCAATATTACTTAGTTCACTCATAAATTGGATACAATAGTGATCTACTTTCTCAGAGATAAACTCTTAGTTTCACCTAGAATAGAATACTCTATCTAATTTATTGAGTAGGAAATATTAGTGCCCACCTTCTCTATTCCACCTATCAATTTAATGCTAATTTAGCCTTTTAATACCATTATTAAAATAGTGGAACCATATCTATACATTCTTCCAAAGTTTTGACTTATATTTAATCATCTACATTCCTATACATTTAATAAGGCATACCTCCACTATAATATAAATGAAAGATGGTTTAGTAAGTTATGCCAAATACCTAGCCTTGTTTTTTCATATTAACATATATCTTTGTTTAGTGAAGGCATTATGATCAAGTCAACGTCATTCTAACCCATGGTGATATTTACACGTTTTCTTTTAAATCTCAATGGTTATTCCCTTGTCGTGTTGAATTAGGATTTGATTAATGTTGAGTAGCCTTTATCATATTATCATGGTTATGCACTATTTTCTTGATCACTTGACTAAGTGATAACACAAATGTTAAATTCAAGATTTGGGCTTATATCCAAGTAGTTCGGTTCATTAATGAGTTTGTCAGTAATTAAATTTGATTTTCCTCTTTACGTTTCGAATGGTCACATCTTTACTGCCAATTTTCCAATTCATATCAACCAGAATACCATATAAGTAGATGGCTACAACTCGATTTCTGAGCAGATGTAATTTTAAAGTACCGAACCACATGGTTTGTACCCATTTCACTGATAGGAAATTTTTTTTTCCCCACGCAATTTATTTCCATTAACTATGATGTAACAATTGGCGTTCTTTGTTTAGTTACCAACACATCCATCCAAGGATTGATGCTAATCTTCCTACATGTGGATGGTGAGGATCAATGATTGTCTAGGGTTTCTAATTGACATAAATAATATCAATTTTTCAGATTTTGTCATTTTTCATTTGTGACTTCAACCCAGATGTCAGACCCTACTTCTGCGATTTTGGTTTTCTCCGGATAGTAATGTTAAGCTAGTATGCAAATGAATAATGGCGTAACAATGAAATAATATCTTTCTTTAGCTCTAGGTAAAGCTTATAAGACTTCGTTTCTTATAGATATGTATTTTACCATTCGGCTCTCTGCGTGTTTGGTTTTAATATTCTATCCATGTTTTTGATTCTCGACCTGCTGCAAATGAATTTGGATTCATTCCGTCCTACTGTAAATAGCTGTGTATGTTCTATTCAATCATGGTATGAATTTTTTTAGTTCAACTCACTGATTCATTTATACATTTTAATTCGAATGATTGTGCAGTGTAACTAAAATATTATTAATCTTGGAATATGTAATATACTCTATAACGGAGTGGTAGACGTATTTCCTTCTAAATCTCATGAATTTATCCACCTATGTAGAAATAAAAGTATTACTTGTGTACTCATGTTTTTGAAATGAGAATTTCGACTTATTATTTTCATAGTCATTCCTACAGTTATATACTAGGTTGCAACTGTAGTATTTGGTGTTTCAGGAACCCATTACTCCCGGATTTCGTTTATGAATACGCAGGCTTACGGTGGTGGTGTATTTAATGTCACTCTGGCATATCGTTTAAGTGTCACCCTAGGCACTGATATTATTCAAAAACCCCCAAATCTAAAAACAACATTTCTAGGTTTTCGTTTTTTGAGATTTTTTTTTGCAGAATCTACAAATTTTATTTCATATTAAAATAGCATTTCGTTCCATTAGTGCCTAACGGCTTCCCATATGCATAATGAGTTATTTATCAGTTCAATAATCTGTCTTAATACCCTCACTGCTAATTATTACCTTTCCATTTATATATTTTAATACTGTCTCTATTTTCTATGCAGTTACCATCATAAAATTGAAACTTACCGAGGTATATTAGTTTTCATTTCCTCGCGTTTTGAGTTTTCATTTTTATTCTTATAATTTATCCCAGTTATTCAACCTCATAACTCATACCCCTATTTCATTTCAGGTGTGGATGCTATTCCCTGTATCTTTTTTGAAAAAGGGTTGCCATCCTTTGTTCTAGCTGCTGGTCTCTTTTTCCTTTAAGGGTTTGAACATCATTACCCTTACGACTCGTTTTCATTTTGATACTAGACTTGGGTTTATACAGGTTGGTTTTTTCATTTACGATTATTCTGCTATGCCAGTCCTTACTTCAGCCTTGCAGATAATCTAGATAGTTGTCTCGTAGTGACACTGAGTGTCCTCTTTCACTATTTTTAGACTTAAATTATTTGTATTTTGTAATATACATAGAATAGTTCTGGGTTTGTAACCCATGGATTGAAATATTTTAATTATTTAATAAGAAATCTTATTCTATTTTAATAATCAACCCTCCTTCTGTTGAAATTTATTTCCAATTCTAATATACAGTTGCATGTACTCAGAATAATTTTCTTGTATCATTTAAATACAATATTTAAAAGAAGCTCTTGAATACATATAAATTTTATTTATAAACTCATTACAGTCCATATTATATATATTTGTAATTAACATAGCAGAGTTGTGTCAATATATTAATTCTGAAACTAAACTGTTTCAAACATAAATATCTAGATTCTTTGTTGAAATTAGTTACTGTACTTGCATACTAGTATTTCTTTTTGTAGAATTTATCTTAACTAAAATATAACTATAACCATGCATTTTAAATGTAGTATCTGCATTTGCTATTTTCTAATCCTTCCAAGATAAATTCTATCTAGTTTATATACTTTACAACATATACATTAGTTTTACTATATTATGCATAGATATTTCTACATGCTTTGAAGACGAGAATGTCTTCCCTTTGTATCACTACTTCAAATTTCTGTTTTAGTATAAGCATACTATTACAAGATATGCCTGCCTCTCTTATATTCACTTCTGGATAAGTTTTTCTATACTTAAGACATAAATGTATAATTGTACCGAAACTATTTATTTTATATTTGTATCTTACTTTCGATTTCAAAGTTGGTTTTCTTGATGGTCTAAACAATTTATTAATAAAACTCTCAACCAACTAAAATAGAGAAAAGAAATTCTCTATGAGGTACGTAACCTCAGATCTAAACCCATCACTAGGTGTGAGACATTCTGAGAGTTCGTTCTCTACATAATATGTCTATACAACCATACATATTTCACTATTTATATTATAGTGAAATCCGTTAAATGTATAGGTCCTCCCCATATCACTATAACTCATAAATTCTCAAATATATGTACACATAATTTAAATTAACAACTCAAATTCACATAACTATTTAATGACTAACCATAACAAATCACAACATTAAAAATTTGAGAAGAACAAAACATTTCCAATTGAATGTGCATACTGATAAGGTCTGATTAGTTGCCTCCCAATCGCAAAGTTCTTTCTTCGTAACTCACCCCCAAGAAGAGATCCTTTGCTCCAAAAATAGACAACCCTTTGTCTATCCTGAAACAACTTATTTAATCTTTTTTTCCCTAGCCTGTTTCCATTAACTGCGTCTAGTTAATTCAGGATGTTGTATTCCTATTTGCCCATACTTTCCCTCTATTTCTTCCACAAAGGCACTTTTAAAGCTGGCTTTTTTGCTTTCCCAGCTTTATTCCACCTCTTCCCAATAATTTCCTCTTTATTGGGGTAATTAGATATTTATCTCCAAATCTAATTTTAGTATCTGAATTTATTCCTTCCAAGAATTTTTGGAAGTTTAGGAAAATCTTACAACCTTATCCATCCTCATGGATTCGGTTTTTTCAGATCTCAAATCTCAATCTAGTCATTGCACATAATTTTTTCCATTTTATTTTATTAATTTAAAATAATATAATAAATCCACATAAATTTTTTCCATTGGGGTCCACTGTACCCTTTTGGACTTGTTCAAATGTCAAATAAAAGCATAGCAAACTGGGGAAATTACATATCCCCCCTCTAAAAACAAACACCGTACTCGGTGTTGTAAAGAAAATAGAACAAAATCACTGTTTAAACATGGATGGATATTTTTCCATCATATCAGTCTCTTGTTCCCAAGTAGCCTCTTCAGGTGCAAAGTGCCTCCACTGCACTTTCACCCTAGTCACTGTCTAGTTTTGGAGCTAGTAATTTCTTCCCGCACCACGATTCGAAGTGGTTCTAGAAGGAATTCACCTTCTGGTTCCACTTGTATCAAATTCAAATAAATAACATGAGTAACATCATGCACATATTTTTTTTAATAATGAAACATGAAATACATCATGAATCTTAATGTGAATGGGTAAAGCCAACTTATATGCCATTGGTCCAACTCTTTCCAGTACTTCAAAAGGTCCACAGTAATGTGGAGCTAGTTTTGCACAGTTTCTAGTGTGGAAAGTACTATTATTAGGCTTAATCCTTAGATACACATGATCTCCCACACCGAATTCTCTGTGAACTCTCTTTTTGTCTACATAATGTTTCTTCATGTCTTGTGCTATTTTGATGTTTTGCTGAATTTTCTTCACAACTTTTTCTATTTCTTGCAAGGCTTCTGGTCCAAGTATTAATTTATCTTCATGCTAACTCTAACTTAGAGGGGTATGGCACTTTCTGCCATAAAGTGCTTCAAAAGGACTCATATTTATGGAGGCTTGGTAACTGTTGTTGTAGGAAAACTCAGCTAAATGTAGATAGTCTTCCCACTTTGTTGGCCTATCCATGACATACATCCTTAACATATCCTCTAAAATCTGGTTTTTTTTTTTTTTTTTTTTTTTTTTTCCTGTTTGGCCATCAGTTTGGGGATCGTAGGCAGTACTAAAATTTAATTTGGTACCCATGCCTCCAAATAAAATACTCAAAAAAGCTGTAGTGAACTTTTCATATCTATCTGAAATGATATTTTTAGGAACACCATGCAATTTTACAATCTCCTTCATAAATACATTTGCTACTTGGGTTGTACCAAAGGTAGACTGTACAGTTATAAATTGAGCAGCTTTAGTCAAAGTATCAGTTACCACCATGATAGAATTGTGTTGGTATTCGGTTCTTGGTAAACCAGTAATAAAATCCATGGAAACAGTTTCCCCCTTCCATTCTGGGATGGGTAAAGGATTCAGCAATCCAGCTGGATGCTGATGTTCAACCTTTATTTGTTGACATTTTATACATCTAGCCAAGTAATTTGCCACATCCTTTTTCATACTAGGCCAGAACAGGTTCTTTCTTAAGGCTGAGAGTAATTTTTGGTATCTTGGATGTCTAGCATAAGGTCTTTTATGGTACTCATCCAGAATCTCTTTCTCTAAGGAATCTACATCTGGAATGTACAATCTGTCTCTATAAAAAATTAGCCCTCTTTGGTTCTGTGTATATCCTTTCATTTCCTTTTTCAGCATTTGTGATTGAAGTTTTTCATAGTTTTGGTCTTGTCTCACCACTTCATGTATCAGTCCTTCCATATCAAAGTTGGTACTACTTCCAACATTTTTTACAGTTTGCCAAGCATTTCTGCTTAGTGCATCTGCAATCTTGTTTTCTTTTCCCTTAATATTTTGGATCTCCATGTCAAACTCACTAAGGAAGGAAAACCACCTAGCTTGCCTAACATTTAAATCTATTTGGGTGAAGAAATACTTTAGGCTAATGTGATCTGTCATTAACAAAAAATTTTTCTCGAAAAGGTAATGTCTCCACATCTTGAGAGCATGTATTACAACAACTGATTCTAGATCATAAACACTATAATTCTGTTCATGTTTCTTGAGTTTTCTTGTTTCATAGGCTATAACAGAATTTTCTTGTCGTAGCACTCCTCCTAATCCTTCTCCACAAGCATCTGTGCACACTACAAATTCCTGATTTGGGTTAGAAATATTTAGAATAAGTGCTATTGTAAGTTTCATTTTTAGTTGATCAAAGCTGTTTTGACATTTTTCAATCCATTCAAACTTAACTCCTTTCCTTTGTAGGGATGTAATAGGGTAAGCTAAGGCTGAAAATATCTCCACAAACCTCCTATAGTATCCTGCAATTCCCATGAAGGATCTTACAGAAGACATATCAGTAGGTACAGGCCACTCTTTTATTGCTTTTATTTTTTCTGGGTCTACTATCAACCCCTTTTATGAAATTATATGACCCAGATATTGAATTTTATGTTTGAAAAAATCACATTTGCTAAACTTAGCATACACTTTGTTTTCCCTGTGTGTTTTTTAAACAATTCTAAGGTGTTCCTTATGCTTAGCTTCATTCTTAAAGTAAATCAAAATGTCATCAATAAATACTAATACGAAATTGTCCAAGTATTTATTTAAGAAACTATTCATAAAACACATAAAATTAGCAGGTGCATTAGTCAACCCAAATGGTAGGACCACAAATTCATAGTGTCCATACATGGTTCTAAAAGCAGTTTTTCTTATATCTTTGTCCATAATTCTTAATTGATGGTAGCTTGTCCTTAGATCAATTTAAAAAAAAAACTGTTGCTCCTCTAACTTGGTCAAAGAGGTTATCTATCCTAGGTAACGGATATTTGTTTTTGATTGTCAACTTGTTCAATCGATGATAGTCAATACACATTCTGAAAGTACCATCTTTATTTTTCACAAACAACACCGGTGCTCCCCATGGGGACACACTTGGTCTAATGTAACCTCTATCCAAAAACTATTGTAGTTGCATTTTCAACTCCATTAGTTCTGGAGTACTCATTCTATATGGGGCTCTAGAAAATGGTGTTTATCCATGCACTAAGTCAATTGAGAAATTAATCTCTCTCCTAGGGGGTAGATGGATAATTTCATCCAGAACTAGATCTTTGAATTCTCTGATAACAGGTAATGTTTCTAAAGGATTTTCTTCTGCTTGCTGTCCCAATTCTTCTACATGGAAAAAATACACTTGGAAACCCTTCCTAGCAATCCTTTTCAATTGAAGAGATGTAATTTATCTCAGTCATATGGGCTTGGGTTTACCTTTTACTATAACAGGTTTTCCCTCACTATTTATGCAGTGTATTTCCTTGTCTAAGTAGTTTAACATGGATTTCTTCTTCTCTAACTAGTCCATTCCTACTAGTACATCATAAGACCCTAACGACATAATATTTAGATTTAATTCTGTTTGGTATCCATTCAGATTTATGGTTGTTTGGGGTAACTTATGAGTCACTTTCCTTTTTGTACCAGTGGCCAGTTGAACTAACCATGACTGTTGAAATTTTTCTGACTTTAATTTACATTTTTTTACCATTTGACAACTGATGTAACTTAAAGATGCGTCTGGATCTGTTAAAACAGAAACAGGTTGGTTAAAAATCATACCTTCTACTTCAACCATAGTGGACTGGTGTTCTACTTGACGATCTTCCGGAGCATCACTGATTTTGGGGATGTTTCTCGCCACGTCATTAACAGTCGTTGCTTCTCTCAGTACTTGTATAGTTTGAATATTTCTGTGTGTAAAGTCCCGCAATAAATGAGGTTCTCCGTAACCCCAACACTTTAAAGGTTCTCTCATTTTAACAGTCCCCTCTTTTTTATTGTTTCCATTCATCTGTTTGGACCCTGTTTGTGATTGATTAGTTTTATTTTCTCCCATTTTGGTGAAATTATTTCTTTGGTGGTTTCTCCCAAAGTTCTTCAGATATGCTGCTTTTGTTTTCTTTCCACTAGAGTCACCCTTCTCTTTGTTTTGCCAATTATTTGCTTGTTCACTTTTGCCCTTGAATTTCTGATAACACAACCTTGCTTTGCGCACCACCTCATCCATGGGCTTGGAGTTATCAAACTCTATCTTTTCCTTGTATATAGTAGGTAGATATTTTAAGAAATGCTGTACTTTTTCTTTCTCCTCTCTTATGTAGGGTACATAGCGTAACAGATTGGTGAATTTGGTTACAAACTCATCAATTGTAAATTTTCCCAATTTGAGTTTGTGAAAATCTTTGGCTTTATTGTCATAATAACGTTCATTGAGGTATCAATTTTTTAACTTGACTTGGAAATCCTCCCAAGTAACAATTTTCTCATCAATGACATGGACCAACTTTGTTTCTTCCCACCACAAGGTAGCCTTACCTTACAACTGATAGATAGCCAACCTGGCTCTCAAGTTAATTTCATATTCATAAAACTAAAATTACTTTATCATATTCAGAAGCCATGCTTCAGTATCTTCCTCCTTCTCTCCATCATAGGAGGGAGGTTTGGTTTTTCTAAATTCACCTTGCAATTCCTTATTCTTCCTAGACTGTTGTCTAGAGGCATCATCTTCCTCAGAATCTTTTGAGTGATTTACCCTTCCCTTTCTCTTCCTTCCAGAATATTCACCTTATTGATTATTCTGGGAGGTCAATTCTCTTATCAATTTGTCTTGCTCTTCACTAGTTAAAGATAGCCTTTCATTGTGGCTTTTCAACTGTGCCATTTCTCTTTGCATCCGATGCAACATAGCCATTAATGGAGCATTTGGATCTGGTGTATTTTCTCCACCACCCAGTTCTACATAAAGTTCTTCATTCATGATTCACAGCTGTATACTTCAACACTGTTTCACTATACATGAAATTAAACATTAGCAAAATTTAAATTCAATAAAAAATTACAGCAATAATTTTTTCTTGTGTGGGCACATATTTTGCCTAGTGTTTTGACTTGGGCTCTGATAACATTTGTAACACCTCTGTCTCAATTTTTTTTTTTCATTATTATCGTTAGGCTTTCATTCATTGCACGCAGACGTACACCTAGTTCCCATAATTTTCTTATCTCAATATTACTCAGTTCACCCATAAATTAGATACAACAATGATCTACTTTCTCAGAGATAAACTGTCAGTTTCACCTAGAATAGAATATTCTATCTAATTTATTGAGTAGGAAATATTACTGCCCACCTTCTCTATTCCACCTATCAATTTAATGCTCATTTAACCTTTTATTACCATTATTAAAATAGTGGAACCATATCTATACATTCTTCCAAATTTTCAACTTATATTTAATCCTCCACATTCCTATACCTTTAATAAGGCATACCTCCACTATAATATAAATGAAATATGGTTTAGTAAGTTATGCCAAATACCTAGCCTTCTTATTTCATATTAACGTATATCTTTGTTTAGTGAAGGAATTATGATCGAGCCGATGTCATTCTAACCCATGGTGATATTTCCACGTTTTATTTTAAATCTCAATGGTTATTCCCTTGTCAAGTTGACTTAGGCTTTGATTAATGTTGAGTAGCCTTTATCATATTATCATGGTTATGCATTATTCCTTGATCACTTGATTAAGTGATAACACAAATGTTAAATTCGAGATTTGGGCTTATATCCAAGTTGTTCGGTTCATTAATAAGTTTTTCAGTAATTAAATTTGCTTTTCCGCTTTACGTTTCGAATGGTCACATCCTTACTATCAATTGTCCGATTCATATCAACTAGGATACCAAATAAGTAGATGGCTACCACTCGATTTTTGAGCATATGTAATTTTAAAGTACTGACCCACATGGTTTGTACCCATTTCACTGATATGAAACTCTTTTTTTTTCCCCATGAAATTTATTTCCATTAACTATGACGTACCAAATGGCATTCTTTGTTCAGTTACCAGCACATCCATCCGAGGATTGACGCTAATCTTCCTACACGTGGACGGTCGGGATCAATGACCGTCTAGGGTTTCTAAATGACATAAATAATATCAATTTTTTAGATTTTGTCATTTTTCATTTGTGACTTCAACTCAGATGTCGGACCCTACTTATGTGATTTCGGTTTGTTCTTGATAGTAATGTTAAGCTAGTATGCAGAGGAAGAATGGTGTAACAGTGGAAATAATGTGTTTCTTTAGCTCCAGGTAAAGCGTATAAGACTTCGTTGCTTATAGATATGTATTTTCCCATTTGGCTCTCTGCATGTCTGGTTTTAATTTTCTATCCATGTTTTTGATTCTCCACCTACTGAAAATGGAGTTGGATTCATGCCATCCTACTGTAAATTGCTGTGTATGTTCTGGTCAATTATGGTATGAAGTTTTTTTTGGTTCAACTCACCAATTCATTTATACATTTTAATTCGAATTATTTTGCAGTGTGACTAAATTATTATTAATCCAGGAATATGTAATATACTCTATAATGGAGTGTGTTGACGGGAAAATCTGTCCGGCCAACAGCAGGGGATCTCCCCGATAAAAGGTCCCAATTAGACCTTGAACCGTTTGGATTAGGGATCCTGTCCGGGGTGTGGGTCCGGCTACCACTGATTTCTCCTTTGCTTTGGGTCTCGCTTAAACTCTATAAAATAGTGAATACACACCTAATCGACTGATACAAGACATATGATTGATGCATTAAATGTACATACGACACTATGAGTAGCAAGAGAAAATAATAAAGCATGAAGACTGAAGGAAGTGTTGTTAGCAACACTTCATTAGGTTCATGCCTGTAAGCTGTTCTGACCATTAAAGAAACAGTTCCTCATGGCGAGAACACCCTTCACTTCCTAAAAGCTTTAAATGATAACGCAAACGCAGATAAACAAAGTCATCAACATTCGCTAAGAAAGTGAAATAACTCAACCACCATTAACATACTCAACAAACTGTTATGTAACTGTGAACTGAATTAAAGATACAGTTCCCTTAATCTAAAGATGTTCAGAAACTGAAGATATAATACTCAAGAGTGCTCGTACATAAAACAACACCAAATCCACAAAGAGATTTTACAAAATGCTTATATTCATCATTAAATGTATAATCTACTGGTAATACAATGTACTCCACTCGAGTCCCAAAAAAAATATCTCTTTACAAGCTCCCGAAGGAGTATTTATCATACAAAACCTGCCCTTTCGGCTTCCTTGACCTTTCATCTGCCTGACCGTTGGGCTTCCTTGTGACCCAGTCTTTTCTGTGACCTGCGACCTGAGCTGTTGTTGTGACCTACAACCTGGTTGGGTCGCGGGGTCGTGGGTTGTAAGAAAATGGCCAAAGTGTGACCTTGGGACCTTGCAACTGGGTCGCAGGGTCGCGGGGTCGCGGATCATGAAAAAAAAAATGAAAATGCGACCTTGCGACCTTGTGACCAGGTCGCAGGGTCACAGGGTCACAAATTTCGGGAAAAATCAGACATGCGACCTGCTACCTCTGGGGGTTTGCGACCCCACAACATCCGCGACCTGCGACCTCGGCAGATATGCGACCTGTGACCTTGGAAGATATGCGACCTACGACCTTGGGCAAATCAGTGATTTCCTTGGAGTTTCGCCAACATCTACTTATTTTAAAAATGTCGCCTTGCTTGCTGGGGAAAACCTTGGCTCTTATGTGCAAACAGAGAGGTTCTTCCTGCAAAAAAATAACAGAGGTCAGAAGTCTTCTTGATGGAATAATAATAATTCTAAGGGAATTTTAATCAATTTGCAAGAGATAAAAATAATAACATAGACCCCTGTGTGGTCAAGTATTGTGCTACTGAGTCATCGGGGAGAATGGCTTGTGACATTTTCTTTCAAATAACTGCAATGTAGATTGGTATCGTTGTGGACCAAGTTTGGAGTGTAGATCCAAATGTAGATTTACTAGTTTTGTATTATCTGCAAACCATCCCAAAAATATATTTGGAAAGCGCCATGGAGATTTGAATCGATCAACGCTGATATTCTCATTCGTGGGCATGGAAAATTCATTTACTACATCTTTGACAGCTCCCTTTATGACCAAGATAGCCATCAACGCGCCAAGGAGCCCCCAGCTATTCTTGTAAACTTGTTGCTGATCGAGCAGGCACTGAAACTGGCATAGAAGCAACGTACGCAAGCCCATCTCGCCCATGCAAGAATAGTTTCTGTCCCAACTCACCCCTCTTCTTGTTTCATGTCTGGGATCTAAAAGGACGCTGCTCACCATGCCACTTCCCCACAACATCATTGGAAAAACTCACGCAACGCAGGAGATTCATAGGTCACATGGTCACCATTACCACCAAGTCGCAATTTTGTTTGGCTGCATGGATCTGCGACCCAGCGACTCAAGGGTCGCGCGGCTTCATTCTTCACAAGTCGTAGGTCGCAAATATCACCAGGTCACATCTTTTACTGGCTGCATGGACCTGTGACTCAGCGAATCAAGGGTCGTGCGACTTCATTCTTCACAAGTCGCAGGTCGCTAAAATTACCAGGTCACATCTTTTACTAGCTGCAATGACCCGCGACTCAGCGAATCAAGGGTCGTGCGACTGCTCCTGTAGAGGTCGCAGGGCCGCAAGTCAAATTTTCATCCGCTCTATCAGCTATGCGACTCAGCGACTGTTCCTTTGCGTTTAGTTGTGATGCGTGTGAAACGCTCTACTCTCTCCATCGACACATTATCCAAAAATCATGCAGAATGGTGCCCGGTCCTGAAAACAGAGTTTTAAATCCATAATTATGCAGAACTGCATCCGTGAATACGTTCAATTATGTTTTCATTCTCTCCGCCAAGTGTCCATGGGCTCGTGGGCATTGTAAATCTTCTTGGACAGGCCTGCATGCATTGTGAATCTGCGGCAGGACCTACGATTTCTGAGTGTAGGACAATGCGCGTTACCTTAGCGCGTCTGACCGGTTACTATATTCGTTTTTAACTGAGCATTACAGTGTTCAACTGATCCTAAAATTGCACTGAAAACCTCTCCATGGTATGTACAAGGTAAGGCACATTCATGGGTTGGATAAGTATGCAGCCTCGATCATCGTTATTTCCGCTGGCAATTGGAAAAAATCGAATGTTTTGATGAGTCATGATGGAGGTAAGAACTGATACGTAGCTTCCAAAGCACTGGCTGGGCATATGGCCGTGTTATCTATGTGGCCCATGCCATAAAAAATGCCATAAAATCTGCATTCTCTGGTTACAACGATTTTACCAACGTGCATGTCGCAACTTCCTCCAGCAACGCCGTAAATGACTATGAGTGATCATACTTTTACAGCTTTGCTCTAGTATTACAGCAGTTGCGTTGTAGGTTCATTATACTATTTCGCTTCATGTTTCAAACATACTTTGACCATTATGTATCTGGTCCGCAGGTTGAACTTCGCCACCTAAATATTTAAACCCACGTAATGCATTTTATATGGCTTCGATTCGTGTCTTAACGCAAATTCGACCGCCATCTAGATACCTGCCCCACATGCTTTATCACAAATTAAAACTGCACCATCGCCCATTTGTGATGTCTCCATAGTTCTTCGTTTCTTTCGATTGTAACCACTCTAGCTGTTTTACCATAGTTTGAAACTCCATCATTGAAACGTTTGCATCCATTTGTGTGTGTGGACGTAGTTCTGCTCTACCATCTCGCATGGTTGGAAAACCACATGCTTTTTCACCGCTTAAAAAATGGTCATAGACTGTCGATGTCGCACCATAGTTGTCATAACATGCCACGTAAGTTGAGACCTTGCCATCGAATGTTGGTTTCCATGCAACGTGTCCACGTGGCTTCGTTGCACCATCTTACGTGTTGCACCACTAGAACATGGCTGCAACACTCCGCTCCATGTATATGTATAACGTTGAAAGGTATAAACGTTTTCATTCGGCTTATTGAACGTTGTGCTCCATGCAACATTGAACGTTGGACCATAAAATATATCTGCCCCACCTTTACTATAAAACACGGTCACCATATATGTCTGCTCGGCGCCCATTTGCCACGTGTCTTAATCATAAAGTTTGACCGCTTGAAAACTTGTCATTGACATTTGCGCTCATTTGAAACGCACCAAGGTTATTTAAAAATAAGCCTAGATCGCTATATCTGCCATGGAAGAATTTAAGCTTACTTGTAATGTTTTCATATAGTCTCGGTCCACCACTTCATATGGTTTTGAAACCATAAGGTCCTTTATCCCTTTTGCGCCTTAGTTTTAATTATACAACATTGAACATTGATTTTCCTCCAATTGTTTTGCGCTTTGGTATTTAAAAATACAACATCACCTTGGTCCATTGAATGTGCGCCCTTTATAATGTTATCACTTAGTTTTGCTCCAGGATATTTTATGGTTTTTTGAAACCATATGCTTTCGAGCCTTGTTTTAATTTGAGAATTTTCTCTACCTCATAATACAAAGGCTGCTTGTTTTGAAAGATGCTTCTCAAGCCACATTGATGGCTCTTTTGATATGAACCCTTTCTATCTCGTGGTTTTGGAGGCTCTTTTTGCATATGCATCAATGTGCCTAGCTATAAAAAGGTGTATGTATTTAAACATGACCTTTTAGGTTCAATCTGAAATTCTCCATCTCATATTGTCCCACATAGAAAAACTTTATGGATATGAAAGAGCAAAGGAGACTAGGGTTTTAAGGCCATTTCATTGTTCCACGTTTTACTCCTTGCGGCGTAATTAATTCCACACTATGTGGCTTTAGATTCATAAATGTTGCTTCCAAAGGGTGCGTTCACATATTTGAAACCCTGTTGTTGGCTTGCCACAACAACACGTATTCTTTCGCACTGCTGCCTGGCCCGAGCATGCCTTGAATGAGATTGTCATTTTGTAGGGAAGCCCTCTGAGTCTACTTCGTTCATCAGGCTATACTTCAGGCTAGACTTGTCGAAGTGGTGAAATATGTTTCTTTGCGTGCACATCGACATTGAGCTGGTATTGCGCAGGATCTTTAAAATTCCTTTAAGAAGACGCTCCTAGTTTGTGTGAGATGGCATCTGGTATGGACATTTCCAAACGGAGCGTTTTTAAGTATCTAGTGCGCACTGGTGAAGAAAGCCTTTGCGTCAGCGACATAAAAGGTTCTTTCTCTGATCAACATGTATCACACTATCCTCCTTTTAATAGTACTGGTCACTTTCTCCTCCTCCTCCCCTGTTCCGCAACTTTGGCTTTGTTATTGAGCTCAATTTTATTGCCCTTGATGTCATGACAAGATTGAGGAGTTTGTCACCCGTGGGGTCGACCTGTGTGGAATATTACAAAATCATAATTACTCTTCGATAATGATGGCCACAGATAAAACATATGAGACTAACAAGCTTAAGAGAAGTATTCAAACAACATGCTTAACGACCTACAGTGGGAGGGCCTTTAATCGTCAATACACAAAAGGTTTCCATTCAAATGTATGCATGGCAATCTCATTACACATGGTGCGACTGCGGTAAGAATGTTTGAGCATACGCTAGATAATCCTTCGCACATATGGCGTGATTGCAACAACGAAATCTGATCATGATGGCGAGAAAAATCATGAGGGTTTGGGGATAGGTCGCTAGGATGTCACGGGCTGCAGGTTCGGTGAAAGACCTTATCGACGAAGCGAGCAGAGGGGGACTCGAAATTTTAAATATACCCAAAATTTTGGGTGGTGTTGTAGTGGCTAATGGCGAACCGCTGGTAGAATCCAGCATGTCTGTCAATATGACAACAAAAGTCTGAGTCCTGATAGTAATGCAAGGGAGTATTGAAAAAGTTCCACGGGTCCCCTTTGTGTTACTTTGGCCCTTTATAGGTATGCCTAATCCTCGTGCCTCAACTAATTCTCGCTGATCAGAAACACATCAAAGAGAAAGCTCACAGACGCCAGTAGCTTGTTGATGATGTGAAGGGCAAGGCAGTGGGTTTATTATTTTCAGGTTTTTTTAAAGTAAGTTTCTGGTGTTGCTCCGCTGCCAGCAAGCCTGGACAGTACCCCAGCGGGGACACTTCAAGAAATCAAAAACATTGCTCCGCTGCCAGCGAACCTGGTCAGTACCCCGGCGGAGTCGCTGCATTACCTCTCTGCGCAGGAAGCCTTTCTCGATCCTTTACCCTTATTTGTTTCATGTGCTTGTATCACTTATTTTCATGTGCTCGTGGCAGTTATTTTCATGGGCGGATGAGGGATCCTGACTTATTTTACGAGCAAGAGAGGTTGTTTCTTGTTTTGCAGAAACTGAAACATATCCTGATTTGGGTTTACCCTTGTGCCAAACCTTCACATCCCATCCACCACAATAGGCTAAGCGTGCAAAACAGGTCATTAAGATGTCCAGGACTACGCTGGGCACAAGGCTTGGGCTACGGGTATGGGCCATTCAAACTCATTAGGTCTCCCATAAGAAACCAACTCGTATCTCCCTGGCTAAATAAGTTTAGACTCATAGGCCTCTTGTTGAGAATGTGACTTCGATGACTGGTCCTACGAGAAATTTGCCTCTTGAGATAGCCACCGCAACCTCACGCAAAACAATGGGGTTACTGTTTCAGCAATCGGGGCAAAACAAGACTGCAAGGTGATGGGGTTGCAATGAGGGTTCATGAAGTGGCAGGTGATATGAAAAAAATGATGTGAGGGAGAGAGAATATGACGCAATGTAATAGGCGAGGCTTGAGATGAAATGACACGCCATGTGGGAGAATGATTAACCAGTTGTAGGTGGGAAAGAGGTGCAATACAAGCAGTAATTATTCATGCAGCATCAAGCAAACAGAAAAGAAATGAGTGCAAAACAATTGTAACATGATGATGCCTAAGATATTAATCGTAAAATAACAAACACACTTTTAAATCATGAAGTAAAAAATTTAGCAAGTAAACATAATTAACTTTGAACTAAAAGTTTATTTCAGGTCCTAGCTAGCCTACACCTAAAACCTAGTTTAACCAATGATGCAGTGGGGCTATGAAAAATCTGCTTTCCAGTGCAGCCACCGCAATATTTCCTGACCTGCAAGAACAAAAATGATTAGGATCAGAGCTAGTATCCAAAAAAGTGCAGCAGCAACAAAACTTACCTGAGGAGCAGGTGCAACGACAAGACGACCATAGATACTTCCCAAAGGACATGCCAGAGTAGATTGTGCAAGTTGAATCCCACTCTCATCTTGATATGCAGTAATATGTTCTTGAAACTCAACATTTGTCAATGACACATAATCATTCATGCACAATCCTGGGCCTGATGGGCGCTGGGTAAGCCATTTCCTATTTGTAGGCATATCCACCGAATAGGGTTGGTCGAGTTGACAGGAAAGCTCATCATGGTGTTGAAGACCATCATTTTTATGGAATGGAAACAATAAGCAAGTGCCAGGCGAATTATAAATGCATGTGCATCTGAGTGTAGAAACCCTAGTTTCGAAAACCCTAGTCCAGGGTTGCTCCTGGGTTTGGGGATCCGAATCCACGTTTAGTGGAGCCTGAAATTCCTCACCGCCTTGAACGAACTCCGGACCTTCGAGCGGAGCACTTCACAACTTTGATGGTTGGGCGAGATCAACAGGCGAATGGATGTGATCATGCATTGTGGTGAGTTGAAAAATGTCAGTGGGCTTTGTATCAATTTGGTCAAATGTTTGTGCGCTGACAGATTGATAGATCGATATATCAAATTATTTAGATTCGCCAGGGTAAGGTGGATTTACTGCGGTTATGCTGGGAGGAGCATGGTATTTGGGGATCGTCATCTCAGAAACGGTTGGCAGAAGCTGAAGCGCTCCAAATTTCTGATGGGTACTTGAAACTTCCTGAAGCGAATCATCAAATGTTGGTGTCTCTATATGGTCTGAAAAGAGATGTGAGTGAAAATTCTCAGCTGTATGATTGAATATGTTTTCAGATAAGGAATGATCGCTACAACCATCGACGTGGTCGAGTTGGGTACCTGGCATGTCAGGCTGCCCAAGAGCTACCGACTGGGATGGATCAATAAAGAGGACATCTTGAGGTTGCCCAGACAGACAATCGCCCCTATGGCTGTCTAAATATTCCGAGTGAGAAAGATCAGATTTGAAAGATTCATCGATTTTGAATTGCGATTGTGAAACACCATCTGTGTGCTTATGATTGTCGCCAATACCAGTATAAGGAAATTTTGAATGTCTCGAAGAAATTACTGATGTGGCGGGATCGGGAAACCAACCGGGGAATAATGAACGAAAATATTGAGTCGCAGGGGCGTTAACCTTACGAGACTTTTCAACACCCGCATCCGTGTTATTCAGAGAAAATGATGATCTGGCAGGATTTGTAAGGGAATCAACTTTATGCGGGGTAGGAGTCGATTCATAATCCGTATGTGAACCAGATTTAGGTTTGTGTCCAGGGAGACACCGAGTAGGCTCGAGGTAGGTTTCATGTACCGATAGAGATAATGAGCCACTGTGGCTTTCAAAATCAGATTCAACATGGTGCGTGAAATATTCAAAGGGGGTACCGTAGGCTTCATCCTCATGCACCCATCCATCATTGCTCAAAACTTTCGAGGTCGTACCTCGACTATCTGACAACTCAGGAGGAGGAGCGAGAATGTCACACATAGAAATACTCTCCTTGGAGGCCTGAATGTGGTCTGGATTCGGGGAGATGGACAACGCAGCATTAGGGAAAAAATTGGAACAGTCGGTAACTTGCGGGTCATCATAGGGAACACTAGGATCTAACTGAAATTGTTTAAGGGAAACGAGAATCACATACTTGAACTGTTCACTTAAACATTTCCAATCGACATCCCCCTCAGGAAACTCAAAACAATAATGAACGAATCTGATAACGAACTCATCTAAATATTCCTGAGGTTCCATTTTGATGTCATTTAACTTTATCACTAAACTTTGCAAATCGTACCTGTGGAAAGCTTGTCGCAATTCACTGGCGAGTTGTTCAAACGAATGGATGGAAGCTTTCGGCAATGTGCGGCACCATTGCTTAGCACGACCCTCGAGGGTGAGGAAGAAAAGAAAAAAGATCAAACCTTCATCGTCAATTTCATAGCACTCACCAAAGTCACAAAAATATAAAAAGTGTTGGGTTATGGACACCCCATTTTCACCATCAAATTTTAACTGGGACAAGTGATACATAAGTTCATCGGGGATGAAGTATCCAGCCTCACAAAACTCTGACAAACATCTTGGGCGAATGATTTGGGAACGATCCATTATAGATATGAGATTAATTGTAGGCTCTAAGGGCTCAGCTTTTCATCTGGCCCTCCTTCTAGCGCCAATTCTGTTGACGGGAAAATCTGTCTGGCCAACAACAGGGGATCTCCCCGGTAAAAGGTCCCAATTAGACCTTGAACCGTTTGGATTAGGGATCCCATCTGGGGTGTGGGTCCGGCTACCACTAATTTATCCTTTGCTTTGGGTCTCGCTTAAACTCTATAAAACAGTGAATACACACCTAATTGACTGATACAAGAAATATGCTTGATGCATTAAATGTACATACGACACTATGAGTAGCAAGAGAAAATAATAAAGCATGAAGACTGAAGGAAGTGTTGTTAGCAACACTTCATTAGGTTCATGCCTGTAAGCTGTTCTGACCATGAAAGAAACAGTTCCTCATGGCGAGAACACCCTTCACTTCCTAAAAGCTTTAAATGATAACGTAAATGCAGATAAACAAAGTCATCAACATTCGCTAAGAAAGTGAAATAACTCAACCACCATTAACATACTCAGCAAACTGTTATGTAACTGTGAACTGAATTAAAGATACAGTTCCCTTAATCTAAAGATGTTCAGAAACTGAAGATATAATATTCAAGAGTGCTCGTACATAAAACAACACCAGATCCACAAAGAGATTTTACAAAATGCTTATATTCATCATTAAATGTATAATCTACTGGTAATACAATGTACTCCACTCGAGTCCCAAACAAAAGATCTCTTTAAAAGCTCCCGAAGGAGTACTTATCATACAAAACCTGCCCTTTGGGCTTCCTTGACCTTTCATCTGCTTGACCGTTGGGCTGCCTTATGACCCAGTATTTTCTGCAACCTGCGACCTGAGCTGTTGTTGTGACCTGTGACCTGGCTGGGTCGCGGGGTCGCGGGTTGTAAGAAAATGGCCAAAGTGCGACCTTGCGACTGGGTCGCAGGGTTGTGGGGTCGCGGATCGTGAAAAAAAAAATGAAAATGCGACATTGTGACGTTGCGACCAGGTCGCTGGGTCGCGGGTCGCAAATTTTGGGAAAAATCAGACATGCGACCTGCTACCTCTGGGGGTTTGCGACCTAGCACCATCCGCGACCTACGACCTCGACAGATATGCAACCTGTGACCTTGGCAGATATGCGACCTGCGACCTTGGGAAGATCAGTGAGTTCCTTGGAGTTTCACCAGCATCTACTTATTTTGAAAATGTCCCCTTTCTTGCTGGGGAAAGCCTTGGCTCTTATGTGTAAACAGAGAGGTTCTTCCTGCAACAAAATAACACAGGTCACAAGTCTTCTTGATGGAATAATAATAATCCTAAGGGAATTTTAATCAATTTGCAAGAGATAAAAATAATAACATAGACCCATGTGTGGTCAAGTATTGTGCTACTGAGTCATTGGGGAGAATGGCTTGTGACATTTTCTTTCAAATAACTGCAATGTAGATTGGTATCGTTGTGGACCAGGTCTAGAGTGCAGATCCAAATGTAGATTTACCAATTTTGTATTATCTGCAAACCATCCCAAAAATATATTTGGAAAGTGCCATGGAGATTTGAATCGATCAACGCTGAGATTCTCATTCGTGGGCATGGAAAATTCATTTACTACATCTTTGACAGCTCCTTTTATGACCAAGATAGCCATCAACGCGCCAAGGAGCCCCCAGCTATTCTTGTAAACTTGTTGCTGATCGAGCAGGCACTGAAACTGGCATAGAAGCAACATACGCAAGCCCATCTCGCCCATGCAAGAATAGTTTCTATCCCAACTCACCCCTCTTCTTGTTTCATGTCTGGGATGTAAAAGGACGCTGCTCACCATGCCACTTCTCCACAACATCATTGGAAAAACTCACGCAACGCAGGAGATTCATAGGTCACATGGTCACCATTACCACCAAGTCGCAATTTTGTTTGGCTGCTTGGATCTACGACCCAGCGACTCAAGGGTCATGCGGCTTCATTCTTCACAAGTCGTAGGTCACAAATATCACCAGGTTGCAGGTCACTAAAATTACTAGGTCGCATCTTTTACTGGCTGCAATAACCCGCGACTCAGCGACTCAAGGGTCGCGCGACTGCTCCTGCAGAGGTCGCAGGGTTGCAAGTCGCATTTTCATCCGCTCTATCAGCTATGCGACTCAGCGACTGTTCCTTTGCATTTATTTGTGATGCGTGTGAAGCGCTCTACTCTCTCCATCGACACATTATCCAAAAATCATCCAGAATGGTGCCCGGTCCTGAAAACAGAGTTTTAAATCCATAATTATGCAGAACCGCATCCGTGAATACGTTCAGTTATGTTTTCATTATCTCCGCCAAGTTTCCATGGGCTCGTGGGCATTGTAAACCTTCTTGGACAGGCCTGAATGCATTGTGAATCTGCGGCAGGACCTACGATTTCTGAGTGCAGGAAAATGCGCATTACCTTAGCGCATCTGACCGGTTACTATATTCGTTTTTAACTGAGCGTTACAGCGTTCAACTGATCCTCAACTTGCGCTGAAAACCTCTCCATGGTATGTACAAGGTAAGGCACAGTCATGGGTTGGATAAGTATGCAGCCTCGATCATCGTTATTTCCGCTGGAAATTGGAAAAAATCGAACGTTTTGGTGAGTCATGATGGAGGTAAGAACTGATAACGTAGCTTTCAAGGCGCTGATTGGGCATATGGCCATGTTATCTACATGGCCCATGCCATAAAAAACGCCACAAAATCTGCATTCTCTGGTTACAACGATTTTACCAACGTGCATGTCACAAATTCCTCCAGCAACGCCGTAAATGACTTTGAGTGATCATACTTTTATAGCTTTGCTCTAGTATTACAGCAGTTGCATTGTAGGTTCGTTATAATATTTCGCTTCATGTTTAAAAAATACTTTGACCATTATGTATCTGGTCCGTAGGTTGAACTTCACCACTTAAATATTTAAACCCACGTAATGCATTTTATATGGTTTCGATCCGTGTCTTAACGCAAAGTCGACCCCATCTAGATACCTGCCCCACATGATTTATCGCAGATTAAAACTGCACCATTGCCCATTTGTGATGTCTCCATAGTTCTGTGTTTCTTTTGATTGTAACCGCTCTAGCTGTTTTACCATAGTTTGAAACTCCATCATTGAAATGTTTGCGTCCATTTGTGCGTGTGGACGTAGTTCTTCTCTACCATCTCGCATGGTTGGAAAACCACATGCTTTTGCACTACTTAAAACATGGTCATAGACTGTCGATGTCACACCATAGTTGTCATAACATGCCACGTAAGTTGAGACCTTGCCATCGAACATTGGTTTCCATGCAACGTGTCCACGTGGCTTCGTTGCACCATCTTACGTGTTCTTGCACCACTAGAACATGGCTGCAGCACTCCGCTCCACGTATATGTATAACGTTGAAAGGTATAAACGTTTTCATTCAGCTTATTGAACGCTGGGCTCCATGTAACATTGAACGTTGGACCATAAAATATATCTGCCCCACCTTCACTATAAAACGCGGTCACCATATATGTCTGCTCGGCGCCCATTTTCCACGTGTCTTAATCATAAATTTTGACCGCTTGAAAACTTGTCATTGACATTTGCGCTCATTTGCAACGCACCAAGGTTATTTAAAAATAAGCCTAGATCGCTATATCCGCCATGGAAGAATTTAAGCTTACTTGTAATGTTTTCATATAGTCTCGGTCCACCACTTCATATGGTTTTGAAACCATAAGGTCCTTTATCCCTTTTGCGCCTTAGTTTTAATTATACAACATTGACCATTGCTTTTCCTCCGATTGTTTTGCGCTTTGGTATTTAAAAATACAACATCACCTTGGTCCATTGAATGTGCGCCCTTTATAATGTTATCACTTAGTTTTGCTCCAGGATATTTTATGGTTTTTTGAAATCATATGCTTTTGAGGCTTGTTTTAATTTGAGAATTTTCTCTACCTCATAATACGAAAGCTGCTTGTTTTGAAAGATGCTTCTCAAGCCACATTGATGGCTCTTTTGATATGAACCCTTTCTATCTCATGGTTCTAGAGGCTCTTTTTGCATATGCATCAATGTGCCTAGCTATAAAAAGGTGTATGTATTTAAACATGACCTTTTAGGTTCAATCTAAAATTCTCCATCTCATATGGTGCCACATAGACAAAATTTATGGATATGAAAGAGCAAAGGAGACTAGGGTTTTAAGGCCATTTCATTGCTCCACGTTGTACTCCTTGCAGCATAATTAATTCCACACTATGTGGCTTTAGATTCATAAATGTTGCTTCCAAAGGGTGCGTTCACATATTTGAAACCCTGTCGTTGGCTTGCCACAGCAACACGTATGCTTTCACACTGCTTCCTGGCCCGAGCACGCCTTGAATGAGATTGTCATTCCGTAGGGAAGCCCTCTGAGTCTACTTTGTTCATTAGGCTATACTTCAGGCTAGACTTGTCGAAGTGGTGAAATGTGTTTCTTTGCGTGCACATCAACATTGAGCTGGTATTGCACAGGACCTTCAAACTTCCTTTAAGAAAACGCTCCTAGTTTGTGTGAGATGGCATCCAGTATGGACATTTCCAAACAGAGCGTTTTGAAGTATCTGGTGCGCACTGGTGAAGAAAGCCTTTCCGTCAGCGACATAAAAGGTTCTTTCTCTGATCAACATGTATCACACTATCCTCCTTTTAACAGTACTGGTCACTTGCTCCTCCTCCTCCCCTGTTCCGCAACTTTGGCTTTGTTATTGAGCTCAATTTTATTGCCCTCGATGTCATGACAAGATTGAGGAGTTTGTCACCTGTGGGGTTGACCTGTGTGGAATATTACAAAATCATAATTACTCTTAGATAATGATGGCCACAGATAAAACATATGAGAATAACAAGCTTAAGAGAAGTATTCAAACAACATGCTTAATGACCTACTGTGGGAGGGCCTTTAATCGTCAATACACAAAAGGTTTCCATTCAAACGTATGCATGGAAATCTCATTACACATGGTGCGATTGTGGTAAGAATGTTTGAGCGTACGCTAGATGATCCTTCCCACATATGGCGTGATTGCAACAACGACGTCTGATCATGATGGCGAGAAAACTCATGAGGGTTTGGGGATAGGTCGCTAGGATGTCACTGGCTGCAGGTTCGGTGAAAGACCTTATCGACGAAGCGAGCAGAGGGGGACCCGAAATTTTAAATATACCCAAAATTTTGGGTGGTGTTGTAGTGGCTACAACAAATATGCAGAGGAAGAATGGTGTAACAGTGGAAATAATGTCTTTCTTTAGCTCCAGGTAAAGTGTATAATACTTTGTTGCTTATAGATATGTATTTTCCCATTTGGCTCTCTACATGTCTGGTTTTAATTTTCTATCCATGTTTTTGATTCTCCACCTACTACAAATGAATTTGGATTCATGCCATCCTACTATAAATTGATATGTATGTTCTGGTCAATTATGGTATGAAGTTTTTTTTGGTTCAACTCACCAATTCATTTATACATTTGAATTCGAATTATTGTGCAGTGTGACTAAATTATTATTAATCCAGGAATATGTAATATACTCTATAATGGAGTGGTAGATGTATTGCCTTATAAATATCATGAATTTCTCCTCCTATGTAGAAATAATAGTATTACTTATGTACTGATGTTTTTGAAATGAGAATTTCGACTTATTAATTGCATAGTCATTCCTACAGTTAGATACTAGGTTGTAATTGTAGTATTTGGTGTTTCAGGAACCCATTACTCCCAGATAGTAATGTTAAGCTAGTATGCAGAGGAAGAATGGTGTAACATTGGAAATAATGTCTTTCTTTAGCTCCAGGTAAAGCGTATAAGAATTCGTTGCTTATAGATATGTATTTTCCCATTTGGCTCTCTGCATGTCTGGTTTTAATTTTCTATCCATGTTTTTGATTCTCCACCTATTGAAAATGAATTTGGATTCATGCCATCCTACTGTAAATTTCTCTGTATGTTCTGGTCAATTATGGTATGAAGTTTTTTTTGGTTCAACTCACCAATTCATTTATACATTTGAATTCGAATTATTGTGCAGTGTGAATAAATTATTATTAATCCAGGAATATGTAATATACTCTATAATGGAGTGGTAGATGTATTTCCTTAGAAATATCATGAATTTCTCCTCCTATGTAGAAATAATAGTATTACTCATGTACTCATGTTTTTGAAATGAGAATTTCGACTTATTAATTGCATAGTCATTCCTACAGTTAGATACTAGGTTGTAATTGTAGTATTTGGTGTTTCAGGAACCCATTACTCCCAGATTACGTTTATGAATACACAGGCTTACGGTAGTGGTGAATTTAATGTCACTCTGGCATATCATTTAAGTGTCACCCTAGGCACCCGTATAATTCGAAACCCCCAAATCTAAAAACAACATTTTTGGGTTTTCGTTTTCTGAGATTTTTTTTGCAGAGTCTAAAATTTTTATTTCATATTAAAATAGAATTTCATTCCATTAGTGCCTAACATCTTCCATATGTAGAATGAGTTATTTATCAGTTCTATAATCTATCTTAATACCCTCACCACTAATTATTACCTTTCCATTCAATATATATATATATATATGTCAGGTTACCATCATAAAATTGGAACTTAACGAGGTATATTAGTTTTCATTTCCTCGCGTTTTGAGTTTTTGTTTTAATTCTTATAATTTATCCCAACTATTCAACCTCATAACTTGTAGCCCTATTTCATTTCAGGTATGGATGCTATTCCCTGTAGCTTTTTGCAGGAAGGGTTGCCATCCTTTGTTCTCGTTGCTGGTATTTTTTTCCTTTAACGGTTTGAACATCATTACCCTTATGAATCATTTTCGTTTTGATACTGGACTCAAGTTTATATAGGTTGGTTTTGTCATTTACGATTATTCTGTTATGCCGGTCCTTACTTCAGCCTTGCAGATAATCTAGACAGTTGTCTCGTAGTGACACCGAGTATCCTCTATGTCACTGTTTTTAGACTTAAATTATTTGTATTTGTAATATACACATAATAGTTTTGGGTTTGTAACCCATGGACTGAACTCTTATAATTATTTTAATAAGAACTCTTATTCTAGTTTAATACTCAACCCTCCTTTTGTTGAAAGTTATTTCCAATACTAATATACAACTTCATGTACTTAGAATAATTTTCTTGTATCATTTAAATACAATATTTAAAAGAACCTGTTGAATACATATATAAATTTCATGTATAAAATCATTATAGTCCATATTATATATATTTGTAATTAACATAGCAGAACTGTTTCAATATATTAATTCTAAAACTGAACTATTTCAAACAGAAATATCTAGATTCTTTGTTGAAATTAGTTACTGTACTTGCATACTAGTATTTCTTTTTTTAGAATTTATCTTAACTATAGTATAACTATCAACATGCATTTTAAATGTAGTATCTGTATCTGCTATTTTCTAATCCTTCCAAGATAAAGTTTATCTAGTTTATATACTTTACAACATATACATTAGTTTTACTATATTATGCATATATATTTCTACATGCTTACAAGACGAGAATGTCTTCCCTTTGTATCACTACTTCAGATTTCTGTTTCAGTATAAGCATACTATTACAAGATATGCCTGCCTCTCTTATGTTCAGTTCTGGATAAGTTTTTCTATACTCAAGACATAAATGTATAACTATACTAAAACTATTTATTTTATATATGTATCTTACTTTTGATTTCAAAGTTGGTTTTCTTGATGGTCTAAACAGTTTATTAATAGAACTCTCAACCAACTAAAATAGAGAAAATAAACTCTCTGTGAGGTACCTAACCTCAGATCTAAACCCATCACTGGTGTTATCACTCAGGTTTTCCTAGAAGTTGTGTAAGAGGAAAGTATACCCGAGGTAACCACAAACCAACCTTTTAGATGCAGAATCTAGCCAATCTGCATCCAGAGAGGGCTCTCTCTTTATGATTTATCTTTGTTCTTGGAAGGTTTTAGGCTAGTTATAGATTCGAAGTTTGTTTTGGGAAAATGGTGGAATCCACAAACTAAGGGCAAGGTTGAGAGCTTTCAGTCCATTGGGCTATGGAGTCAAAGGATGGCTTTACTTGATTTCTATTCTAAACACAAGATGGTATTACAGGGCAAGATAGCTAGACAGAGAACAATCCTTAAAATTTAAAGTGGATGGGATGATCTTGAAGGGATGAAAGGCAGCTAAGAATCTTTCACCATGTTCAAGAGAAAGAAGAGAAATGACTACAAGCAAAGAGCAATGAAGGGTTCTTTGTTACAGTAATCAACAATGTTTAAATCAGCAAAACATGAGCAATTAAGAATTCATGCTTATAACTAATCCAGAAGAAAACATTTAGAAACAATCACAATTGAAAACAGAGTACAATTAAGCAAATTCTGTTTTAATCCTTTATGTGAATTATTCAGAAACGAATATGATGATATTAAAAACTAATATAAAATTTCAGACAAAAGGTAGAAACACTTATTGAACTGTAGTCCAACACATGAATCCTGCAACAAGTCCAGCGCTTCAAATCGTTATCCAGCAAGCCACAAGTAAATTTCTCCAAAAGCTTTTATTCCGAAAATCTCAATGTTACAGCTGAGTAATAGAATCCACCATCAACACTCTCTTTGAGGGTTTATTTATACACAAAATAATCTAAAACAATATTACACTAACTTAGCCAATAATCTAGGCTGACTTAAAGCATATTTACAAACAAACAAGAGACAAATGGTCTCGTGGATAGAATAATGTGTAACGGCTGATGTGCTGTTCCTTTCTTCGTGGACGTGATGGAGATAAGTGCTTTAATAAGGCTCGGTGCTGTCTTTTGCGTATTTCTTTGACTTGTTGGACACTCTTTCTTCTCACGGATACTCTTTAACCTTTCATCTGATACTCTTTCATCTTTTTTCCTGTTTTTACCATTTACTTGATAGTAAAAATAAATTCTCATCCTGAAAACACTTTTACAGAACTTCCAACATTTCCTTCCACCATTGATCATCTGGTATCATAGTTCTTCTGAGCTTCCTCAAAGTTTCATCTGCTTCAGTAAGTTTATAAAAAGTGGGATCATTCGGAAATAGATACTTTATTTCATGCTCCAGATGAAATAAATTCCTCACTTTATCATAAATACTTTTCCCAGTTGGTAATGCAGGTTCTGATGAGTTAGTAGAACCTACAGTTGCATTTTTAGCATGAGCCTTTATTCTCTTCTCATAGGTTTCCAAGTTTACTATTTGATCTTCTGTGAGCATGGGACTTGGTAACCCATTATCCAGCAAAGCTTGAAATTTTTCTCTGAAATTGTTGATGTCAACCAAAATGTCTGTACACTTTCTTTCTAAATTTTGCATGAAAGTCCTCTTGGTGAAAACTCTCTTTGCTTCCAAAACTGCACCTGTCCTGTCATCAATTCCTAACAAAGCAAGCTGTTGTTTTGTTCTGGAATTCAAAAATTGAATGAGCTGCTGGGCCTGCTCAGGCCTGCCTCTTAATTCATGTCTGGTTCTATTTATTTCTTCTTGTGCTATCTTGACTAACTCATTTTTCTCAAAAATAGCTTGAATCGAGGGCCAAATACCCTTTATTAATTCAATGATGTTGCCCAAAGAATATCATTTATTTCGTTCAGAGGCTTTTCCAGTGAAAGATCTTTTTGCAAAGCCTCAACCAATTTTTCCAATCTTTTTATTTCCCTGAGGTTGTCAGCAGCTGTCTTTTTAGATGTGTCATATTTTTCCTCCAATTTTGTCAATTGCAATTTTGTTTCTTGGAGTTCTGTGACCCTTAGCTGCAAACTCTCCATCTGTTTTATTAAGTCCTCAGAATTCAAATTAGAAGTGTTCACCTGAGGTGGTTGTTCCTGCTGCCCTGTGGTTGTAGTACCTGTTGTTGAAATCTGCTTGATTATTTCCTGTTCCTGCAATGCTTTTTCCAATTCCTTCTTTGTCTCATTTAGTCGCTCAGTCATATTCAAGAGCAAATCCATCATTTCTTCTTGTGAATTTCCTTTTATAACTTCCTGTGTCTGAGGGTGCCTCGAGGCTGGTAGTTTTAGCTGTTTTCTGAGTGCAGCTATATCATCCTCTTTCTTCTTTACCAATGCCTCAATACCTTTAATGTCTTTGGGATTGTGACCCAAACCAATGATTATCTCTTCAAGAGACTTTATTCTATTATCCTTGGCCTGTGAGGAGGCCTTCTCAATCTTCAATTGTGCAGCAGTATTATTCAAGGAATCTTGCAGCGTTAAAGCTGCCATGGCTTTATTAGTGAGAGTAGAATAAATCATTTCCCCTGTTTGTCTATGAAGTTCTATCTGATCTAGGGGATGGATATCTTTTGCTAAAACTTCAAAATTAGTTCTGATGTAATCTGTTGCTGAAGTTGGCTTTGGCACTTTTGCTTTGAAGTGGCTCATCAGCATTTTACCTTGTGAAAGATCGAATGCAGACATCAGCCTTTCTTGATTATGAGGAGCCATCTTCATATACTGATCGTATACCTTCCTTTTCAATGGATCATTCTTTGTTTTGATATCAATGAAGGTTCTTTTAATGTCTCCAGTATCTGTCTTTGGCGGTCTGAAAGAAGATACTTCAGTGCTTAATTGCTTTTGTATCCCTTTCTGGCTTATGTTTGTTTCACTTGCTGTGCCAGTTTGCTGACTATCTTCCCTTCCATCATCAAATACTTCATCTATAATTTCTACCTCTGGAGGTGGATCTGATTTGTGTTTTTTAGTTTGATGTACCTGTGAGGCCCCTTTTGGAGGTGTGGTATCTGGAGCCAGCCTCTTTTTCCCTATTTCCACATTTAATGGAGTTTGCATCTCTGGAACTTGGATGTGCTTTGCTGGTGTGGGAGAAGCCTGTGATTTTTCCGGTGCTTTGGAACTCTGTGGTTTTTCTGCCATGACCAAAGTTTCAATAACCTGGATTACAGGTTCCTTTCCTTTACCCTTGGGTTCTGTTGCAACTGATGGACTGCTTTCCTGTAATGCTTGCTGTAGAGTTGTTGCTGAAGATGTGCCAATGTAGGGTACCTGCATTTGACCACACGTTTCTAGGTCAAAGTTCTTCTCAACATCTTTCATAATCTTATTCATTTTGTCAGCTTCACTTTCTTCCTCAACAAGTGTTCCTTCAATCCATTCATCTTGATTTGCATACTGTTCTAGATCAGGAATCTTGTGGTGTATATAAGGAGATGATTTATTCTTTAATCTCTTTTCACAAATAAAACCAAAGGGATCATAAGGAACCCAACGGAAAGATGTTTGGAACTTTCTCTGTAATAGATTTTCTGCTTCTCTCTCAGCTTCCCTAGAATTGCAGATGAAAGGACCTAATTGGCTTTTGATCCTTAACTGAGCTTTCTTCTTTACATTGCAGAAATGGATCACATCTGAATTGTTCATCTGCCTAAAGTATTCCAAGGCAAAAATTCTCATTGGCACATATCTGGGTAACTTGAATGGATGTAATTCACATCCATAAATCCTGATGACTGTATGGTTTTGGTACAAGTACCAATCCCCAAATTTATAACTCTTTGACAATTGCAAGGTCTTTCTAATTTCAGTACTGAGTCTGGGAGGAGAAATTCCTGTTAACAAAGTTGTAGCAGGATGTACAAACTGATCAATGAATTCTGAATAGTAGGGAGAATCAGAGGAAAAATGAATGATGGGGGACCAAAAAATGACAGACCTGGGATTACCCTTAGCATCAAGTTTCTGAACAGGGAAAGGAAACCTGTCTGACTGATAATAGATCATGAGATGATAGATAACTGAGGAGTACTTAAAAACTTTTTCAGTATCTAGCCTTAAGAATTGATCATGGATCTTGCTGGCTATGAAAGAAGCATAGTCATATTTGATCTCAGGAGGTTGCCCAGGAGTAAAAATGGATAGCAGAGCCAAGGTGATCTCATCTACATATTCACTGGTGTTAAATCCTAGGACAAAAGATATTATATTTACAATGAGCCTTCCCAATGTATTGAAATAGTAAAAACCATAGGGGGGAGACCCTTTTGGCTGATGCTCAGGTAACATGAAATACTGACACATGGATTTTAGTTTCTCTGGGGTTAATTGTCTGGTTTTCTCAATCAATCCTTCCATGGATAATGGTGCTAATTCTTGTTCTGGCTCAAAGTGTAACATAGCATTGATAGCCTGAGGTGTGATGGGGAACAGAACACTTTGATTAGGAGCTATTACAGCCCTCCGTGCGGGATCATAGTTTGCATGACAGTAATGAATGATTTCGGGGAAAATGAGGACTGAAGGAATAAGATACATTGGGAGATTGGATTCCCACAACCCTATAAGATCTTGCCCCTTTGAGTGTTCGTCTCTGCAGCGACAGAAGCTCAAACGGGGACTTTCATCAAAATGCAGGTCTCGTATTTGGAAATCTTCATCTATCAGAGGTAAATAGTCCAAATCTCGGTGAGGAGCATTCAATGGAGTGATATTTAGAGCTGTCGGGACCTCCATTTTGGTTCTTGTGGATTCAAACTGGAGGTTTTCGTTTTTTCTTGCAGACCGGGCGGGATATCTGACAAAAGAGGAAATTGGAACAATTCGCAGGTTTGGGAAGCAAATTCACAGGTTTTAAATCTTCAATGAGGACTCAGAGAGGATTTTTAACCACTTTTTCAGAGAAAAAACAAAGGAAACTAAGCTTGAGTTGCAGTCGGGGCACGAAATGATAAATACCTGTTTTCAGATGGAAACTGGTTCTTTAACAGGTAATGAGCAATGGCGGGGACGTTCTTCAACACGGGCGCAGCGGAATTTCGGAGTAAATTGGTGTATTTGCAGTGAAATTTGAAAATTGCAGCGGGAGCTCTGTCGCTTTCAGAAACTAAAATAACTGAAAAAAACACGAAAAATGGCTTATTTACAAGTCAAAAGGGTTTTTGTTTTTTTCGAGGTGATGACGTCATTGACGTACGGGGTGACGTAGGGAAGTGGGGCCGGCGGTATGCGGTAAGTGGTAAGCGGTGAGCCCGCACCGCTTATGGACGAGGGCGGTAAAAGTCGCGGGGGGAGCGATTCCACAGGTTTCTCGCCACGTGGATGGTCTGACTAGTCAAAACCACCCATCCCCCGCTGGTTAAAGAACTCAAATGGGATGGGCAGCGAGATTAATCATGACCGTTGATCAACGAATGGATGATCCGACGGCTGAAGGAATGGGAAACATGCGGGGGTTTGAAAGGTGGGCCCGACGGGATTTAAATGTGTTTAACTTTTATTTAATCGCCCCGGGAGGATTTTGATTGGTAAGTGAAAGGCTATTAATTAGTTCAAATAACTAATTAATCCCATATGCAAAAGTAAAGGGTCGCGGCGGAGTTGGCTTAAGCGGAATGCCACGTGGACGGACCACGGTGGCGCAAAACTTTCGCAAAGTTTTATTGATGTTTTTGGTATTAAACACACATATTGTATGTCTAAAGTTTTTATATATATTTTTTATTATATGATGAATTAATTAATACAATTATTTCACCATAAGGGCGGGATTAATGTTATAAAGATATATTTCACCAAAGGGTTTATAAGGCGGGGTTTTATTTTCAATGTGAGGGGATATAATACTTTGGTAAAACATTATAATAAAGGGGTTTTTGGGGTATATATAAAAAAAAGGGAGTTATATACTTAGGAAAGGGTATTTCACTAGGGAGTTAATATAGTAGAATTAAATGTTAATATGGCAAAGGACAAGGAAAATCAAAACATCTTTGTACATCTAAGAAAGTGATAACTTATGAAGTAAATTGCAACATTTTATCTTCAACACTTAAACTTAGAATAACAAGTTTATTTTGAGGAATTTTTATGGAATGTTGCATCAGTTTCCTAAGTAAAATAGGATTTTACTTAGGAAAAAAGTTAAAGATGGAAAATAACAATGATGAATTATTTCAAGTGCTTAGGTCTTTTTGATCATTAGGCCGAGGGTCCGGTCCCTCCAGAAGTCAAGGAAATGCCTTGAGCCCCTTTGATCTCCAATTACCTTAGTACTTTTGGGGAAAATTAGTAAAACTTTTGAGGGGAAAATGATAAGGGAAGTTAATGAATTTGACTTTTGCTTGTTGTGATTTTCCAGTGTATTTCCTGCTTCAGTACTTATGATGAAAGTAAAGGATCAAAAACATGTAGCAGCATCATTCATCAGATAACACTTTGCAGCACCATCTACCTACCCTATCTACTTAACACTACCATTTTATCTTCTTTATTAGGGTGCATTTAGACTTGCAAACCCTTATCAATCTTTTTCTTTTTTACAAGGCAAATCTATCTAATTCTACCCTTATTACATCCAAGGGCTCAGATTAAGCTATTGAGCACCTTTTATTAACTCTACCTATCTACTTATCTGCCAAGATTAAACTGTTTGGCTAGATATTTATTCTCTAATCTATAACATGAAATTGAAATATGATTAAGCCAAGTTTAAACAGTTTGACTTATTCATGAATTGTGGCAAAGGTTGGACAAGCTGCACACAATTGTTTTATTACAAAAATTAAATAGTAGTGGCATTTGGATTTGCACACTTTCCTTGGTCTATTTTTGCTTGGGGTTCATTTCTTTCTCTTTTTTGACCATTTTATTCTTTTTACCCTTTGATCTTTCTTTTAGGGTATACCCTCTTTACATTTTTTTTTAAATTTTTTGATTTTTTGGTTTTCAAGAATATGGAACACCTTTGCTCAAGTAAGAAGGTTTGAACATATTCCATGATTCAATCAAGACAATCATGAAAGATGAAACCTATTGATATAGGAGGCTAACACTGGCTCCACTTGGGGATGGCTTTTCCTTGTGGAAAGTCAAGAACAGCAGGTCAGATGCCTCAGAATGTCTTCAAACTGAAAGTATGAAATCTTCCTTCTTCTGGTAGCTTTATTTTACATATGATAGTGAAACTTTTGGAACTTAGGGCCTTCACTTCGGGCTTCAACTTCCAAAAGTCACCATCCAATCCAAACTGCATTAAAAAAAACAAAAAAAAAACAATATATTATGTACAAGTTAAAAACATTGAAACACTCTAGTAAATGGGATCAAAATAATGTTTGAGCATTCGACCATTGACTGGTCCTTCTTCAACTTCTGAATTGTCCAAATCTTTCAAAAAGTAAGTGTTGTTTCCCTGCAAGGCATGAATGATATAAGGCCCTTTCCACAAGAAATCAAACTTTCCATGTTTCCCTTTTTCTTCTCTTCTAGAATCCCATCTCAGGACTTTATCACCTAGTTGAAAATCTTCTGATTTAGTCCTCTTATCAAACATTTTCTTTAACTTTTCCTGCATGACTTGTGATCTTTGGTAAACCTCTTCCCTGGTTTGTTGCAAGTGGATTGTTTGATTAATTCTTCTTTGTATGTCATTTGGCTCTACTTGAGCTTCCTGAAGTAATTTCATGACAGGGATTCCTAAAGATGAGGGGAATCTTGCTTCAATGCCATAAACTAACTCATATGGACTAGTCCCAATGGATTTCTTAGTTGTAAGTCTGTCTGCCCATAATGCATTAGTCAATTTCTTGTGCCAATTCTTTTTGTTTTCTTCTAATAACTTTTTGATGATATTGATAAGGCTCTTATTAGAAGATTCTGCTAGTCCATTACCCTGGGGGTAATAGGCTGTTGAATGTCCTAGAGTAATATGATATTTATGGCAGAAATTAATCATTTTCTTTGATTTAAATGCAGCAGCATTATCTGTTATAATCTTTTCCGGACAGCCAAATCTTGAGAGTATGTTTGTTTCTAAAAACCCTATGATCACAGAATCATAAGACTGTCTACATGGGATGGCTTCAATCCATTTAGTGAAATAGTCTGTAGCAGTTAAAATCCATCTATGTTGCCCTGAAGAAGGGGGGTGAATTTCTCCAATAAAATCTAATCCCCATTGTTGAAAGGGTCTTTCTGTGGAAACTGGTTTTAAAGGCAGAGGTAACAACTTTCTTTTACCCTCAAATATCTGACATTTGTGACAACTTGTTACAAATTTCTTTACATCAGAAAATAATGTTGGCCAGTAAAAGCCAGCCCTTAAGATCTTGTCTGCAGTAGATTTCCAGTAGAGATGTCCTCCACAATCCCCTGCATGAAATTCATTAAGAACTTTATCAGCTTCATCTTTTAAGAGACAATTCAACAAAATTCCTTCATGATTTTTCCAAAATAGAGTGCTATCTAAAATACAATATTACAAAGATGTCATTTTTAAAAATCTTTGTTTGGTTCTGGACAACCCTGGAGGAGCCTGCAGGTTTAGTAAAACATGAATTATATCAGAGTACCAGGGTGAATCTAAGAAAGCTTGACTGATCTGAGGAGTCGCCATCTCCTGCTCGTTATCCAGTTCATTGATGTCTAAGGCTTGGCAATTGGTTTCTGTCATAAATTGTGCTAAACCTTGGCCTTTTATCAGTTTGGTTGGCTTAATCTCAATATCATATTCCAAAATGGTAGCTATCCACTTACCTCGTTTACCTTCAATGCCATCTTGAGTCAAAATATCTTTAACTACTGCATTAGGCACATATGCTATCACATGAGAATCTAATATGTAAACTCTGAAATCTTTGATTGCTTTTACCAATGCAAAAGCCTGTTTTTCCATAATATTGTACTTTAGAGGTGCATCCCTCAGTGCTTTACTAAAAAATGCTATTGGATTTTCACACCCTTGGTCATCTTTTTGAAGTAAAACAGCTGCAACAGTATGTTCAGAAGCAAATGAAAAAATGATAAAGTCTCTATCAAATTTAGGACTGGTCAGAACTGGTGTCCTTGTCAAAGCCATTTTAATTTCCTCGAATGATTGTTTGGCTTCAACAGTCCAGTCAATGCTTGAATCTTTCCTCAACATGTTAGTTAGTAATCTAAGTAACTCTGCTAGACTAGAAATAAATCTTCTCAAGAAGTTGATTTTTCCTATAAATGCTTGCAATTCTTTTATGTTTCTGGGGTGGGGTATTTGCAAAATGGCTTGAATTCTTTCTGGATCAATTCTAATGCCATCTTTAGAAATGATATGCCCTAAGAGCTTCCCTTCTTCCAAACCAAACAATGATTTTTTGGGATTCAAAGAAATTCCATATTTTCTGCACTTTATAAATACTTGCCTAAGGTGATCTAAATGTTCTTGATCTGTTTTAGAGAAAACCGTTAAATCATCTAGGTAAATGACCAGAAAATCATGTATCTCTTTAGCGAAAGCAATATCCATTGCTCTTTAAAATGTAGCACCTGCATTCTTAAGTCCAAATGGCATTTTGACATATTTAAACGTACCCCATGGTGTGGTAAATGCTGTTTTGTCCTGATCATCAGGATGAACCAGAATCTGGTTGTACCCTGAAAATCCATCCAGTAGTGATATTCTTGAAGATCCTACTACCCTTTGCAGAATGTGGTCCATTTTCGGCAGAGGATAGTTGTCTTTTAAAGAGGCTTTGCTCAAATTTCTCAAGTCAACACACAGTCTAATTTCTCCTGTCTTTTTCCTTGTTGGTACCAGGTTAGAAACCCATTCTGAGAATCTGATAGGAACTATAATCCCTGCTTCAAACATCCTTTTGATTTCCTTTTCAATTGAAGGTAATAAAACAGGATTTATTCTCCTAAGCTTTTTTTTAAAAGGTTTCTGGTCAGGTTTCAAAGGTATAGTGTGTTGAATGATAGATGTATCATAAGATTTGAGGTCTTCATAACTCCAGGCAAAGACATCCTGGAATTCTTTTAACAGTTCAACATATTTAACCTTTTGATATTTTGGAAGAGATTTGGACAACTTGACCATTTTTGGATTTTATGGGGTTCCTAAGTTGCAGTCTTCCATATCAGCCTTTACAGGTTCCATTTTAGGTTTAAATGGAATATCATTCGAGTCAAACAGATCTTCCAAAGGGGTCAATCCTTTGGGAAAATGGTTATCTTTTAAATTGATGATTTCTGTTTCATCTTCTATGATTTCATCAGATTCCATTTGTTTCATATTTTGCATGTCTTCTTCAGTGAATGTGGTTGGATGCAGCATATGAATTACATTTTCTGTTGAAATTTCAATTTTTTGTTCTTTTTCTTGATCAGATTGATCAATAGTTATATCCTCATCTATATTACAGTTAGAAAACTCATTTTGAAGTGTTAAAAAGTTATTGATTTGATTGTTATTTACAAATACTTGCCAATTCAAAAGATTATCTGGTATTGCAGGCCTATGCCTAATTTCAGCTGAAAACTGATGATTAGGGTCGAAAGGTAACTTGCATGTACTAGCAAACATTGCTAAGCTGTGAGCATGCAAGTTTTGTTTCCTGGGAATCTTGGCAAGTTGGGCTTGTAAAAATGTGTTAAGAATCTCCACAACTGTCTCTCGGTATTGTTTCAATCTCATGTCTTTCGTTGCGCATTCTCCTTTAATCTGTTGGATGATTAGTTCAGAGTCTCCTATGATTGATACCCTAATAGCTCCTAACTTCTTGACATGCTTAAGCCCTAATAAAAGAGCTTCATATTCTGCCATGTTGTTAGTGCATTTGAAATTCAACCTATAAGCATGACCCTCTGCATGATTGTTTTCTACATTGTGTAACCAAATCCCAGCTCCTGCACCTAGTCTGTTTACTGAGCCATCAAACTCTAAATGCCATAGAATTTCATGTTCATAATATTCATCAATTGTTTTAAAGTGTTTCTTGACAGGAGCCAGCTGTTTAGTTCCTTCAGGTATTTCTTGATCATCTAGTGTTTCTTTGTTTTCAGAGATTTCCTCGATTTTAACAGTGGTTTTGTTTAAGATTTCCAACTTTGGAGCTTCTATTTCAGTAGGAAGATCTGACTCAGCATTGTATAAAATAAAAGAATCCATATCAGAATGTACAGAGTAAACAGGGAAGTTTTCAGGCTTCTCATGACTACTCACTAAGTACTTCATCAAAGTTTCTCTATATAATCTTTTGGGCTGACCAAATACTGAAATAGTTGCATATGACATGTCTAGTTGAATAGATCCTCCAAGTTTAGCACCCCAAGATCTAGACAATAACATACCATATTTAGGTGGAATATCAGCAACTACTATGTCCATTAAAACAGACTTAGCAGGGTATTGTACCAAAGTAACACATAGATCTTTAATTAAACCTAAACATTTTACTTGACTGGAATCAAATGAAAACAAATCTTTGTAAGGCCTGGTAATATCTAGATTCAATCTTTCCATTACTGCTTTTGGCATCAAGTTGTGAGATGCTCCAGAATCTAGCATTGCATTGTGGAGTATCTTATCATGAACATTCAGGCTTACATAAAACGGAGGGGTTCCTCCACTTTCTGGTTTGCCATTAACCTCTGGGCCAAAAAGAAGTTTGGGTTGGTCATCAAGAATATTGACTGAATCATCCAATCCGGTAATGTTAATGTTTAGGGACTTGGTAATCTGACTCCTATAGACATCATGTTTAGCCAATTCTGATAAAGGAACATCTATCTTGAGTTTTCCTATTTCAGCCTCTAGATTAAAAGGTTTTTCTGTTTGAGTTTTAGTGTTTTGCACAGTTGGGTCTTCTCTGTTTTTTGGATTTTCGATATTTTTCTCTTTTTCATGAATAAAGTTTTGTTTTGAAGATGTTTCTGGACTAACTTCTACTGTGTCTTCTAGATTTCCCACAGGAGGAGAAGTAGTAGATTGTTGTTTATTGATTGGTTGGTTATCAGAGACATCTTCAATTATTGGATTCGAAGAACTGGGAGTTATTCTAGACAAAATTTGTACTTGGGGAATGTTTTGTACAGGGGGAATGTTTTGCTTACCTTTGACATTTTGTTTTGTGGTTTTCTGTTTATTATTCTCTGGCACATCAATCCTTCTACTTCTCAAATTATACTGTTTATGGACTTCATAGATTGCTGTATCATAACCTTCCTTGAAATCGAAAGTCTCACCTGAATGTGTTTGAAACGTTTCAAGGATATGATTCTCTTGATCATCCTGGGATAGGAAGATTTCTGGTTCATTTTTGCCATCATTTACATTGTTTATTTCTACATCTTCTGTAGGTTCTTCAGAAGTTGAGCCTTCAACAAAGTTTTCTTGAAAGGGTGGCCTAATGTTCTGATCAGGAACATTCTTTCCACTATTCTAATTCAGATTCCTCCTAAAGTTCGGATTTCTTGCAACATTCTGATTGTCAGTAGAAGACTTTCTTTCAATAGTTTCCACTCTGTCTCCTAATCTTTCCATACCTTTAATGATTACATCCAGCTTCTTTTCAAAAGCTGAAGGTTCTTCATTCATAGGCATTCTTCTCTCTGCCCTAGCCCTGGCCCGTTTTTCTATCAGATTTGCTTCTACACTTACCACTATACTTTGCATTTCCTCTAGTGTTTGTGGAGCTCTTTCCCTGAGGGAATAAGCTATATCGGAGTCAAAACCATCTGGAAATTTGACTAACACATTATTAGGTGGGGGTCTTAGGTTTAGAGGAACTGCATTGTATGATTCATTGAATCTTATGATGTAGTCTTGTACGGTTTCGTTAGGTCTTCTTCTTAATTTTTCAAATTCTGAAAGGATCTGAAGAGGATCCTTCTTTTTCTCCCATCTGTTTAGAAATGCCCTATACAACGCTTCTAAATCAGCAATACTGTTCGGGTTAAGAGCCCTAAACCAAGTTCTAACTTCTCCAGTAAGACTCTATACGAAAATTCTCATACGAATATTATCAGTATCAATCTCATAAAACTCAAAGTAATCTGTCATCCTTTTGGTGTGTTGTTGAGCTGTGTAGGTTCCTGATCCATCAAAAGGTGTGATCTTACTTTGATAGTCCTGAGGTAAATCTGGAGGGTTGGCTGGTAACTGTAAAGGGGCATATCGATTGGCCATTGGAAGATAAAGTGGAGTGACAGGGATTGATGGTCTAACAGGAGGAGATGGAGGTCTAACTGGTGTTTGAAAAGTTTGGGAAAAAGTGACTGAGCTTGGAGATGCTTCAGTAATCACAGAAATGTTTGAGCTTTCTTCAAAGGTTTGCTCAGACTGAATAGAGTTATGCAATTCTCTATCAAGATGATGTGAAACAAATCGGTATTACAACTCTTCAAAGAAAAAAGGATCTGGAATTAATCTAGATAATTCAGTCTCCGAAAAATTCACAAACAAAGATGTTTCAAATCGTGCATCAAAAGGAATATCATCAATATATATAATTTTTACAGGACAAGATGCAAATATAGAAAGTGGTCTAGAACTTCCTGTACTCTCTTGACTTCCTCTTTCAGAACTTTCTTGACTTCCTTGTCTTCTAAGAACCCTAGGAATCAGATTAGGATTTTCAAATATGGGTGGTGGATTGGGGTCAGGGTTTGACCTAGTATGTCGAATCCTTTCTGAAGCCAGTTTTCTTAGATTATGTGTTTTTGGATTTTTGGGTTTTGATTGAAAAATAGATACAACTTCTACAAATTCTTTAAGAAATAATGATATGTGATAAATATTTCCTCAAAGATTTGTTTAAACTAGAGGACCTGATTAAAAAATTTGAAACTAAAATTTAATATATAAGCTAAATCAGAGATAGACTGAAGCAGCTTTTATTTACTTTTGCATTTGCAGAACAAAAGCAATTTCAAAGGCTACCTGGCTGATCTTCAGACTCTGTCTATAGCTTATAAATCAAACAATAATAACAATAAAATGATTCAGATCCCCAGTATGGTCGCCACTATGTTATCACTCAGGTTTTCCTAGAAGTTGTGTAAGAGGAAAGTATACCCGAGGTAACCACAAACCAACCTTTTAGATGCAGAATCTAGCCAATCTGCATCCAGAGAGGGCTCTCTCTTTATAATTTATCTTTGTTCTTGGAAGGTTTTAGGCTATTTATAGATTCAAAGTTTGTTTTGGGAAAATGGTGGAATCCACAAACTAAGGGCAAGGTTGAGAAATTTCAGTCCATTGGGCTATGGAGTCAAAGGATGGCTTTACTGGATTTCTATTCTAAGCACAAGATGGTATTACAGGGCAAGATAGCTAGACAAAGAACAATCCTTAAAATTTAAAGTGGATGGGATGATCTTGAAGGGATGAAAGGCAGCTAAGAATCTCTCACCATGTTCAAAAGGGAGAAGTGAAATGACTACAAACAAAGAGCAATGAAGAATTCTTTATTACAGTAATCATCAGTGTTCAAATTAGCGAAGCAAGAACATTTAAGAATTCATGCTTATAACTAATTTAGAAGAAAACATTAAGAACAACCACATTTGAAAACAGAGTACAATTAAGCAAATTCTGTTTCAATCCTTTATGTAAATTATTCAGAAATGGATAAGATGGTATTAAAAACTAATACAAAATTTCAGACAAAAGGTAGAAACACTTATTGAACTGTAGTCCAACACATGAATCCTGCAACAAGTCCAGTGCTTTCAAATCGTCATCCAACAAGCCACAAGTAAATTTCTCCAAAAGCTTTTATTCCGAAACTCTCAATGTTACAACAGAGTAATAGAATCCACCCTCAACACTCTCTTTGAGGGTTTATTTATACACAAAATAATCTAAAACAATCTTACACTAACTTAGCCAATAATCTAGGCTGACTTAAAGCATATTTACAAACAAACAAGAGACAAATGGTCTCGTGGATAGAATAATGGGTAACGACTGATGTGCTGTTCCTTTCTTCGTGGACGTGCTGGAGATAAGTGCTTTAAAATAGGGCTCTGTGCTGTCCTTTGCGTATTTCTTTTGCTTGTTGGACACTCTTTCTTCTCACGAATACTCTTTAACCTTTCATCTGTTTTCCTGTTTTTACCATTTACTTGATAGTAAAAAAATCCTATAAATACGAAAACACTTTTATAGAACTTCCAACATTTCCTTCCACATTGATCATCACATCATCATAGTTCTTCGGCTTCTCAAATGTTCATACGCCGGTAAGTTTGCCAAAAGTGGGATCATTCGGAAATAGATGTCACCCATTTTCATTATCGGATGAAATAAATTCCTCCTTATCATAAATACTTTTCCCGATTGGTAATGATTGCGATGGTATTAGGGAACCTACGTTTGCATTTTGCTGAGCCTTTATTCTCTTCTCATAGGTTTCCAAGTCTACTATTTGATCTTCTGTGAGCATGGGACTTGGTAACCCACTATCCAGCAAAGCTTGAAATTTCTCTCTGAAATTGTTGATGTCAACCAAAATGTCTGTACACTTTCTTTCTAAATTTTGCATGAAAGTCCTCTTGGTGAAAACTCTCTTTGCTTCCAAAACTGCACCTGTCCTGTCATCAATTCCTAACAATGAAAGCTGTTGTTTTGTCCTGGAATTCAAGAATTGAATGAGCTGCTGGGCCTGCTCAGGCCTGCCTCTTAGTTCATGTCTAGTTCTATTTATTTCTTCTTGTGCTATCTTGACTAACTCATTTTGCTCAAAGATAGCTTGAATGGAGGGCCATATGACCTTTATTAACTCTATGATGTTGCCCCAAAGAATATCATTTATTTCGTTCAGAGGCTTTTCCAGTGAAAGATCTTTCTGCAAAGCTTCAACCAATTTTTCCAATCTTTTTATTTCCCTGAGGTTGTCAGCAGCTGTCCTTTTAGATGTGTCATATTTTTCCTCCAATTTTGTCAATTGCAATTTTGTTTCTTGGAGCTCTGTGACCCTTAGCTGCAAACTCTCCATCTGTTTTATTAAGTCCTCAGAATTCAAATTAGAAGTCTTCACCTGAGGTGATTGTTCCTGCTGCCCTGTGGTTGTTGTACCTGTTGTTGAAGTCTGCTTGATTATTTCCTGTTCCTGCAATGCTTTTTCCAATGCCTTCTCTATTTCATTTAGTCGCTCAGTCATATTTAAGAGCAACTCCATGGTTTCTTCCTGTGAATTCCCTTTCATAACCTCCTGGAGTGCAGTGCCTAGAGGCCCAGTAATTTAAATTTTTTTTACAGTGCATTATATCATCCTCTTCCTTCTTTACCAATGCCTCAATACCTTTAATGTCTTTGGGATTGTGACCCAAACCAATGATTATCTCTTAGAAGACTTTATTCCTGTTATCCTTGGCTTTGTGAGAGCCTTCTCAATCTTCAATTGTCGGCAGTATTATTCAAGGAATCTTGCAAGGCGTTAAAAGGAGAACCATGGCTTTGTCTAGTGAGAGTAGAATAATCCCATTTCCCTTTGTTTGCTCCCATGAAGTTCTATCGATCTACACAACCTCGTGAGCCTTGTGTGAGTCGTTTAACCTTTCGTCTGTCTGTTCTTTGAAATTGACACAGCACCTTTGCTTTGAAGTGGCTCATTTGCATTTTACCGTGTGAAAGATCAAATGCTGACATCAACCTTTGCTGATTGTGAGGAGCCATCTTCATATACTGATCGTATACCTTCATTTTTAATGGTTCATTCTTTGTTTTGATATCAATGAAGGTTCTTTTAATGTCTCCAGTATCTATCTTTGGCGGTCTGAAAGAAGATACTTCAGTGCTTAGTTGTTTTTGCGAGGCTTTCCCTTTCTGGCTCATGGTGGTTTCACTTGCTGTACCTGTTTGCTGACTATCTTCTCTACCATCATCGAATACTTCATCTATAATCTCTACATCTGGAGGTGGATCAGACTTGTGTTTTTTAGCTTGATAAACCTGTGATGCTCCTTTTGAAGGTGTGGTATCCGGAACTAGTCTCTTTTTCCCTATTTCCACATTCAGTGGAGTTTGCATCTCTGGAACTTGGATTTGCTTTGCTGGTGTGGGAGAGGCCTGAGATGATTCTGGCACTTTGGAACTCTGTGGTTTTTCTGCCATGACCAAAGTTTTGATAACTTTGCTTCTGAGTTTCTTTTCCTTTCCTTGGTTTGTTTCTGTTGATGGTATCTTCATAATGCTTGGTGTAAGAGTATTTGCGGGGCAGTGCCAATAAAGGGTACACGCATTTGACCACATGTTTCTGAGTCCAGTTCTTCTCAACATCTTTCATAATTTTATTCAATTTGTCAGCTCCACTTTCCTCTTCAACAAGTGTTCCTTTAACCCATTCATCTTGATTTGCATACTGTTCTAAATCAGGAATCTTTTGGTGTACATAAGGAGATGACTTATTCTTTAATCTCTTTTCACAAATGAAACCAAAGGGGTCATAAGGGACCCAACGGAAAGATGTCTGGAACTTTTTCTCTAATAGAAGTTATGCTTCTCTCTCAGCCTCCCTAGAATTGCAGATGAAAGGACCTAATTGGCTTTTGATCCTTAACTGAGCTTTCTTCTTTATATTGCAGAAATGGATCACATCTGAATTGTTCATACACTTTAAAGTATTCCAAAGCAAAAATTCTCATTGGCACATATCTGGGTAACTTGAATGGATGTAATTCACATCCATAAATCCTGATGACTGTATGGTTTTGGTACAAGTACCAATCCCCAACTTTATAACTCTTTGACAATTGCAAGGTTTTTCTAATTTCAGTACTGAGTCTGGGAGGAGAAACTCCTGTTAACAGAGTTGTAGCAGGATGTACAAACTGATCAATGAATTCTGAATAGGAGTAGGGAGAATCAGAGGAAAAATGAATGATGGGGGACCAGAAAATGACAGACTGCAGAAGTTACCCTTAGCATCAAGTTTCTGAACAGGGAAAGGGAACCTGTCTGACTGATAATAGATCATAAGATGATAGATAACTGAGGAGTACTTAAAAACTTTTTCAGTATCTAGCCTTGAGAATTGATCATGGATCTTGTTGGCTATGAAGCAAGCATAATCATATTTGATCTCAGGAGGCTGCCCAGGAGTAAAAATGGATAGCAAAGCCAAAGTTATCTCATCCACATATTCACTGGTGTTGAATCCTAAGACAAAGGATATTATATTTACAACCAGTCTTCCCAATGTATTGAAATAGTAAAAACCATAGGGGGGAGCCCCTTTTGGCTGATGCTCAGGTAACATGAAATAATGACACATGGATTTTAATTTCTCTGGGGTTAACTGTCTGGTTTTCTCAATCAATCCTTCCATGGATAATGGTGCTAATTCTTGCTCTGGCTCAAAGTGTAACATAACATTGATAGCCTGAGGTGTGATGGGGAACAGAACACTTTGAGTCGAGGGCTAATGTCTGACTCTTTGTGCGGGATTAATATTTGCATGGCAGGTAATGAGTTGCAAAAGAAATTCGGGGAAAATGAGAATTTCAAGGAATAAAGATACATTGGGAGATTGGATTCCCACAACCCTATAAGGTCTTCCCCCTTTGAGTGTCCGTCTCTGCAGCGACAGAAACTCAATAGGGGATTTTCATCATAAGCCAGGTCTTTTATTTGGAAATCTTCGTCTATCAGAGGTAAATAATCCAAATCACGGTGAGGAGCATTCAATGGGGTGATGTTCAGAGCTGTCGGGACCTCCATTTTGGTTCTTATGGATTCAAAATGGAGGTTTTTTGTTTCACTTACAGACCGGACGGGATTTCTGAAATGGATGAGAATGAAACAATTTGCAGGTTTGGGAAGAAAATTCACAGGTTTACAATCTTCAGGGAGGACTTCAGCAATGATTTTAACCACTTTTTCAGAGAAAAAACAAAGGAAACTAAGCTTGACTTGCAGTCGGGGCGAAAAATGATAAATACCTGTTTTAAACGGAAACTGGTTCTTTGACAGGTAATGAGCAATGGCGGGGACGTTCTTCAACACGGGCGCAACAGGATTTTGGGGCGAAATAGTCAATTACAGCGGAAATTTTTAAAATCACAGCGGGAGCAATGTTCTTCTCAGAATAATGAAAATGACTAAAAAAACACGAAAAATGGCTTTTTTACAAGTTAAAAGGGTTTTTTGTTTTTTTCGAGGTGTGACGTCATGGTAGTACGGGGTGACGTGGGGAAGTGGGGCCGGCGGTATGCGGTAAGTGGTAAGCGGTGAGCCCGCACCGCTTATGGACGAGGGCGGTAAAAGTCGCAAGGGCAGCGATTCCACAGGACGCTTGCCACGTGGAAGCTGACTTTTCAAAAACCGCCCATCCCCCGCTGGTTAACATGCTGGCAAGGGATGGGCAGCGGGATTAACGATCGCCGTTGATCAACGAATGGACGATCCAACGGCTGAAGGGACGGGGAACATGCGGTGATTTCAAAGGTGGGCCCGTCGGGCTTTTAAAAGGTTTTAATGCGTAATCTAATCACCCCGGGGAAATGTTAATAGGCGGAGAAGGTTGTTAATTAGTCCGAATGACTAATTAATCCCAGGTATATAATGAAATGGGTTGCGGCGGAGTTGGCCAGGTGGAATGCCACGTGGACGGACCACGGTGGCATAGACTTTCGCAAGGTTTTATTGATATGTTTTGGTTTTAAACATATTTATAGTATGTCTAAAGTTTTTGTATATATTTTTATTATATGATGAATGAATTAATACAATTAATTCATCATAGGGGCGGGATTTATGTATAATGCTATAGTTTTAACCAAAGGGCTTATAAAGCGGGGTGTTTATTTTCGATGTGCGGGAATATATACTTTGGTAAACATTATAATAAATGGGTTTTGGGGATATTTATAGAAAAGGGAGTTATATACTTAGGAAAAGGGATTTCACTAGGGATTTAATATAGTAGAATTAAATGTTAATATGGCAAAGGACAAGGAAAATCAAAACATCTTTGTACATCTAAGAAAGTGATAACTTGTGAAGTAAATTGCAACATTTTATCTTCAACACTTAACTTAGAATAACAAGTTTATTTTGAGGAATTTTTATGGAATGTTGCATCAGTTTCCTAAGTAAAATAGGATTTTACTTAGGAAAAGTTAAAGATGGAAGATAACAATGATGAATTATTTCAAGTGCTTAGGTCTTTTTGATCATTGGGCCAAGGGTCCGGTCCCTCCAGAAGTCAAGGAAATGCCTTGAGCCCCTTTGATCTCCAATTACCTTAGTACTCTGGGGAAATTAGTAAAACCTTTGAGGGGAAATTGATGAGGGAAGTTAATGAATTTGACTTTTGCTTGCTGTGATTTCCCAGTGTATTTCATGCTTTATTACTTGTGATGAAAGAAAATGATTAACCAATATGTAGCAGCACCATTCATCAGATAACACTTTACAGCACCATCTACCTACCCTATCTACTAAACACTACCATTTTCTCTTCTTTATTAGGGTGCATTTAGACTTGCAAACCCTGATCAATCTTTTTCCTTTTACATGATGAATCTATCTATTTCTACCCTTATTACATCCAAGGGCTCAGATTAAGCTGTTGAGCACCTTTTATTAACTCTACCTATCTATTTATCTGCCAAGATTGAACTGTTTGGCTAGATATTTATTCTCTAATCTATAACATGAAATTGAAATATGATTAAGCCAAGTTTAAACATTTTGACTTATTCATGAATTGTGGCAAAGGTTGGACAAGCTGTACACAATTTCTTTATTACAGAAGATGAAATAGTAGTGGCATTTAGATTTGCACACTTTCCTTGGTCTATTTTTTGCTTGGGGTTCATTTCTTTCTCTTTTTTGACCATTTTATTCTTTTTACCCTTTGATCTTTCTTTTAGGGTATACCCTCTTTACATTTTTTTTTTTTAAATTTTTTGGATTTTTTAATTTTCTAGAATATGGAACACCTCTGCTCAAGAAAGAAGGTTTGAACATATTCCATGGTTAAATCAAGCCAATCATGAAAGATGAAACCTATTGATATAGGAGGCTAACAACTGGGTTTGAGACATTTTGAGAGTTGGTCCTCTACAGAATATGTCTATACAACCATACATATTTCACTATTTCTGTTATGGTGAAATCTGTTAAATGTATAAGTTCTCCCCATATCACTGTAACTCATAAACTCTCAAATATTTGTACACATAATTTAACTTAGCAACTCACATTCACATAACTATTTTATGACTAACCATAACACATCACAACATTAAAAATTTGAGAAGAACAAAAAATTTCCAATTAAATGTGTATACCACTTAGGTCTGATTGGTTGCCTCCCAACCGTAGAGTTCTTTCTCTGTAACTCACTCCCGAGTATAGATCCTTTGCTCTAACAATATACAACTCTTTGTCTATCCTGAAATAGCTTATTTAAGCTTTGTTTTCCCCAGCCTGTTTCCATTAACCGCGTCCAGTTAATTCAGGATGCTGTATTCCTATTTGCCTAGTCTTTCCCTCTGTTTCTTCTACAAAGGTATTTTTAAAGTTGGCTTTTCCGCTTTTCCAGCTTTATTCCACCTCTTCCCAATAATTTCCTCTTTATTCAGGTAATTGGATATTTATCTCCAAATCTAATTTTAGTATTTGACTTTATTCTTTCCAATTATTTCTGGAAGTTTGGGAAAGTCTTACAACCTTATCCATCCTCATGGATTTGTTTTTTTCAGATCTTAAATCTCAATCTAGTCATTGCACATATTTTATTTTATTTTATTTTATTAATTTAAAATAATATAATAAATCCACATAAATTTTTTCCATTGGGGTCCATTTTACCCTTTTGGACTTGTTCAAATTTCAAATAAAGGCATAACAAACTGGGGATATTACATATTCCCCCTCTAAAAAAAAACACCATCCTCGGTGTTGTAAATAAAACAGAATAGAATCATTGTTTAAATAGGGATGGATATTTTTCCATCATATCAACATCTCGTTCCCAAGTAGCCTCTTCACCCTAGCCACTGTCTAGTTCCAGAGCTTAATTTCTTCCCACGCTAAGATTCGAAGTGGCTCTGGAAGGAATTCCCCTTCTGATTCCACCTGCATCACATTCTAATCAATAACATGAGTAGGATCATGCACATATTTTTTAATAATGAAACATGAAATACATCATGAACCTTAATGTGAATGGGTAAAGCCAACTTATATGCCATTGGTCCAACTCTTTCCAGTACTTCAAAAGGTCCATAGTAACGTGGAGCTAGTTTTTCACAGCTTCCAGTGTGCAAAGTGCTCTTATTAGGCTTAATCCTTAGATACACATGATCTTGCACACTGAATTCTTTGTGAATTCTCTTTTTGCTTGCATAACTTTTATGCCTGTCTTGTGCTATTTTGATGTTTTGCTAAATTTTATTCACAAATATTTTCCATTTCTTGCAAAGCTTCTAGTCCAAGTATTAATTTATCTTCAGGTTGACTCCAACTTAGAGGGTTATGGCACTTTCTGCCATAAATTTCTTCAAAAGGACTCATCTTTATGGAGGCTTGGTAATTGTTGTTGTAGGCAAACTCAACTAAATGTAGATAGTCTTCCCACTTTGTTGGCCTATCCATGACATACAGCCTTAACATATCCTCTAAAATCTGCTTTATTCTTTCCATTTTTCCATCAGTTTGGGGATGGTAGGCAATAATAAAATTTAATTTGGTACCCATGCCTCCAAATAAACTCCTCCAAAAAGCTGCAGTGAACTTTACATCTCTATCTAAAATGATAATTTTAGAAACACCATGCAATTTTACAATCTCCTTCATAAATACATTTTCTACTTGGGTTGTACCAAAGGTAAACTGTACAGGTACAAAAACAATCTCCCACTTCCATTCTAGGATGGGTAAAGGATTTAGCAATCCAGGTGGATGTTGATGTTCAACCTATACTTGTTGACATTATATACATCTAGCCAAGTAATTTTCCACATCCTTTTTCATACCAGGCCAGAACAGGTTCTTTCTTAAGTCTGAGAGTAATTTCTGGTATCTTGGATGTCCATCATAGGGTCTTTTATGGTACTCATCCATAATCTCTTTCTTTAAGGAATCTACATCAGGAATGTATAATCTGTTTCTATAAAAAATTAGCCCTCTTTGGTTCTGTGTATATCCTTTCATTTCCTTTTTCAGCATTTGTGACTGAAGTTTTTCATAGTTTTGGTTTTGTCTCACCACTTCATGTATCAGTCCTTCTATATCAAAGTTGACACTAATTCGAGCATTGCTTACAGTTTGCCAAGCATTTCTGCTTAGTGCATTTGCAATCTTGTTTTCCTTTCCCTTAATATGTTTGATCTCCATGTCAAACTCACTAAGGAAGGAAAACCACCTAGCTTGCCTAGCAGTTAAATCTGTTTGGGTGAAGAAATAATTTAGGCTGATGTTATTTTTCATCAACACAAAATTTTTCCCCAAAAGGTAATGTCTCCACATCTTGAGAGTGTGTATTACAAAAACTAATTCAAGATCATAAACACTATAATTCTGTTCATGTTTCTTGAGTTTTCTTGATTCATAGCTTAACAGAATTTTCTTGCAGTAGCACTCCTCCTAATCCTTCTCTGCAAGCATCTGTGCACACTATAAATTCCTGATCTGGGTCAGCAATCGTTAGAATAGGTGCTGCTGTAAGTTTCGTTTTAGCTGATCAAAGCCATTTTGACATTTTGCAGTCCTTTCAAAATTAACTCCTTTCCTTTGTAGGGATGTAATAGGGTAACTTAGGCTGAAAATATCTTCACAAACCTCCTATAGTATCCTGCAATTCCCATGAAGAATCTTACAAAAGACACATCAATAGGTACATGCCACTCTTTTATTTCTTTTATTTTTTCTGGGTCTGCTGCCAACCCCTTTCCTGAAATTATATGACCCAGTTATTGAATTTTATCTTTGAAAAATTCACATTTTCTAGACTTAGCATACAATTTGTTTACCTTGAGTGTTTGTAAAACAATTCTAAGGTGTTATGCTCAAATTCATTCTTAAAGTAAATCAGAATGTCATCAATAAATACTAATACTAACTTGTCCAAGTATTTATTTAAGACACTATTCAGCAAGCACATAAAAGTAGCAGGTGCATTAGTCAACCCAAACGATAGGACCACAAATTCATAGTGTCCATACCTCGTTCTAAAAGCAATTTTGCTTATATCTTCATCCTTAATTCTTAATTGATGGTTGCATGTCCTTAGACGAAATTTTTAAAAAACTGTTGCTCCTCTCACTTGGTCAAAGGGGTCATCTGTCCTAGGTAACGAATATCTGTTTTTGATTTTCAGCTTGTTCAATCAACGATAGTCGATACACATTCTCAAAGTACCGTCTTTCTTTTTCACAAACAACACCGGTGCTACCCATGGGGACACACTTGGTCTAATGTAACCTCTGTCCAGCAACTATTGTAGTTGCATTTTAAACTCCATTAGTTCTGGAGTACTCATTCTATATGGTGCTCTAGAAACTGGTGTTGGTCCCGACACTAAGTCAATTAAGAAATCCATCCCTATCGAAGGGGGCAGATGAGGAATTTCATCTGGAAACACATCTTTGAATTCTCTAGTAACAGGTAATGTTTCTAAAGGATTTTCTTATGTTTGTTGTCCCAATTCTTTTACATGGATAGAATACACTTGGAAACCCTTCCTAGCAATCCTTTTCAATTGAAGAGCTGTAATTTGTCTCAATAATATGGACTTGGGTTTACCTTTTACTATAACAGGTTTTCCCTCACTATTTATGTAGTGTATTGTCTTGTCTAAGCAGTTTAACATGGATTTCTGCTTCTCTAACCAGTCCATTCCTAATAGTACATCATAAGACCCTAAAGGCAGAATATTTAGATTTAATTTTGTTTGGTATCCATTTAGATTTATCTCTGTTTTTGATAAATTATGAGTCACTTTCATTTTTGTACCAGTGGCTAATTGAACTAACCATGACAGCTGAAATTTTTCTGACTTTAATTTACATTTTTCTACCATTTGAGGACTGATGTAAATTAAAGATGTGCCTAGATCTATTAAAACAGAAACAGGTTGGCCAATAATCATACCTTCTACTTCAACCATAGTGGACTGGTGTTCTTCTTGATGATCTTCCAGAGCAGCACTGATTTTCGAGATGTTTCTCGCCACGTCATTAACAGTCATTGCTTCTCTTAGTACTTGTATATTATGACTATTTCTATGTGGACAGTCCCTCAATAAATGAGGTTCTTCGCAACCCCAACACTTTAAAGGTTCTCTCATTTTAACAGTCCCCTCTTTTTTATTGTTTCCATTCATCAGTTTGGACCCTGTTTGTGATTGAGCAGTTTGATTTTCTCCCATTTTCGTGAACTTATTTCTTTGGTGGTTTCTCCCAAAGTTCTTCAGATATGCTGGTTTTGTTTTCTTTCCACTAGAGTCACCCTTCTCTTTGTTTTGCCAATTATTTGCTTGTTCACTTTTTCCCTTGAATTGCTGGTAACACAACCTTTCTTTGTGCACCGCCTCATCCATGGTCTTTGGGTTATCAAACTCTATCTTTTCCTTGTATATAGTAGGTAGAAATTTTAATAAACACTATACTTTTGTCTTCTCCTCTCTTATGTAGGGTACATAACATAATAGATTGGTGAATTTGGATAAAAACTCATCAATTTTAAATTGTCCCAATCCGATTTCGTGAAACTATTTGGCTTTATCGTCATAATAACATTCATTGAGGTATCAATTTTTCAACTTGTCTTGGAAATCCTCCCAAGCAGCAGTATTCTCATCAATGACATGGACCATCTTTGTTTCTTCCCACCACAAGGTAGCCTTACCTTGCAACTGATAGATAGCCAACTTGGCTCTCAAGTTACTTTTATATTCGTAAACCTGAAATTACTTTATCATATTCAGAAGCCACGCTTCAGCATCTTCCTCCTTCTCTTCATCATAGGAGGGAGGTTTGATTTTCTGGAATTCACTTTGCAATTCCTTGTTCCTCCTAGACTATTGTCTAGAGGCATCCTCTTCCTCAGAATCTTCTGAGTGATTTACCCTTCCCTTTCTCTTCCTTCTGGAATCTTCACCTTCTTGACTCTTCCGAGAGGTCAATTCTCTTATTATTTTTTCTTGCTCTTCACTAGCTAAAGATAGCCTTTCATTGTGGCTTTCCAACTGCGCCATTTCTCTTTGCATCCAATGAAACATAGCCATCGATGGAGCATTTGGATCTGGTGTATTTTTTCCACCACCCAGATCCACATACAACTCTTTGCTTATGATTTGCAGCCGTATATTTCAACACTGTTTCACTATACATGAAATTAAACATTAGCGAAATTTAAATTCAATAAAAATTTACAGCAATACAATTTTCTTGTGTGAGCACATATTTTATCCAGTGTTTCGACATGGGCTCTGATACCATTTGTAAAACCTTTGTCTCAATATTTTTTTTTCATTATTATCGTTAGGCTGTCATTCAACACACACTGACGTACACCTAGTTCCCATAATTTTCTTATATCAATACTACCTAGTTCACTCATAAATTGGATACAACAATGATCTACTTCCTCAGACATAAACTCTCAGTTTCACCTAGAATAGAATATTCTATCTAATTTATTGAGTAGATAATATTACAGCCCACCTTCTCTATTCTACCTATCATTTTAATTCTCATTTAGCCTTTTAATACCATTATTAAAATAGTGGAACCATATCTATACATTCTTCCAACGTTTTGACTTATATTTAATCATCTACATTCCTATACCTTTAATAAGGCATACCTCCACTATAATATAAATGAAATATGGTTTAGTAACTTATGCCAAATACCTAGCCTTATTATTTCATATTAACATATATCTTTTTTTAGTGAAGGAATTATGATCATGTCAATGTAATTCAAACCCATGGTGATATTTCCACATTTTCTTTTAAATCTCAATGGTTATTCCCTTTTCGTGTTGACTTAGGATTTGATTAATACTGAGTAGCCTTTATCATATTATCATGGTTATGCACTGTTTCCTTGATCACTTGACTAAGTGATAACACAAATGTTAAATTCGAGATTTGGGTTTATATCCAAGTAGTTCGGTTCATTAATGATTTTTTCAGTAATTAAATTTGATTTTCCACTTTACGTTTTGAATGGTCACATATTTACTGTCAATTTTACAATTCATATCAACTGGGATACCGAATAAGTAGACGACTACCACTTGATTTCTGAGTGGATGTATTTTTAAAGTATTGAACCACATGGTTTGTACCTATTTCACTGATGCGAAACTTTTTTTTCCCCACGCAATTTATTTCCATTAAATATGATGTACCAACTGGTGTTCTTTGTTCATTTACCAACAAATCCATCCGAGGATTGACGCTAATCTTCCTACACGTGTACGGTTTGGATCAATGACTGTCTAGGGTTTCTAATTGACATAAATAATATTATTTTTTTGGATTTTTTCATTTTTCATTTGTGACTTCAACCCAGACGTCGGACCCTACTTTTGTGATCTTTGTTTTCTTCGAATAGTAATGTTAAGCTAGTATGTAGAGGAATAATGGCGTAACAGTGGAAAGAATGTCTTTCTTTAGCTCCAGATAAAGTGTATAAGACTTTGTTTCTCATAGATATGTATTTTCCCATTCGGCTCTCTGCATGTTTGGTTTTAATTTTCTATTCAAGTTATTGAATCCCCACCTGCTAAAAATGAATTTGGATTCATGCCCTCCTACTGTAAATTTATATGTATGTCTGGTCAATTATGGTATGAATTTTTTTTGGTTCAACTTGCTAATTCATTTATACATTTGAATTCGAATGATTGTGCAGTGTAACTAAAATATTATTAATCCAGGAATATGTAATATACTCTATAATGGAGTGGTAGACATATTGCCTTATAAATCTCATGAATTTCTCCACCTATGTAGAAATAACATTATTACTCGTGTACTCATGTTTTTCAAATGAGAATTTCGACTTATTATTTTCATAGTCATTCCTACAGTTATATACTAGGTTTCAACTGCAGTATTTGGTGTTTTAGGAACCCATTACTCCCGAATTTAATTTATGACTACGCAAGATTACGGTGGTGGTGTCTTTAATGTCACTCTGACATATCGTTTAAGTGAAACCCTAGACACTGATATAATTCAAAAACCCCCAAATCTAAAAACAACATTTTTGGGTTTTCGTTTTCTGAGATTTTGTTTGCAGAATCTACAAATTTTATTTCATATTAAAATAGAATTTCGTTCCATTAGTGCCTAATGGCTTCCCATATGAATAATGAGTTATTTATTAGTTCTATAATCTGTCTTAATACCCTCATTGCTAATTATTACTTTTCCATTCGATATATATATATAATTTCTATTTTCAATGCAGTTACCATCATAAAATTGGAACTTACCGAGGTATATTAGTTTTCATTTCTTCGTAATTTGAGTTTTCATTTTGGTTCTTATAATTTATCCTAGTTATTCAGCCTCATAACTCGTACCCCTGTTTCATTCTAGGTATGGATGCTATTCCTTGTATCTTTTTGGAAAAAGGGTTGCCATCCTTTGTTCTCGCTGCTGGTCCTTTATTCCTTTAAGGGTTTGAACATCATTACCCTTATGACTCGTTTTTGTTTTGATACTGGACTCGGGTTTATACAGGCTGGTTTCGTTATTTACGATTATTATGCTATGCCGTTCCTTACTTCAGCCTTGCAGATAATCTAGATAGTTGTCTCGTAGTGACACCGAGTGTCCTCTATGTCATTTTTTTTAGACTTAAATTATTTGTATTTTGTAATATACATAGAATAGTTCTGGGTTTGTAACCCATGGACTAAACTCTTTTAATTATTTAAATAAGAACTCTTATTCTAGTTTAATACTCAACCCTCCTTCGGTTGAAAGTTATTTCCAATTCTAATATACAGTTGGATGTACTTAGAATAATTTTATTGTATCTTTTAAATACAATATTTAAAAGAAGCTCTTGAATACATATATAAATTTTCAGTATAAACTCATTACAGTCCATATTATATATATTTGTAATTAACATAGCAGAATTGTGTCAATATATTAATTCTGAAACTGTACGGTTTCAAACATAAACATCTAGATTATTTGTTGAAATTAGTTACTGTACTTGCATACTAATATTTCTTTTTGTATAATTTATCTTAACTACAGTATAACTGTTGACATGAATTTTAAATGTAGTATCTACATCTGCTATTTTCTAATCCTTCCAAGATAAATTTTATCTAGTTTATATATTTTACAACATATACATTAGTTTTACTATATTATGCATAGATATTTCTACATGCTTGCAAGATGAGAATCTCTTCCCTTTGTATCAATACTTCAGATTTCTATTTAAGTATAAGAATACTATTACGAGATATGATTGCCTCTCTTATGTTTAGTTTTGGATAAATTTTTCTATACTTAAGACATAAATGTATAACTGTACTGAAACTATTTATTTTATACCTATATCTTACTTTCGATTTCAGAATTGGTTTTCTTGATGGTCTAAACAGTTTATTAATAGAACTTTCAACCAACTAAAATAGAGAAAATAAATTCTCTGTGAGGTACCTAACCTTAGATCTAAATCCATCACTGGGTTTGAGACATTCTGAGAGTTGGTCCTCTACAAAATATGTCTATACAACCATACAGATTTTACTATTTCTGTTATAGTGAAATTCGTTAAATGTATAAGTGCTTCCCATATCACTGTAACTCATAAATTCTCAAATATCTGTACATAAAATTTAACTTAACAACTCACATTCACATATCAATATTACCGATGAAACGGGAACTATTACGTCAAAACGGGAACTCTAGCCCAAAAAGACTCAAAAAACATGAAAAAATGCCCTAAAAACAAAAAGTGTGTATTCCAGAACGCATTTGTTTTTTTCTCAAGGTCAAATTTCACCTTTTTATAAAATTATGCTAAAAACGAAATTGTTTCTTGAAAAAAAGATTGAAAAAACACCCTAAAAAAAAATGAGTTGATGCTGGAATAACAAAAAAAAAAACGTTGTGTCACACTTTTGACACATTGTAACAATGGAATTAAAGACAACATATTAGGACATTGAAAAATCGTGAAATTCTAAATTTTTTGATAGATGATGTTAAATATAAACAAAATCATGTCTAAAGGGCTTATCATTTCGAACAATTTTTATCCATGTTGTTAAACATAAAATATCTTGACTCTAAAAAACCCTACAATTGTAATTATTTTCAACCATAACATTAAAGATAAATTTTGTGGCGCATAAAAACCTTAATGACAAGTTGTAAATCTCAAGTTTTTAAATCTTAAGTTTTCAACATACTTGAACCATGAAATTATGGAGAAATTATATGACTTAAACAATTTTTAAAAATGAACAAGTAAATGAAAAATTTATTATTCATATATTTGTTTGTTTATATATAAAAACATATTTTTTAATTTTTTTTAATTGTTTTTCTATATTTTAAATTATAATTGTTTTAGTTTTAAGAAAATAAAAATTAAAAACTAAAATATTTTTATATATGTTTGTTTATATTTTAAAACATATTTAATTTTCTTTTTATTGTTTTATTATATTTTAAATAATAGTTGTTTTAAGTTTGAAAAAATTAAAATTAAAAAATAATTATAATTATATATATATATATATATATTTTTTTTAATATCTGTTTGTTTATCTTTTAAAACATATTTTTTAATATGTTTTTATTGTTTTTTATATTTTAAAATTTTAATTGAATAGTTTTTTTTTATATGAAACAATACTTTTTTTTATTATAGTAGTTTTTGTTTAAAAAAAATTAATTCTTTTAAATAGTTTGTGTTTGAAAAAAATAAAATAAAATAAAAATTAATTTGTCGCCTGTCGGGGGCCAAATGCAAGCTGGGCAGCCCTCCACGGTGCCGCCCGGATGGCCTCTGGCCCTCGACTAGGCGGAGGGTGATTCTCCAAATCGCCCTCCGCCCAGCCAAGGGTGATTCTCGGAATCACCCTCTGCCCACCAGGGGGTCATTCTCGGAATCACCCTCCACCCAGCCGGGGGTGATTCTCAGAATCGCCCTTCGCACAGCCGGGGGTGATTCTTGGAATCGCCCTCTGCCCAGCTGGAGGTGATTCTCGGAATCGCCCTCCGCCCAGATGGGGGTGATTCTCGAAATCTCCCATGCCCAACTGGGGGTGATTCTTGGAATCACCCTTCGCTCAACTGGGGGTGATTCTGAGAATCACCCTCCTCCTAGCCGGGGGTGATTCTCAGAATGGCCTTTCGACTAGCTGGGGGTGATTCTCGGCTAGGCATAGGTAGGTTTGGCAGCCATCGATGGCGGCACTAGGCTAGCCTCCGGCGCCCAGCTGGGTGGAGGGAGATTCTTGAAATCACCCTCCGCTCGGCTAGGGGCCAGAGGTCGGTCAAGCTGCACCATCGAGGGCTGCCCAGCCTGCCTCTGGCCCTCGGCTGGGCAGAGGGTGATTTCGAGAATCTCCCTTCACCTAGCCGTGGGTTGGAGACAGGCTGGGAAGCCCTCGATGATGCCTCTTAGCCTACCTCCGGCCCCCGGCTGGGTGGAGGGCGATTCTGAGAATCACCCTCGGTTGGGCAGAGGGTGATTCTTGGAATCGCCCTCCGCCCAGCTGGGGCTGATTATTGGAATTTCCCTCCACTCAATCTGGGGTGATTCTTGGAATCGTCCTCCACCAAGTCGGGGGTGATTCTCGGAATCACCCTCCTTCCAGCTGGGGGTGATTCTAGGAATCACCCTCCGCTAGCTGGGGGTGATTCTTAGAATCGACCTCCACCCAGCTGGGGGAGATTCTCGGAATCGCCCTCTGCCTAGCCAGGGGTGATTCTCAGAATCGCCCTCCACCCAGTCGGGGGTGATTATCGAAATTTCCCTCTGCCCAGTCGGGGTTGATTCTCAGAATTTCCCTCTGCCCAACCGAGGGTGATTCTCGGAATCACCCTCCACCCAACTGAGGGTGATTCTTGGAATTTCCATCTGCCCAGTCGGGGGTGATTCTCAGAATCACCCTCTACCCAGCTAGGGGTGATTCTCATTATAGCGCACTGCCCAGCCAGGGGTGATTCTTGGAATCGCCCTCCGCCCAGCCGGGGGTGATTCTCAGAATCGCCCTCCGCCCAGTTGGGGGCGATGCTCGGAATCACCCTACACCCAACCGAGGGTGATTCTCGAAATCACCCTCCACCCAGCTGGGGGTAATCTAAGAATCGACCTCTGCCTAGCCGGGGGTGTTTCTCGGAATCGCCCAAAAATTAAGACTTTCCCAAAACTTAGTTTATTTAACATGTTTTTTTTTAACAAAAAGTCTCTAAAAGTGTATTTTTTGCATTCTATTTGTATTGAAAATTTGTATTTTTTTGTGATATCGTTCAAAATATTGTTTTTTTAGCGACAATTATTTGATGTGCATTGAAAAATTAATTAGAAATACATAAACTTGTAGAAAATATAAACTTTATAATATTGATCCCTTTTTCATTTTTTATCTTGTGAAAAATTGAAGATATCATTACAAATTTTTATTTAAATTTTTTTTTTTTTTTTTTAAACACAAGCACATAAATGCACTTAAAAATAAACATCTAATAGAAGAAGAAGACATTAGAAAATGTATAGTGTAAAAATCATTCCTCTAAAAAAACGTTGGTGATGATACACCACCACTATTCAAAATCGACATAAAAAGCATCATAGGAAAAAAAAAATTAATGATAATAATAATTAAAAAAATAAAATAAAAATTAAAGTGCCAAAAACGTGTTAAAAAAAATTGATTCCGCATCACCACTTTTCGAAATCGGGTGTTTTTCTTGCTACATCAAAAAGTAGGTACCAGTGCAGTTACCTATTTCATCGGTAACAATGTGACATAACTATTTTATGAATAACCATAATGCATAACAAAATTAAAAATTTGAGAACAAAACATTTCCAATTGAATGTGCATACCGATTAGGTCTGACTAGTTGCCTCCCAACTGTAGAGTTCTTTCTACGCAACTCACCCCTGAGCAGAGATCCTTTTCTCCAGCGATAGACAACCCTTTGTCTATCCTGAAAAATCTTATTTAAGCTTTGTTTTCCCCAGCCTATTTCCATTAACTGCGTCCAGTTAATTTAGGATGTTGTATTCCTGTTTGCCTAAGCTTTCCCTCTGTTTCTTCCACAAAGGTACTTTTAAAGCTGGCTTTTTTGCTTTTCCAGCTTTATTCCACCTCTTCCCAATAATTTCCTCTTTATTGGGGTAACTAGATATTTATCTCCAAATCTAATTTTAGTATGTGACTTTATTCCTTCCAAGGATTTCTGGAATTTTGGGAAAGTCTTACAACCTTATCCATCTTCATGGATTTGGTTTTTTCAGATCTCAAATCTCAATCTAGTCATTGCACATAATTTTTTCCATCTTCTTTTATTAATTTAAAATAATATAATAAATCCACATAAATGTTTTCCATTGGGGTCCACTTTACCCTTTTGGACTTGTTCAAATGTCAAATAAAAGCATAGCAAACTGGGGATATTACAATTTTGTAATAGTTTGTTCTAGAAAATATCTGAATTTCTTGTACATATTCTAGAGTAATTTTTGTAATTTTTTAAATATGTTTGAGTAGCTCTTCCATAATAATTTAATGGAACTTGGTAAAGAGACTCGTTGCAGTAGGTAAAGGTCCATTCTGGGCATTTTTCTTAGTAGCATAAAGCTTGGAGATCAAGCTATTTGTCAAGTTAGTCCCTTTTTGTATTCATTAGTATGGGATCATACCTTGAGTATGGGGCACCCACGTCTGTTTAAGAGCACTCATCAGTTTTCATGTTAAAATAATGATGATTGGGACTCTTTGGAAAAGGGACATAGAGTCATTACTGCTCCAGGAATTCGGTTGGATTGTTATGGAAGAGAAGCACTTGATTTTCAACATGGTATAGTTCGTTTCCTTGTTTAGGGATCAACTATATATGTTTTGGAAGCCACCGTAGTAGCTTTAAGAAAACAAGTTTTTCATTTAGAGAAAACTTTTATTTCTCTGAGTATTAAGAGTAAATCAGGCACTGTTTGAAAACCTCCACTCAACACTAGGCAACTGTTGTCCCTTATAATTTGAACATTAGGAGTCCCCGTCTACGGTTGGCCTCTCAAAGCTTATATCACTACCACGTGAGCTAGATTTGGAATTCTCATCATGAAAATCACTGGATTCAGAAGAATTCTCACTATCTTCAGTCAATATTTGAGGACTCTCTTCCCCCTCATCATCTTCATCAACATCATGTTCTTCTCCTGCCTCAGTACCACACTCAACCTCTTCATGAACAAAAAAAAATTGGTTGATTTATTGATGTAAAGAGACTTTCATTGCAACTAAAAATAGGCAAATTTACAGGTGCAAGATTTTTTTGTCATGCCACTTTGGAACCTATTTTTCTCCTTTCTTCTTGACTCTAAACACTTGGAAACACTCCCTCCTGGTTTAATATGCATGTTGAATGAGCATTATATTACTTACAAAAGAGTTATCCTGGTCAAAGTTACATAGAACAATTTATTCCTTTGACCAAGAATATATATAAGTGGAAAAAGACCCTTGTGGAAAATATCATTTCCACAGTTAAAATATCACTTATATGTAAAAAAATTTGATCCCTCATATACATAGGATAACTATAGTATGAGCCTAGTGGGTTGGTTCAATTGGTTCAAATGTACAGTTTCAAGGCAAAATTCACCAAGAGATCCCCAGTTTTAATCCGGTTGAAGTTTCAAGTCTGGCTAATTCTAGTAGGATTACCAACCACTATTGTGGTTGGTGGGTGAGCCACCCTCCATCCAGATATACCAACAAGAGGGGGATCCCACAAATATTTTCTTGGGAAAAGAAACATACTCGTAGTGAGCCCGACGGGCTCAATTAATTGATGCTCTTGTGTAAATTTTAGAGGTCTCAAGATCAAATATCCTGGAGACCCTTGCGGTTACCAGCATGGATCTTAGCTGGTAGTTACTACCATATTCCATTTGAAAATAGAGGCAAGAGAGGGGAAATTCATGGGGGAATGACAAGGAATCAACATCTTCACTCAGAACACCTAATAGGCAGGTGGGTGAGGAACTATATTTCTCCAGCAAAAGACAAATACCTACAAAGTAAACATTTTCTATCAGATCCCACACATTCTATCCATGAATGTGACATTTACACCTTAATTATAAAAATCACAAAGGAAAAAATCTTGTCCTACATTTCATCATAGATCAAATGACAAATACTTAATTTAATAGAATATTGATGTGGGAGCATCGAGCAAAATTTTCATTATTTATTTGTGTGATTTAGGCGGTGATGTTTTTTTAATTATTTTATAAATTATGAACATTTTTTAAATAAATTGAGAGGAAAATCAAGGTGTGAGGTTTATTATAAATATTCTCTTAATAAATTGAGAATATGAGTTGGATTTGAGTTGTATAGATATTTTAGGGATTAGGAATTCCTAAAATGGAACTTAGTTGAGTCAAAAAAGGGATAAATCTATTTTAGAATTTGGTTGAGTTATTGGTGGAGGAAATCATGGATTGAAATTAATCCAAAATTATGTATAAGTATGAGGTTTGTGTGAGGATGGAAAATAGATATATATAGAGATAAATGGTGTGAGATTTCATATAAAGGGCCAGAGCCGAGAGGCCCACAAATATAGTATTTGGGTAAATGATTTGAATCTAAAATTCTTGTTGTTATTATATACCAACATTTTGTTTATGTTCAGTTCTCTCTTCTTTATATATATTTTGATTGAATTGAATGTGGTTTTAATGAATATTTTGATGAGGATATTCATGATAAAGGAAATACACACCCTTCTATGAGATCTACTTTGAGTTATGCAGAATCTCTGCATCATTTGGTATCAAAGCCAAAAGATCTAATCAGTACCCATGAATGGAAGCTACTTCAATCCTGGATTGTCACGAGAAATGACAAGCGGATTGTCTGATTTGGACATAAGGCAAGTGTGGAGACCGTGAAATGGTAAGCGGACTATTTTTTAAGTGGACTACTAGGATTGGGGACAGCATGGGCAAGCTTATGAAGCTACAAGTTGGGAGGCTAAGTTTGTTAGGTCCCTATATTACTATTATAGTCCCTTATTATTGTTAGTGTAACCCCCTTATTGTTATTACCCTTGTAACCCCCATATTGTTATTATTGTGCCCTTAAATTATTATTGTTAGGTCGGCTAGGATTACATTGTGGCCCACTAGGATTACATTCTGGCCCCATGGACTCCTATATATAGAAAGGAGGTTTTGTAATTGGAATCATCCAAGAATTTTTCATTCATGTAATGTATTGGAGGTTTCACTCTCGAAGTGGTTTATTTCTGAGGCTTTGACATTCTTTTCTTCTTTTGGAGCTAGTTTACCAACATTTGGTAATGTAGCTGACTTAGGTTTTCCCTGCTCTAAACAGTCATCATGGAATTTTCGCTATAACATTTCTTTATACAAGGTTCCAAAACTGGAAATTTTTTAGGGTGCGAAGAAGAAATCCTGAGGAAACTCATCAAAAAATTTCAGAGCTTGGTTCACAATATTTTCGGAGATATGATCTATGGAAGGTAGTGCTTTTTCAGGCTCCCGAATTTCATCTCAAAGAGGTGATCGTGGGAAAATATTCATAACTCTCTCTGAGCATCAAATTGGAGTGCCGTAAAAATTGGTTGAAGTACACAAACTGTAGTTTCTTGGCTATCAATTTTAGAGCCGAAGGACAAAATAGTGACACGTGGTAAGTCGTACAAGTTCGCTCTACTGAACTAGTCCAAAATTGGGTCATTGTGGGAGATTGGAAATAACTTTGTCTTGAAGAATCCAAATCAGATCAGACCTATGGAATTTGAAATAAGCTTCATAGAGATACTACAAGGCTAAATTTCAGATATTGAAGATCTGCAATTACAGAGATAATTCAATTTCAATATCGAGCTCCTCAAAAGCAAGTAAAAGGTGTGTATTTTTTTTTTCCAAATTGCATAAGTCTTGTTTGAAGAATCAAGTTGAATTGATTCCAAGGGCATATTGTAGAATAGATATCAGTATTGGATTATAAAATGGAACCTAAAAATAATTCAACACCCATTAAGCCTTTAGAAGGCTCTACTATGACTCATGAAGACGAAGAATGGCAATAGGACATATCAAAATTACAAGAGCAAGTGCAACAAATTTCGCTCTCGCAAAGAACACCAAAAAATGAAATGGAAGTTTTGAATAAAGGCATGGAAACTAATATGGATGGTTTGAAGAAAGGCATGGAAGCTAAGATGAATGGTTTGGAAGCTAAGATGGATGGCATGGAAGTGGGCATGGAAGCTAAGATGGATGACATGGAAGCTAAGATCGATGAAAAAATGAAAGACAACATGGAAAACATGAAGAAGGATCTAAAAGTAGACATCGAAGGTTTGGCAAATTTGATACAAGAAATGTTTCCTAATGGTGAAAAGATAGTAGAGGAAACTCATGATGAGAACAAAATAAATGTTAATCGTGATTTCATAAACTCTACTGTTGGAGGGAAGAACCACCATATTTCAAAAATGGATATGAGGAAGTTTGATGGAAAGGATCCTGTAACATGGATACTACAGATGGAGCAATATTTTGATCTCCATAATGTGCAAAACACACAAAAGGTACGCATTGCAACTTTACATTTAGAACAAAATACATTTGTATGGTATCGATGGTTTTTCTCCTGTAAAAAGATTGTCACTTGGTCAATTTTTACGGAGGAAATGATAGCACATTATGAGGATACAAAGAGCAACACCTTCTTTAGCCAATTGATAAATCTCAAACAAAAGGGTTTAATGGGGGAGCACATTGAGGACTTCCAAAAATTGAATATAAGGGCAACTGATATTCCAAAGGAACATAGGATTGATCTCTTCATAGGTACTTTAAAGGATAACATCCAACATGAAGTTCACATTTTGGAACCTGATTCATTGTAGAAGGCATTCAGGTTGGCAAGAAAAATTGAATGTAAAATTATGGTGACAAGGAAGCCTACCACTCTCTTCTATAAAGAGGGAAGTGTTGCTACTCCTAGATTTCCACAACCTACAAGGTTGACACCACAACAATTGGAAGAAAAAAGAGCAAAAGGGCTTTGCTACAGTTGTGATAGGAAATACACTAAAGGTCATAAGTGTGCTGAGAAGAAATTATTTTACATAGATTGTGAAGAGGAAGAAGAAAATGAACAAGAAGAGGAAATACACCAGGAACTAACCCAAGAAGCTAAAGCCACAGAGAGTCCCAATTATCGTGTGTTTTTACCAATGATCAATCACTCTCAAAATCTCAAGATAGAAGGACATATCAAGAAGAAAAAAGGTAATAGTGTTACTTGATCTTGTAGTACCCATAATTTTATCTATCAGAAGGTGAGCCACAAGAATTGAATTGTTTCCTATACCCAAAGACTCTAATGCTGGAAGTGATGGTTGCAAATGAGGAACCATAAACTGTTTTTCTAGAAAACTTACAATATCAAGCTAACCACGGAATATGGCTTCAAATAGTCCAATTACGTCCATTCCCATGGAGAATATGTTGTACTAGGAGGCAATGGTTACAATCTTTAAAAGACTCGTAGGCTTTTAATGTCATGACAAAGCTTCTAAAGAAAGAACAACGAGGCATAATTGCACAATTATGCTCACTAGAAGTTCCAACATCAAAATCATCTATTTCGTAGACTCCAAAAAGTCGGACAATCATTCCAAGGTTTTTGAAACTCCACAAGGACTCCCACCTATTCGTGATCATGATCATGCTATTCATTTGATTCCAAGAAGTGTTCCTCCAAACATCAGGCCTTATAGATATCCTTAGGTCCAAAAGAGCGAAATTCAACGTATGATTACCGAAATGTTAGAGGCGGGTATAATTCAACCTAGTCATAGTTCTTTCTCTACTCCCGTAGTATTGGTACACAAGAAGGATGGATCATGGTGCATGTGTCCAGATTATTGAGAGCTCAATAAGCTCACTATTAAAGATAAATTTCCCATTCCTCTGATTGATGAATTATTGGATGAATTACATGGAGAAATTTATTTTACAAATTTGGATCTTCGTTCAGGATATCATCAAATTAGAATGAAGACTGAAGATATTTCGAGAACAACGTTTCAAACTCATGAGGGTCATTATTAATTTTTGGTCATGCCTTTTGGCCTTACCAATGCACCTTCTACATTTCAAGGGTTGATGAATTCCATTTTCAAACCCTTCCTTAGAAAATTTGTGTTAGTATTTTTTGATGATATACTAATCTACAGTAGGTCTTGGAAGGATCATGTTCAACATGTTGACAGGGTGCTCAAACTATTGGAGGAGAAACAATTATATGAAAAAACATCCAAATGTTTCTTTGGATTACAAGAGGTGGAATATCTGGTTCATATTGTATCTCACGATGGTGTTAAGGTAGACCCTAACAAAATTAAAGCCATTAAGGAATGGAAAGTCCCCACAACCATAAAGTATTTGCGAGGATTTCTCGTGTTAAATAGGTATTATCGAAATTTTTCTAGGAATTATGGGGAGAATAGCAAAGACTTAACAAATTATTGAAGAAAGATGTATTTTCATGGACCTCGCTGCTAAGGCCTTTTAACATCTTAACGAGGCAATGCTTAGCCCGGTCTTATCTACGCCGTAATTCACAAAAACCTTTATTGTGGAATGTGATGCCTCAGGAAATGGAATTGGTGCTATTTTAATGCAAGAAGGAAGACCCATTGCTTTTGAAAGTTGTCCAATCAAAGGAAAGTATTTACAGAAACCTATTTATGAGAAGGAAATGTTAGCAATACCGCATGCACTAAAGATATGGAGAACTTACCTAATGGGAAGACACTTCAAGGTAAAAACTGATCATGATAGTCTTAAACACTTTTTGGAACAATGACTATCTTCAGAAGAGCAGCAAAAATGGGTCACAAAGATGTTGGGTTATGAATTTGAAATAATATAAAAAAAAAGGAAGCTAAATGTTGTTGCAGATGCACTCTCAAGAAAGAATAAAGAGGTGGAAGCATTGCTTTATGCCATTTCTATTATCCAACCAAATTGGATAACCGAAGCAAGAGATGAATGGAAGAAGGACGAAGACGTGTGGACACTCATTCAAAAGTTGCAGCAAGATACTAGTACATCTGATACATTTAGTTGGAAAAATGATTCTTAATGGTACAAATATCGCTTATATCTTTGTAAGAATTCCCAACTAAAACAAAAGATTCTTTTGGAATTGCACACTTCTCCTTTAGGAGAACACTCATGATTTTTAAAAACTTACCACAGGGTGAAGAAAGAATTTTATTGGGGTGTCCTTAAATCTGATATTCAAAATTTTGTGGCGGAATGTTTGGTTTTCCAGCAAAATAAAGTTGAGACAATTAAGACCCCGGGTCTTCTACAACCTTGTCCATGCCAAGTCAATGTTTGAGGATTTGAAGGATTTTATCACAAAATATCAAAGTTCGACAAAGAGTGTCATCATGGTGATAGTTGATAGACTTACCAAGTATGCACACTTTTGTGCATTATCTCATCCATTTAAAAAAAGTACAGTTGCTACTACTTTTATGGACACAGTTCAAAAGCTACATGAAAACCCAAGGGTTATTGTGAGCGACAAAGATCCCATTTTTATTGGAAATTTTTGGACGGAGTTATTTTCTTGTTTGGGTACTCAATTAGCTCATAGCTCATCGTATCATCCTCAATCTGATGGTCAAACAGAGATAGTAAATAATTTTTTGGAAGGATATCTTCGTTGTTTTGTATCTGATAAACAAACACAATGGGTGAAGTGGTTACCTCTCGCTGAATGGTGGTATAACAATTCCTTCCATACTGCAGCAAAAATGACCCCATTTATGGCACTTTATGGATATCATCCACCATCCATCACATCATCTTTAAGAGAAAATTATAAGGTTCAAGCAGTGGAAGATCACATCTAGCATCAACAAGAAGTTCTCCAACTCTTAAAGGATAACCTAAATTTGGCACAAAATCGAATGAAACAATAGGCAGATCAACATCGCAGTGAGAGAAGTTTTGATGTAGGAGACTGGGTATTTTTACGGCTACAACCATACAAACAAATTTCCCTCAAGCAAGCTAAGAAGGATAATAAATTATCGCCAAAGTACTATGGTCCTTCCAAGGTGTTGCAAAATATTGGTACTATGGCATACAAATTAGAGCTTCTTACTTCTTCACGATTGCATCCAATATTCCATGTTTCATGCTTAAAGAAGGTTATAGGTGAAAATCTTCTAGTTCAAACAATATTTCCAGAACTTGATGAGGAAGGAAAAATGATATTAGAACCTAAAGCAAATTACTTTAAATAAGAACTCGATGTATCAAGAAAATCGATCAATTTCAGAGTATCTCATCAAGTGGAAGAACTTACCCACCGAAGATTCTACATGGGAGGATGAGAATTTTATACAGAAGCACCCAGAGCTACTCAAGCATTGAGGACAACACTTTTTTGAAGGAGAGGGGCATGTTAGGTCCCTATATTACTAGTATAGTCCTTTATTTTTGTTAGTGTAACCCCCTTATTGTTATTATTGTACCCTTGTAACCCCCATATTGTTATTATTGTGCCCTTAAATTATTATTGTTAGGTCGGCTAGGATTACATTGTGGCCCGATAGGATTACATTCTGGCCCCATGGACTCCTATATATAGAAAGGAGGTTTTTTATTTTGAATCATCCAAGAATTGTACATTCATGTAATGTATTGGAGGTTGCCCCCTCGAAGTGGCTTATTTCTAAGGCGTTGATATCTCTTTTCTTCTCTTTTTGGAGCTAGTTTCACAACAAAGTTATGTTGAATATGGTGCTGCATATGATATTGAAGTTGTCACCCAAGTGCTTGTTCTTGTGAGTGCAGTGAGTTGGGAGCTCATGTGAATTTTTGTGGGTTTTTGAGCCACACTGTTATTTTGGAGGCAGTGTTAACGCTTATCTTTGTGCACCAGCAATGAAGCTTTCATTGAAGGCTGCATAGAAGCTAGCATAAGTGTAGCACACAGAGAGGTATTTTTGTGTCGATGATGTTGGTGGTTTGGTGGCGGTGTTGGAGATCCCTTGCTGAGAAGATAAGAGGAAGCTGCTGGTCTACCCATTTCCAATCATTGGAATTGGAATCAATCTGCTGAGAGCATTATTGATTTGTGAGCATTGGCATCTAGATGCAGCCTCTCGGCCTCTTAAGCCTCTTTGTTGGAGGTTGTTGAGTTGTTGCTATAATTTGGCCACATCATTGTGGTACTGGTTTCGAACCCTTATAGTGGTATCAAACTACTGTGGTATTGAGCCCTTGTACTGGTCTGGAACTCTTGTGGAAATAATCGTGTTTGATTGAACTCTTGGTGTGGTTATCACTAAAGGTCGCAAAGGGGAAAGCGTTTGGTTGCGTTCTTTCTACAAAGTCATATGCTAAGGCCTTGAGGATCATTGGAGGTCCAATAGGAGAAATAGTGATGCATAATACACTTCATCTCTACATGTATTAACTGCTAAAATACAAGCAATAACTGAATCATGGTGGTGATTTATTTCTCGTCGGTCAACTTGGTGTTAGATATATATGTGGTTGTGTGAATTGAGGAGCAACCGTTGGTGGCACAACGATCTATTGCTTTTTTGTGAGGTTTCTAGGTGTGAGAGCCATTGCTAGAGCCGAGAATAATCACTCGCAATGATCATCAGGACCACGTGAGGTTAGAATCAATGCTTAGGAATCATGAGTCTAGTGTATGTGTGAGCTTGCTGCATGAGGTAGTTGGGGTATTGTGTATGTGTTGGATTGAGCAAAGTTCAAAATCCCACGACATTAAAATCACACAGTGTTTTGCTAGGTGTAGAATCTCTCTTTGCTTCCTGCATAACTTAAGAGAATTGACACATCGCGTCCTCGAATGACACAATCATGGAAGTGCGGATGTATAAGGTTGGAATCAAGTGTGAAGTCCTGCTACACCCTATGTTGGACCTTATTATGAATTTTTTGTTTAGTGTTTGGGCGACTCTGCGAAACCTACTTCTCACTGTGGAAGACATGGTATTTAGCCTCAAAGAAAAAAAAAATTTCAAGCTGGATCTGTTGTAGAGGAACCAACACTAGTGCATTCAGTCATACCTTGTTTGAAAAGGGAGGCCTCCATTACATGTGAATTCGGAAGAGCACCGTCCGAGCTTGGTGTTTGCTACGATTTTTTTTTTTCTGCTGATAACTGCAGTGTTTGCTGCATTGAGCTCAAAAACATGGTAATTCTCTTCATTGATTTAAATTAGTTATTTTTTCCTCTCTTAAAAGAAAAGTGTATTTTTTATTTGAGAATTCTATTGGAGTATATTTTACAGTGAGCACCTACACCAATGTGTCGACTAATAGTTTGAATAAATACTTCATTGAAACTTAAAATTATGAAATGAACTGTTGAAGAAGTTTTTTGACCTTACTGATTGAGATATGTTAGGTGAACCCAATCGCAGTAGAAGAGTGGTGAGCCAGTGTGGTTGTGGCATATCCTTTCGATGTTATGATAACTGAGATCTACATGAAGGAACAGGCCAGTAAAGGAGCATCTATGATTTCTATGAGTTAAAGATCATGATTGATCGTTGCTTGTAGTGCATCTGAAAGTGTTCACATTGTTCTGTCCCGAAGATAGTGCAGTTTGTGTTTGTTGTTGCTGGAGAAATATGTTGATTCCACCATGTTAAAACAAAATTTTGGAAAATTCCTCTAAATGAAATGTTTTTGGTGCATTGAAGAGAGACAGTGTTGCATGAGAATCGTCACTATAAAGAGGGAGCTGCATGGAAGTGTAGGAAAACTATTTGCGCTAAGATGATGAGTGTGTTGAAGAGGTTATGGTATGAAGGGCATGTGAATATTCACAGTAATAAGAACGAAACAGAAGAGTGAAATACAAAGAGTTTTTTTTTTGTAAGTTAGAGGAATCAGCAACATTAGGCAGCTTTCACACGCACGACGTGGTGTCCAACCCCCCAGCTACCACTATAACTTCTCAGGGAACCGCCTAGCCTGCAAGAGCGGTACTCGGATTAGACGAGACTTGAACTCGTGACCTGCTTAACAGCACAAATTCCTTAACAGTGCATCCGCTGGCCACTAGACCATGCCCCTGTGGGCGTGAAATCTGGAGAGTTGAAATTGCAAAGAAAAGGTTTATTAAATAACCTTGAAGGGAGCATAAGGTATGAAAATTCATTTCAAAGAGGTATTTTAAATGTTGAAAATTAAATGGTCTATTTATTTTCGCCATAAAATAAATCTTGGGAAAAGTGGATTACATTTCGATTTAAAAGTTTAAGTATCATGAGTGATAATGAGAGATGATATAATTAGTGACTCATGATATTATCATAAGAATGGAGTATGAAAGAAAATTGGTAGATTGAATATTTTACATCATGAGAATGTATTAAGGGTGGATGTTCATTGGTATATTGTATAACTTGAATTAGATTCAAAATATCCACTATTGTAATTATTGGGTCAAGCTTTGAAGTCAAGTAAGGTGTTAAGGTCAATTGAAGAAATTTGGATAGCTTGAGTCAAGTTAAACCATCGAGTTATTGTAAAAAAGGTTGCATTTTTCATCCAAGATGAAAATTTGATGTCAAGTCTGGAGTCAAAAAGTCTTAAATCAAGTCAAAGGTTTGAATGTAATTGGGTGCATGATCGGCGGAGCCTGACACCCAAATATTTTGGTCATTGTAATGCAAGAAATTACTGCAATTGTTGTTTTGCAGCAAAGAGGAGCAAGAGAATTGCCCAAAAATGATTCCAAGACAGAGAACTAAAAGATACCAAGCACCGGAAGAAAGCTTGCATTGTTGGATGGAAATTATGAATGCTTGCTGAAAAGAGGATTGAATGAAATCCACAAGTGAACAGATGAAGTTCACAAAGGAGGAGAAGATGAATGGTGATAGTCATTTCAGAGGTTCTGAGAAATACCACAAAAAAAGAAAGAAAAAGGAAAATGCCAAGGCAAGTGGCGTATGGAAGTAGTTTACTGATGAAGAATATGAGAGGGAGAAGGCTGAGATAATAATTCACCTTGAGTTATTGATGGAATTATTGCAGAGAAATAATAAATACCAAAGACATGGTTGGACCATGAGGAAGAAAGTGAAATGGCAGAGGCTACACGCAAAGAGGGACCATCGGGTAAACATACATTTAACAGAAGAGTTGAGGAAGCTCGAGCAGATGATGAGTGTGCAATTGAGAAGTGAAGAAATCAGAGCAGCTGAGTTGGAAATAGAAGTTTCCATTTATGGCCCAGAACAGGGTGAAATTATAGGTGAAGAGATCAATGAGAAAGATCTCATGAACTATTGGAATAGTTCATAAGAATTTGAAGATATGCTGACAAGGGAGGCAGATGAGGCTATGAAGCCTTGTATTTTTAAATCTCACAGTTTGTGTATGTTTGCAGGGTGTGAAAAATATGGTGGACAGTTTGGTGAAACTGTCACAGAGATAAATGAAGCCTTTGAGGTGGAGTATGATGGAGAATGCCTTTCAGAGGAGGAAGGTACAGATTTTTTGTAGCAGAGAGAATTCATAAATGAATTCTTGTTTGGTGTAAGATAGCCAGTTGAAGCTATTGTAGAGTAGAGGCATAATGAAAATGCCGAAGTGATATTCCAAGGAGGTAAACAAAATAATTTGTAAAATGAAATTGATGAAATAATTGTGCAATGTAATGATACAGAAACCAAGATACCTCAGGAGGATTTCTAGAGGAAGAATGAAACTGAGAATGAAGGTTGTGAGAAATGCTGGAAAGATTTCACATGGAAATAGAGTTCTTGGAGCGATGTCTTAAGGAACCTAAAGGGGAAATGAAACTTGCCAAACCTGATAAAGAAGAGATTGCAGTTGCCATGCATGATAGGGATGAAATGTGTCTAACATTTATAGAGTTAAGTGGATGTTATAACTTTTCAAATAATAATGTGGTTGTAGGTATAGAAGGAAACAATAATAAATATGATGTTGAAATTAGAGGAATTGAGAAGAAATTAATTGAATATAAGATGAAATATCAGGAGCAGCAAGGAAGTTATGTCCTTAGATACATAAAGAAAATAGAAGTCTTGAACTAGCAGGATAAATATGGAAGAAACCATCAAATCAAAACTGGATCTACTCAAATCCAGAAGGTCTATGATGGGAGATTGGTGCTTGAAGCATCAAAAGAGGCTGAAAGGTCTTGTATTTTTGAAACTAATAGTTTTTTGATGAATGCAGGTACAACACCGGATGAAAAATTTGTTACTATAGGGGAAGTCAATGACTATAGTTGTGGTAAAGAATAAATTATTGATTATTTTTCATTTCAGAAAGTTGAATGTTCAACGCAATTGGAGATGGAAGCATCAAACAAAGAGGAATTACTTCGAGGAATTGGCAAAAGAAATTGTTGGAGAGGCCGATGGAATGTGGTGGATAGAATTAGTGATGCTGATGTAAAGCTAGTTCGAGATTATTTCAAAGTTTGGAGACTAGGAGAACGGGTATCAACGTTTCTACACGAGTTTGTAATTTTCAAAATAAAGATGATGTGGTATGGAAAGGAAAGAGTTACATTCAATAGTATTATGAAAATACTATTCTGGAAATTCTGTGAAAAATTACAAAATGGAGTTGATACTTTAAAAGACCAGCAACAAAACAGAGTTTGGAATCCTGGAGGGAGCAAGTCATTGAGACTTGTGGTTGTCACATTATTACAGAAAAGTGACAGGCCTCATAGATAGGAGTCTATGGAAACTTCTCTACATGGGGAGTCTGATGCAGGAGCATCGAGTAAAATTTTCATTATTTATTTGTGTGATTTAGGGGGTGATGTTTTTTTAATTATTTTATAAATTATGCACATTTTTAAAATAAATTGAGAGGAAAATATGAATGTGAGGCTTATTGTAAATATTCTCTTAATAAATTTAGAATATGAGTTGGAGTTGAGTTTTATAGATATTTTAGGGATTAGGAATTCCTTAAATGGAACTTAGTTGAGTCAAAAAAGGGATAAAATTGTTTTAGAATTTGGTTGAGTTATTGGTGGAGGAAATCATGTATTGAAATTAATACACAATTATGTATAAATATGAGGTTTGTGTGAGGATGGAAAAAAAAGAGATATAGAGAAAAATGGTGTGAGAGTTCATGTAAAAGGTGAGATCCGAGAGGCCCACAAATATAATATTCAGGCAAATGGTTTGAATATGAAATTCTTGTTGTTATTATATACCAGTATTTTGTTTCTGTTCGGTTCTCTCTTCTTTATATATATTTTGAGTTGAATTGAATGTGGTTTTAATGAATATTTTGATGAGGATTTTCATGATAAAGGAAATACACACCCTTCTATGTGCTCTACTCTAAGTTATGTTGAATCTCTGCATCAAATATAAAAATGATTTGTTCCACTAACCTCTCTAAAAATTCTTCCAAATGTTGATTATGTACTTTCAAAAAATTGACTCCATGTTTCATCATTATATTGAGATTTTCAAGCCTATAGAAAGAATTAAATTTCAAAATGTGCTAAAAAAATAAGTTTGATTTTTTAGCTTATTTGCTCTACAATCAATAATAAAAAATTGAAAATGACAAAATGAATTTTGTAACATTACAAGTTAGCTGGAATAAACTTGTAATGAAGTAACCTAGATAATTCAGTGTCGATTAGATTTTAACATGAATAAAAAATAAGTGTGGACACTTGAAAATGCCTCATAATGGGTAACTGAAAGAAAATTTAGCATGCAAAAAGGTTTCACTGCATAATGATACTAATATGGATGGAGTAAGTTTCAAAAACCACCTTTTGATGCAAAAATTGAGGAATTCCTAAACCAGGGAAAACAAGGTTCATGGTAAGCACTTAAAAAATTAAAGTCAACACAACTTATTAGGCCTCAATTCTTGTTAAGATGGTCCCAGAGGATAATCCTCTTAAGCCCCAAATAAACAGTAGTAATGATTATTGTGCCTCAGGAAAATTGAGTCCCAAAAACAATCATAAGAAAGGTATTGAAGAGAGGATGAAATCTAAATATAAAAAGTAAAGTAACATGTAACTAAAAACAGAAGAGACACCAGACATTGAATACATAATGGCCACTACAAGAAAAAATCACATTGGTGAGGGTCATGCTTGTGACGGACCTTTAAGGTTTGTCACCAATGTCACATATGGCGACGGTCCTTAAAAAACTGCCACTGTAAGTGTATATAGTGATGGTCCTTTATGGTCCGTCACCAAAGCCATTTTCAATGACACTTTTGGTGAGGGTCATTAAAGGCCCATCACTAATTCTCTCTTTGGTGACACTTCTAGTGACAAACTTTTAATGATCCTCACCAATGCTATTTTTGTTACTTTTGGTGACGGTCAAACAATGTCCGTCATCATTGATCATTCCAATGAGTTTTTGATGACGCTATGTGCCTGTTAATATATTTTTTGTCAAAAGATAACGATTTAAGACCATTATTGTGGAGTATTTTTTATAATATGTCCAAGGCCATAGTGGTTAGAGTCAGTCAATTTTTTAAGAAGTAATTATTGTGTATCATGTCCCTCAAGTAATGACTAGTCGAATATATATTTCCTATGAGTCAACACATGATTCATATCTATTAAGTTTATTATCTAGAAAATTCCCTTTAGATAAATTTCCATTATTGTGTGTAGTAAATATATTATTTAATACATAATCAAGCTCTGACAATTCTATTAATGAGAAATACCTAACACTCCTCAACAATCTGGGCACACCTTAAATTGATGCTTTGGCACACACTAACATTTCTTAGCACCCCGCATGTCTTGGAACATCTTTGTAATTAAAACATATTGTGATGACATTGACGCCCAAGCACATGGTGGCATGCGCTAGCACAACATGGAACTCTTCTAGCATGTGTTGGCATGATGCATGTAGTCCCTAGCATGCCCTGTAACACCTTGGTTGAATGCATTGACATACATTAGAACTTGACACACAATGCCACTTGGAATGTATTGGGACCTATTATTAGTGTGCCTAGCATGCCCCTTTTCAAAAAGATAAATTCCTGACTTATTAACCCTCCTATTGGCTCTTCCTTTTGTTTCCTTGACACATATTGACATACTCTGGCACCTTGCACCACATCCTTAGCACCTAGCATGTATTGGCATATCTTGGCACCATTAATTGGCACATGATATAATTAGCACACCCTAGAACTCCCAAGAACACTTTGGGAATTCTTGAATGCCTTAATTCCCTAGCAATTTCATGAGCAAGGTAGGTTGAAGTAAGGATGAGAATTGGCTAAGTACTAAACCGAATTTGCCTAGATCAACGGGAGACAATTGACAGAGTACTAGAGAATCTCATGAGAGATTGATTGTATTGTTTCATAATTCCTCGACTTAATACACAATAGAGATAGAGGGATTTTGAGCAGTTGCTTTCCCCAAATACATCATGTTGTTTTGCGATTGATAATTTATTTATCTTACTTATATGTGATTGTGCGACCATGTTTTTTTTCCGCAAATTATAAGAATGATTCAATATCTTGTTTTAGTAGATTACAAGATCAGATTGAATCTCATTGGTTAGATTTTCTACATGGTATCAGAGCTAGAATTTTTTGGACAGCGAGTCTAGAGAGAATATATGAAGATTTTGGTGTAAAATTTTAAAAAACAAATAGAATATTTTGATTCCTTGCGAAAAGCTATCCAAATGGAAAAAAAAATTGGTCAAATCAGAGCTCAGATGAGGGAGATATCATCAATTTAAAATCAACTCTTTTTTAGAAAATTTTTGTAATGTCGAGACAATTACACTGTGCGCGAGTCAAGAACCTATATGCACTTCAGGTACCAGATGCATGCAAAGCTTTGAGGAGAAAGGCAGAAGTTAGAGACTTTGTGGTTTAGAAAGAGCATAAATTACCTCTCAACATGCAGCCTCATGAGAAGAAGTCTTAGAAGGTTGTGGAGTAGCTGCCAAAATTGGAGAATTAGAGAGGAGACCGAGTGAAAGCGTACACTCAAGCAGAGACCTCCATGAGGGGGAAATTTCGAGCCAGATGGGAAGAGGGATCAGCCATACCTCGAGGTGTAAGGTGGGGTGATGTGTAGACATAATCCCAAGATAACAAATTTTGGCAAGGTCCATTGAGATGGCATGTCTCATGGATCGAAATTGGCTACGAGGAGCCCACAGTGAAACAATAGTAGGACGGATCAGTTAGATTGATGTAGTCATATGTCAATAAGATAGAAATCAGAGTGACAGATGTCAAATACTGGAGCACAAATTAAAGTTAGCAATAGTTCAAAGGGAACGGATGCAGATGTCAGCAGCAGTGCAGAGAATCGAGTACTAGATAGGTGCAGTAGCTAAAAATAGTCAGAAGACTTTGATGAAAGATGCATTATACTGATTCAGTTGTTTAGAGGCTATTCAGTTTCAATATTTGCAGGTGCAAACAACACTAGAGAAGTGTAGCATGCAAAACATTCCAAAGGTACCATATGGGGATAGATTGAATTCCTTTCTTGTTGAGAGGGAGTGTTGAAATTTGCAACAAGAAATAGTGAAATTGGTAACTATAAAGGACAAAAAAAAATGCACCCACACTACTGAGGAATTTTGATGTACCAGGAGTGAGGAATGTGAGGCGTCTAATTTATTTTCCCCTTAAATAAATTGGACAATAAATTGTAATTTCATCTCATAACAACTTGTGTCAGTTAACTAAGTCATGATGACTGAGTTAGCTCAAGAAATTCCAGTTAAGGTGATTGAGGTGGATATTGGTGGCCACCGACCTATTTCACTTGGGCCCTCACCATTGTCTCTTTCAGTTTTTCAGTTTCCTTAATTATAGCACAATTTACTATTTTTGTCAGTTTTTCAGGTCTTGAACTTCTGGAGCCGTTTTTAGGCCCAAAATGACGTTTTTTGGGCATGAAAGGTTTAGCAATTTCATATAAATCTCATTAGCAGTTGTAGTCCTCGGAGAGATCTTTCTAACGAGGTATCATGTGCGTCAAACGAATATCACATGACCAAGTTATGACCCCGGGAAGTTGGCTACCCAAATAACTCCAATGGGGCCCATAAACTCTTGGTGTTACATCTCCTCAAGTTAGGGGTTTTTTTTTTGTTTAGGGTTTTCTCTTATTTTAAATAATAAAAATGCCTTTGATCCTTATTGTAACACAATTCAGAGGAACATAACTATCGACTGCAATTATATAAAATTTCCCATGTGCAATTATAAAGTCATTGGGATGCCATGATGGATTGCGCAATCAAGGAAGGTTGATTTTCCTAATTAATATGGAGTAATTCCATAGGAATTGCGTGAGTAAGGCAGGCTGAAGGAAGGCTGAGAATTGGCTAAGTACTAGACTGATTTTGCCTAGTTCAGCATGAGACAATTGGAAAAGTGTTAGGGAAACTCAAGAGAGATTAAGCATTGTATTGTTTCATGATTCCTTGACTTAATACAAAATAGAGATAGAGGGTTTTGAGCAGTTGCTTCCTAGAGACATCTTGTGTTGTTCGATTGATAATTTCTTTCTCTTACTTATATGTGATTGTGCGATCATGTTTTAATTCCACAAATTGTAGGAAGGATTCAGTGTCTTGTTTTAGTACATTACAATATCAGATTGAATCCAGTTGGTTAGATTTTCTACATGAAATAGAAGAGAGGGTTGATACCATCCTGCCTTGTGGTGGTTAGTAGGACGCAAGGTTTGAGATAAAGACCAACATAAATGGAGGAGGGCTTGCACTGTAATTTAGAGCCATAATAGAAGTCAACGCAGGCGTAATATTGACTAACTTAACCCTAGTTTTAGGGTCAACATTGAGATCTGAAGTTCATGTCAAGATTCAATAAAAAAATGCCCAGAATCTATGGATCCATATGAGCTAGGTCGAGTCCCTTATGGAGGCAAGAGTCATGTTTTTTCTAAGTGTGGAAAGGGTTTTTTCTACAACAATTAGAAGTACATAAGTATAATTCCCTAGCTAGGACAATTTCCTAGCATGTTTAGTTCATAAGGTATGCCCTTAAGACTGTGAGAAATTTGTGTAGAAGAAGACCGGTTGCGACCCTTAGAGTGAGGTTTATTTCTACAATATAGACTGCAGATCTAGAAGATGGTTTGTAGATTCAGTATGTGTGGAGACAACATATCCAAAGGAGGGTGGAACCTGAGCAGAAGATTGAGCATGTAGAAGAAATGTGCCATATGAAGAATGGATTGACATGTAGAAGAGTTGACTTTGGTGGAATTTCCATAAAGTTTTAGACAAAGATCTGAAGAAACCTATAAAAAAATAGTAAATGGGTTGTTAGTGGCTAATTTGTGACCCTAGTTAAGTCATCTACAGATTGTTAGAAGTATGATAAGAGGAGTAGTTCATATTTATTCATAGATTGGACAACAAAGATCAAATTTTCGATACACAAGAACAATGATCTTGAGAGGACTCAAACCATTGTTAGGTGGCAGATTTGAAGAGCCCTAGATGAAGACAATATTGTGGGCCCTAGGTCAGTAAAAAGAATTAACTGTGGTTGGGTAGATTGATGGTAGTCTAAGTACAGTTGGAGGGTTGTTAGGTTACTGTAAAAGAAGAGCCCTGACTCTTGTTCTGGTGAAGGACAAAAAAAATCTATAGAAGGGCAAGTGTATAGGGCCTAAGGATGTGAAAAATTTGAAGGACTAAAGTAACAGTCAAGTGGGCCAACCAACTAGCCCTAGTTCACTATATTGTAGAGGATTGATTCAGTGAGAAGAAGACCTCCATAACCCTGGACTTCTCATCTTGGAGTTGTAGTATGGAAAAAGTGGGCATGCCAAAGAGTTGTTCACAAATGGAATTGTGAACAACTTTTTACCACTCAAACTAGTAGTGGACCTAAAAGGGGTTCCTAGGAGGGCAACTGCTAGGACAAGGGAAACAATGGAGGCTTAGCCCATTGTCACCACAACTAAGGTTCCTTGCTCTTCACGGACTTTCACCGATGGGTGGAGTCCCAGAAGTTTACAAAGTCACTTGCAGAGTATAGGTCAATGAATAGGTGGGAAGTGACCCTCGAAACCCTTTCCCTAAGATAAAATAAAGAGTGGGACTTGCTTTCCTTTTAAGAAAGGGAATTTATCTTCTAGGGAGAGAGGAGGGGGATTTAAGGGTTGAGGGAGAAGAATAAGACTTATGAAGGAAGTTCTCAATCCCTAAAATCCTTTGGGAACTTGGATTCCCAAATGGTCCTTGATGAAAGGCCTTTGACACCAAATGGGACCACATGGGGCCAAGCAGACCCAGCCCAGGTTCGGGGATGGAATTTAGCAACCAATGATGTTCCTATCCTGGAAAAGGTGAGGGGAAAGGATCAGACAAGAGTTTTTACTTCGATAGGTCAAATTTATCCTACTATGTTTTATCCTTGGGAACACCTAGGCAAAACTTGATCCTAGGGCTAGGGCTTGAGGTCTCCAGAGATTCCATTATCGGAATTGGCCCAAGTTCTGAGGAGAGTGAGGGCACCCAACAACGCAGCTTCTTGCAGGAGATAAAAGTTTTCCTCAAGCTAGATTCTTGGGAAATTTTTGCCCTAGGTGACCTAATGGGGCTAGACCTAGGGAATGTGAAAATTTCTTAATCTAAGAAACCCTACTGCAATATCTTGATTTACTTCTCCTACTTGAATTAAGTTACAAGTTAATTTCTGAAATATTCAATAAATTAGCGAAGTAAATAGTAAATACAACTAGTAACCTCCACATACAAATAAAATATTGAATAACATGCTTATAGACAAAGTGACACATAGATTTTCTGGAAAAATGTCCCCCAGAAAAATCCCAATGCGGGAAAACCAATGTAGCTAGCTCTGGAGGGTTTTCATTATTATGTAGAATATAAGTACAACAATCCTAGGCACCAAAACTGGTTCATCTAACAGAGAAATAAAAATGACAGTAATACGCTGCTCTGAAGCCCTCTACATCAGCCTGACTAGCCTGCGTCAGCCTTTGCGCTACTCAGTAAGGGCCTACGTCACACCTGAAGGGCTTACACTACCCCTGCACTACCTTGACTGGGCCTGCATCTGCCCTGTGTGACTCTTGCTGCCTCTACGCTGCCCCTACTAGGCTTTGGCTGGACTGTGTGGCTCCTGCTACCCCTGCTACTTTGGATGGCTAGAATGCTTAAGAAGAAAAATCATAGGTAAGAAAGAAGGAATTGGCCAAAGGTAAAGAATAACGATCTGAAAATTTGAAGAAATGAAATGAAAATAGATCAATGTCCACAAATAACTGAAATAGCTCAATGGGACTAGAGAGTAAAAGCTTTGACAACAACAGTAAGTGCTTATAGCATCAGCTAAGAGAACAGAGGAGACTAGTTCATGAGGTTAAAATGTTGTATAATTCTGGGCACAAGAAAACTGTAGAATTGTTAGAGTAAATCTCTGCAGGTACCATTAGTTGGTGATCATCTATAATCATTTCATTTCATCAAATACCCTAATGAATGGGCCTTACAAGCTATTTGCGTAGACAAACCCCACAGAAGTTATGTGATGGAAAAATATTCACACTATATTGAAGAAACAACCTACCAAATAAGGATGACATTTCAAATGGGGCAAGAAACAATAGAGAGATAAACATCAAAAAAGTTAAAATGCTAGGGCAACAGGAAAACATGGTAGAAATCACAACAAAGAAAATTATAAAAATGGAAAACCCTACAAATTAGCACCCATCCAAACATCACCAAATTTTTTTCTTTAATTATAAATCTCCAAAGAGTTTGAAGTTTATCCTTGGAGGACCGCAACCCTTGAAGAGTTTAGGTTGCTGCCAGAGTGGAGGGTTAAGGATTTCATTGTGCCCTAACCAAAATTGCAGGAGCAACAAACTAACAGTGTGGACAATAACGTTTTGTGGAGGTTTGTTGGAACAAAGTGTTTGATCAGATTGGATCGCGACTTTGCAGCCTGTGGGAGCCATGTTGGAGGATTGATTGGGTGATCGAGAGCCTCCTTAGATGAATATCTTGCAGATTTGGAATGTGATGTGTTCAAAGACATCAAATAAAGTTATGAAAATATGTTAGCATCAGTTTCTTAGCATTGTCTTTTTCAGCTAGGAGATTGTTGGAAGGTTGGGTCAGCTCATCATCAATTTGAATAAGAAAAATATTGAATTGAAGAAGGCCAAAAACAAGGAAATAATGATCCCATAGACTATTTTTAATCTCATGGACGTTAAATTTTCATTTCATTTCATAATTAAAACCAACTTGTTCAATGGTCTATATCTTCCAGCATTTCCATGCCATTGTTTTTTTTTAAAGTATTATTTTTTGAGAGGTCCTTGATATTAAACCGAAGGTGTTCCTCTATGGGCTTTGTCTGGGTATATTTTTCCAATCAAATACTTTGGTTTTCATCCTCCTCCCTTGAATAATTTTTTTTTACCACGTGCAAGATCTCAGGACTACCATATTTCCAGAAATGACTTCAGCGATTTGGTTTTCTCTGTTTGAGGGAAGATCTCCGAGAGATTTTCGATCGTCTGATACATAACCTCTGCTTCTCAAATTCTAATAGGATTGTGATAGTGCATGATTAGTTGCTGGGGTGGGTTCAAACTGGCGACAAAGCATCAATTCCCTACCTACAGTTTTAGTTGCGTCAACGCCTATTTCTCAGCGATATGGGTGAAGGGGCCTCGAATTTTGGAATGCATTGTATCATACAACTGGTGCTTCCTGGATAGATTTATTACTTCCATATCTGGATGCAAATAATAAAGTCTAGCATTGATGACAAGACATCTCGTGAGCAATTTTTGCGGCCTGGAATCTCAATTCATGGATGGCAACAAATACACCGAGAACATTACGTGATTATCCTCTGTTTCCCATCGATCTTCTTCTTCCTTAATCAATTTCGACGACTAAGAAGCGTATTTCAAAATTTGGAAGTTTCTTAAGATGATTGAACGACCAAGCTCAGACTTCAATTGTTTATGTTTCTTTTAGTACAATGTCTTCCTTATCATGCCAACAAATCCAAGAATTGGCTCAAGGGCTTACTAGTAGTTTCTTAACGCACCGCATGTGGAATTGACTTTGGAGAGCATCAACATGGGTGTTCACATGATGGCCTGGACGCAACATTCAGACCAATTTTCCAACTCAATACTAGTGTCAAAGGAGTTGAAGGTGGGAATGGAAGTGAAGAAGTGGACAAAGGCAGTCCATAATGAATTCATCACAATAGACAAGATCGAGAAATCCTAACTTGAAGCTTAATGGCCAGAAATTCATATGGAAAAGAAGGAACTCAATAGTACAATCCATTGTTTGTGTAGGGATGGATGGGAAAGCATTTTCGGTTTAGTGGATTGAGATTGAAAGAGATGACTTAGATTCATGAATCTCTTCATCCTCCTGGGGAAATGCATGGTCTTTATTTGAAGCCTAATTTGGAACCTTTTCTCTATCCTAGGGAAATGCATGGTCATCATTTTGAAGGAAGAGGAACGATTCATATCACTTGCGTGACAGTAGCACACGTGTGTAAGAAGAAAAAACAGATAGATTATTGTGTTGATTTACATGAAATTTAAAGTTATACCCATGAATTTAGAGATTTTTCCATAGACTAAACAAATTTAGGGACGTGGGGACACTCATGTTCCATTCCCAACCATATTGAATTTTTTTTTCTGAGTGTTCAAAATTGAGTTTCATATGTGTAGAAATGTGGATATCTATATACATCTTGTTAATGGAGAAAATATGTTTTTGAGACCCCATTTCACTATGTAAAAATACTTTAAATTTTCGGTTAAAATATTGGGAAAAAATTTCGTACTACTTTGTTTAATCATGACTCGGTGAAGTGCTTAATTTTTTTGATATTTAATCAACTTTACAGAGTGATTCACCAGTTATATTTCACCTTTACTAAACTAGCAATTACCCCTAAATTATTTCTAAAATGAATCTCACAAAGATAAAATTGCCTAGATTAACTAAAGTTAAAAAAAACAACGCCAAAACATAAAATAAATAAAATAAATAATTCTAGATAAAAATTTAATGCATATCCTTGAAAATCAATTTTCAAATCAAATTAAAATTAACATAAATGAAACTAAAACATAGAACAAATCAATAACAATACCATGTCATATTACTTTTAAATACACTAAAATATTTTCAACATTTTTTTTTGAAATATAGATAGAGATTAATATCAATATTTATGTAATATCTATATAAGAGTTTTAGTAATGATAGTTTTTCAAAATTATCTTCTATTCCTTGGATATCTTTGCTAGAGAGTCGTTTCCATCTGATGTTAATTGATTGGTCCATTGCCTCCTTATTGGCGTCAAAGGTTGACTGGTCCATTGCCTCCCTATTGGCGCCAAATGTCAGCACAGAGTTTGAAACTTAGATTTATTTGAGATCCCACCTTCTGAATGTAAATACAGGGCCTAGGGAGGAAGCCTGAGATGAAATCAGTGCAGGAGATGGATGCCCAACAAATAGGCTAAAGCGTGGATTGCACACATTCTTCATTTATTTGCTATGAAAAATGAGGTATTGTTGGAGCTGTTCTCCCTTTCTCAGTCTCCTGTTCATTCTTTCATGTTTGGATTCTGGAATTTGTCTCGATACCCAAAAAACACTGGTCTTGAAATCCCTGTTTAACTCATCTTCCCCGTCGAAGAATGCAAGTTCTGGTGACCAATGCAATTGGAGCGGTGTGAATTGCACTGCAAATAATGTCACCGAGCTTCATATGTCCAACTTTGGGCTGAAGGGAAACGCTTGGAAGACTGTATGAAGCTTCCAACCCTTCAAGTCCTTGATGTCTCCAGCAATGCGCCGTCAACCCCATCTGATAATGATATCAAGGCTTTCACAAGCTTGGTTTCCCTTAACATTAGCTCCAATTTTATGCCAGGCTCCCTTCCTTCGCTTGCACGGATGCACAAGATGTAGTACCTAGATGTCTCTTAAAATAAATTAGGAAATAAATTTGGCCCACAAATTCAGAGTTTGACAGACCTCAGAGTGCTCAATTTGACATGCAATCAATTCACTGGTTCAATCCCTTCCTTGCTGGGATTTCAGGTGAAGTTAGAAAATTAGATCTCTCTCATAATGTTTTTGCGAGGGAATTTACCTCGGAGCTTATGAACTGCATAAATTTAGATTTTCTAGACCTTATCTTCAATATGCTGAAGGGAAACATCCCTGATAGAATTGGGAGCTTCTCCAATTTAAGAGTCCTGAATGTGTCAGCCAATAACTACACTAAAATACTTTCTACATTTTCTTTTGAAATATAGATAGAGATTAATATCAATATTTATATAATATTTATATAAGAGTTTTTTTTAATGATAGTTTTTCAAAATTATCTTCTATTCCCTAGATATCTTTGCACTTTAGAGATCATTTCTAGAGCACCGTTTCCATCTGATGTTAATTGACTGGTCCATTGCCTTTCTATTGGCGCCAAAGGTCCAACACAGGGTTTGAAACTCGGATTTCTTCGAGATCTTGCTTTATTAATGGATTCACTCTTGAAACTCGTGGCCAGGGCTCTATGTGTGTCTCATATATCTCAGGTACATATCTCAGGTGAGGTGAAATTGGATTCCTCCTCGCAATTAAGTTAAGACCAATTTTTCTTAAAAAAATGTTGTGAAGTGGAGGATTTACTGAGAAAATTTGTGCAAGATGGGGGTTTTGCGGGAAAATTACATGAAAAATTTGAGGATACAGTGTCAAATCGATACCCTATATCAGCGCATAAGCTTTTGAGGGTAGCCACTGGGAGAAATTTGGTAGACATGACTCCACAACCTTCAGGTAGTGGAAAGGATATATGTGTCGCAGATTTATTCGGAAAACAACCTTTGACTATTGATTCTGTGTATGTAAAATATGCTTCACATTCTCCTAGTCCTTCATGAGGACAAACAAGAGTCCAGTTTTTGTGCAAAAATAATTAAGGGCAAAAGATACCTTTGAAACATGTAATTTCTTGGTTGGCATGGACTCTTTACCTACAAGAAGTGGAAAAGTGGTTGATGTAACAGAGTTAAACTTTACACTGGATAAATCCTCTTGCAGTGTAGACAATGAAGACATCACATCAAAGATATGGCATTTAAATAAGGCCATCTGAGCAAGCGTAGAAGGTCTTGGAACATGCATTTCTGTTAACACCGAAATAGGAAGAGAATCCCTTGTTTGTGAAAATGACAATGTGAATGAGATTTATTCATTTAACAGGTCTGATTTCAACCGTCAAGGTGTAAAAGAAGGTGTTGTTGGCAAAGGTTTTCTTCCTTCTATCTTGGAGAGGCCAAAGAAGCCAACCAGCCAAGAACCGAATGGCGGACAGAGAGAGCATGCGTTTCATAAGGTTTGTACTGGAAGTGATCCATGAGATCAAGGCTTCAACCTCAGAAATAATAAAGGAAGGTTTCCGGAGCAAGAGATACAAAAAAGTGGCTTATCTACATGTGATGGAATACATTTGATAGATATCCTGGAAGGGCTTGTAAGTCTGGATGAGAATGGATTTTTCTCCAATTCGTAGGAAGATTCATTTGAGCCAGATCATTTGAAGAGACCTAGAAAACCAATCTGCTTTCCTTATATGTGTCATAAGATCCATTTCAAGGAGTACATGACATGGAGATCATTTGTGGATGACTTTGAGGACATTTGCGGCTGTGGGATGAATTATAAAGAGAGAGGCTCTAGCATTTGGAATGCTGCACATACTTTATTATATCGGGGTAGAAAATATCTTGAACAGTTTGCAGATAGAGTAGAAATGTGTTTTGGCATCCCAAATGAAACTAAGGATGGTAAAAGCACCTATTATATTGATGCTTTTAGCAATGGGCATTTTAAATGCTTTATCAAGATGCAGAGTGCAGTTTGTATATAAAAAAAGAGAAATTACCAAAGTTGTATTACCTGTGAAATATATAATCTTCCTTATCAGAAGCTTATCAACCTATTGATAATCGTTGACACAGTGGTCTCCTTGAAGATGAAAGCCTCCAATATGTTTGTGGCTCTACTTTTCCATGCACACAAAATATGGTCTATGTTGAAGAACTGGAGGAGAACAGATCAAACACTGAGACTATATTGGATAATATTTATGAGGCTAATCTACAAGTTCAAACAGATGAGTCAATGGTGGAAATTTTAAAATGCACTAGAGATGAAATCAGATTCAATCCTGTTGAGCAAGCCACTGAATGTTCAAGTTAATTTTGAGAAACAGAATTTGACAGTGAAAATGATGGTCCATGCTCTGGAATGTGTGATGCTGTTGAAGTAGAATTAGAGTTGTGCAATGGTAATGGAGCTGCAACTTCTGCAACAGTTGATGCAAGTGGATTAATGAAGAGGAAGAGGCATTGACACTTGAGTGGAAATATTAGACACCATATTGAATGACATTGACAAGGGATTGAATTGCGGATTAGAGAGATTTTATGTCGAGCTTCCAAATATGATCACTTACTTGAATTTTTTCAAGAAAGAAAGCCATGGAAGGATGAGAAGCAAGCTGTGAAGGAATTTATAGTGAGATCTTCCCCTTTAATAGATAAAACTCACAGGCACTGGATTTTTCAATGCAAGAAAAGAAATAAAGTTGAAAATGCAGTGGAGTTGTCTTTTGATATCTCTTTTCATCCCTTGTTTTCTTTATATGAGAAGAAGAAAAGATTGGAAGTGGATGGAGTTTCAATTGATGATGATTCTAATAGCATGAAAACAATTACAGGTAATGTGAGTAACGACAGATTAGAGGAAAATCATTTCAAGTATCATTTAAGATAGAAAAAATCCAAGGACAGAGAAAAATCCATAGAGAAGATGTCATGGCAAATTGAAACTTTAAAATCACATATGCTGAAGATGAAAAATCAACTAAATATATATAAGTCTAGAAAAGCTGTGAAATGCTCTACTAGGAACATTTCAAACAATTTCTATATCAACGACTTATATAATTTATTATGTTTGGAGTAGATTTTATTTATTTTATAGTATAGAATAGCTCGTCCCATCCCCAGTTCCTTACTTCCCATAGTTTTATGTACTGAAAATACTCAATTCGAACCCTAGTTAAAGGGTTTGCACAAGGAAAGACTAGTCAAAGAATGGAAAGATGGAAGGCTAAGTATCCTAGATCTACTTCACAACAATGGCTGCATGGATTTCTTCAAAGTTTCAGGTGGCCTAGATTTTACTTGAAAAGGTAAATATATTCATATCTCTTGCCTCTTTCCACAGTTTTCTTAATGCCTTTTCTCATTGCAATCCAGATCACATGCATCCATAAAAATTACCGCATATATCTACTTAATTCTTCTTAGATTCTGAATGTTTATCTTGAACAAACAGTAGGTAGCGAATGCCAGAATGTTAAATAAAATTCATGTTATTTAAAAAAGCACAATGCAATTTGAAAGAAAACCTCTAGATGCTTGGCAATTTGCTACCCTGTAAACCCTCACTTCATTACCTGTGTTGTCTTAAGGAAATTATGAAATTCTACAGATTGACCATTGGAGCTCTCTTGGTAACATTACCCAATGAGATTTGAAACCAAACCCTTTGGAAATTTGGGGATTTTCTATCATGCTAACCCTTACTGCATTAGTTTTGGTGAATGTTTTGGAAGTTATTTATAATATTTCAATTCCATTTCAGTAAATGTGTAAATCTACAGATTGACCAGCAAGGTTTGGCATCACTTGGAAAGCAAGAAAAGCCTCTATCCAATGAAATTGACATCGGCTTTGGAAAGCCAAATGGAATTCCTCCTTTACAAGATCAATTCAATAAGAAGTTACAGGAGACCCCTGAAATTTTGAATAAACTGCACATAAAAAATATTCGTCGTGAAAAACATTCACCAACCTGAAATCTCCATGGCCTTAAGAAATCCACTTCAATTTCAATTTCCTCACATCCTGAGGCAAAAATCTAAGAGGCACTTGGGATATCATTGCTAAGGTTGCTAAGCCATTGCTGGTCCTAGGAAATGATGACTGGGTAGAAATTTTGGCTTCCCCTGAGCTTGCTAGTCGTGGAAGCAGTTTGGGAAACTCTTGTAATGCTGGAAATGGAAATGTTGCAGGTAAGACTCCTTTCTTTGCAGGTAAATATGCATACAAAAATAGGGTTTCAAATACCGAATTATCAATGTCATCTGTTTCTTCTAAGCATGCTCCACCAAATTCATATAATTCAATTTTTTCACAGGGTACTCGTCATTCAGATGGCTTGGCATTGTCAGTATCTCTTGATTCAAACAAATTTGTGAGACACAATAATAACTTAGAGACTGATTCTAGATGCAAAGGAGATGGATACATAATCTAGAATGAGACACCTGCTACAAGAGGTGAATCCTTTAGTATCATTATGTGTACAATGAACCAAAAATCATTTCTAGTTGTAACTCTTCCACTCAGGGGGGCGGATCTGATCCATCTATATTGGAAGATTTAACAAAGACTCAAGATGGGGTAGAAAACAAAGACATAAATGGTTACAAAGGGCTTCCCAAAAATGAAAGTGTTGACCGACATGATGAAGGTTTGATTATTTTTATCAGTAGTATTTCTCCTTCACATGTAAAGGAAGAGAGTTCAATAAGAGCCCAACTGGAAAATTCTCACGAATTCACATTTGAGTCTCAAGTTAAAGCTAGAGATACAATATTAGTGACTCTAAAAGAAGATGGCCGCCATGGTCAAAATTGAGGACAATGAAGTAGGAACTTCAAATGATTAATGTTAACTCGCAAAATTGTGACATTCAGAAGGAAAGGGGAAGACTCCTACAGTACATCTCTTGAGAAAAGTAAGAAAGAAATCACTTACATACCATGGGACAACATACATGGTAAAAAAAGAAGTATATTTTCTATAGACGTTTCAGAGTTGCAGGTTATGGACATGAAAAGATGCACCAAGGAAGGCCAAGAAAGAGCCAAAGTTGAATTAGATGATGTCCATGGAAGTTCATCAATAAGTGATAAAGGTTAGACACAAATATAGATTCAACTTCAGGATCTGATTCAGAGGATGCCGAAGTGGAGAGGGAGAAACAAATGGCTATAGAGGCAACAAATGTTGAAGCCGCTAAATCTACAATAAAATAATGAGAGGAATCTGTGAAGAAACTGGAAAGAGAGAAAGAGAGATTAGAGGAAAAATTGGCTAAGCGTGAAGAATAAGAAGGTAGAGAGGTTAGTTCTCTTCAATTATCTTCTATTTATCATTATTCAATTTTCTTTGCTTTCATGGTTGAAGCCAAGTTATCCAAAATTCCTCCAAATATGTGATTTGTGACTTACAAAATGTTAAAAGTACCCTCCATCGGAAAAGACATAAATATTTGTGGCCAAGTGCCCTAACTGTGAGATGTTGCCACTTGTGCAATTGTACCTCCTTTTGATGCTCAAACTGGCACCCTAGTTGTGAAATACTCACAAGGTGTCACTTTGGGTCAGCTCAGGATTATTGGCACTGTCACCTTATAAACGAATCCTTTCACTTTAGATTACTAATTGAATCTTGGGGGTATCCCAAAGCACAAATTTATGGGGTCTTTTATGTCACTAGATCACTAGCACTAAAAACCATCTTTACATTGGATGGTTTAACATCTTGATGATGCTTGTCCTATTGACTCCAACTTTTTTATTCATTATTTCTTTAATTGCAACACCTCTAGTAGATATTGATGGTGTTCATGAAGCCTATTTCTGGTTCTCTTCTTTATGGAAACAATGTTATCTCCAATGCCATTATTCCTACCTTTGCAACTACTAGTTTTCACTTCTATCCAATTGGGGAAGTAGCTTTCATCGATGAATGACTACACAACAGGGACCCTATGAGCAAATCAATCAATTTTTCGATGTATTTACCACATGACACAAACATTCGATGGCTTATCATAGCCAAACACTCTATGATGGGTTGCATAGATACCCAACCTATGATAATGAGTTGCATTCTATTGCTGAAGCCTGTAAGTAGTGGACTAATTATATTCTACCAAAGGAAATGGCCATCCACATCAGTTGTAAGCCTTTGCCTACTCTAGATAATCCTTGGGAGTTAGTGCCCCTCGATTTTATGTCATGTTTTCCCTCAACCAAGCATGGTAATGGATGTGTTTTTATTGTTGTTGATTACTTCCTTAGGATGGGAATTTTGGAACGTTGTAAGAAGATTCTCACAACAATTTTGATCTTTCGTGAGCCCTAGTCATGCATGCTTTTAAAGACAACTTGCACTTAGCAAGAGACAGGTAAAGCAATGAAACTGTTTTGGTAGACTTAGTACTCTCACTTGAATTTGTACATTAGAATTATGGAAGTGTAGGAAGATGCACAGGGAGAAGTACTGTATCACTATATTTTATGAATTTTCCATAGGTACATCTACAGAAGGCTGTGTGCAATCTGGTCAGGCTATAAGTTGTAACACAAAGTTTAACCTGAGAAATGCAAATTTTCCACTTGGCATGCAATTTTGACACCTTGGGGTGCATTCTAAGTATGGAATATGATGTTCCATGGCATATAGGATAGCCCCTTTTCCTTATCATCTATCAGGTTTTCTATTTATGTACATGGCATGCAGTTTTTAATGCAAGTGGACATTTTGGCACTATGAAAATAATAGGTAGAAAGCACAATAGTAATAAGGAGACACATGACCTTGGAGATGCATTGGCTTTTAGGACCTTTGGAGGATTGTTAGACCTTGGGGAGTAGTGCTCATGCCATGGAGGGCTTTCTTGTTAATCACTATCACCTTTGATGCTGACACATGTCAAGTAGAGTAGAGTGCTTCACATGGGTGGACCTACTTGTGTCTTGCAAGTTTTCTTGTAGAGGACTAGGTCCACTAAATCCCCTTTACCTCTCATATAAAAAGAGGAAGGAGTGAGTTGTTATTATAGTCGATCATGCATTTGTGCATATTCCTTTCAAGCTTGGGTTAGGGATGTAAGAGCAGTGCTACTCTCTCTCTCTCTCAGTGAAAATATATCTGAGTTGATGTGTATGTTGGTGACAATATATCTGAGTTGTGCTTTGCTCTGTCTTCCTTACAAGGATTGCTTGAAAGATAAACAGATTGGTGAACATAAGTAACTAATCTGAATTGTAGCGAAAAATATGATATGAATATGATATTAATTGAGGTTCTAATACCAATGATGTGAGCCAACCTATAATTCTTCCATTATAAATGAAATTTGAAATTCAAAAATTCTAGTACTAGATCTAAAATATAAAAAATAAACAATACCAAAAAACCAAATAGTTACAGGTCGAGCGGTAGTCATGAAACTGCTTAAGTCCTCCACTTGAATCTTCTATCTTTATCTGCATATGTTTTAGAGAGAAACCATCACTGTTTTTCTCTAGGGAATTTTTTTTATTGGCTCAAAAACCTGTCAGTGTTTACAGTCAAGCTCAACGATAGTGAAACAAGCCATTCTCCACAAACATTTTCTGTTGTTTGGGACTAGGTGCTTTTTTATGAAACAAATCTAATAGTGTTTTCAATAACATTTTCAGATATAGCTACTGAAACTATGTGGCTATATTCATGTTTCATGATGGTTTCCTTATTTTTTTAAGCAATAGGCACTTGTTTAGGAAACAACTTTATGGACAACAGTTAATGGAATTCTTTCTAGTTGCTCCAATTTGCTTGATGATAGGAAAAATAAATTAAACTTGGAAAGAACTTTAGAGGAGTTATTGGACTAAATGTACATAGTGGATCAACATGTTGAAGCAAAAAAATCTAGAACATTCCCTACAAATAGTGCACATAGTGGGTCATCATGTTGGATAAAATATAAATATTCTTGAAATAATAATAGCATGAATTTTACATTGATGGACTTGGACATTGGAGGTGGTTTATTGTTTGCTGCTAGACCTTGTTTGCATGTTTGAAAGACATTCTTCCTTGAAGTGTTGGATTAGTATGGAGCTTTGTGACTTCGTGTTGTTGATGCATGAAGGGAGTTTGTGTGCTTGGAGTAGAGTTGGGTATTTCACCATGAAAAAAGCATCCCAAAATCAACATGAGCACACAAAATCCCTTGATATGTGAACTCTTGGGTTGAGGGAGTGGATATGTAGATGTGGGAGTCCTTAAGGTGACACATTACCTTGGATATGCATTGTCTTTAAGGAGACACATGACCTAGGAGATGCATTGGAGCTTAGGACCTTTGGAGGATTGTTGGACCTTGGGGAGTAGTGCTCATACCATGGAGGGCTTGCTTGTTAATCACTGTCACCTTTGATGTTGACACATGTCACGTAGAGTAGAGTGCTTCACATGGGTGGACCTACTTCTGTCTTACAAGTTTTCTTGTAGTGGACTAGGTCCACTAAAGCCCCTTTACCTCTCATATAAAAACAGGAAGGAGTGAGTTGTTATTATAGTCGATCATGCACTTGTGCATATTCCTTTTCATATTTGGGTTAGGGATGTAAGAGCAGTGCTACTCACTCTCTCTCTCTCATTCAATCTTCTTTGTACTTTATGTGTTTTTGTCTTAAGGTTTTAGGATTTGTTGGAACATTCACCCGAAAAATTCATATATATAAAGAATAAATGAAACCCATGAACTCAATCACAACCTATCATATAATTCTCGATGCTTTAAAAAACCCTAGATAGGGAAAAACAAGAGAAAACCTAGCTCCACCAAAGATTCTCCAACAATCTAAAATAACCATGAGAAAAACCTCCATGTCAGAGTATCTTTGGAGGAGCCACTGTAAACCCTAAGTTATTTTGGAATTGTGTTATTTCAAATTTGACTTCCAGCTTACCACTGCCTTGCATACCTTGTCACTCCCATAAATTATGTTATTTTAAATATTTGAATTCCATATTTTCATAGATACAATGTCCTCAATAAGATAATTGAACACTTCCGTATTCATAGTTAGATCATATTCCAATAATATATACATTTTTTGTATTGATCAACAATTGTCTCATGAAGAGGAATCACATAACAAGTGGCAATATATGCACATGGTTCATCACCTCCCAGTGCCATAATTTAAATCCCTTCCTATACCCCATGGGTGAAGCCTGTGAGAACATAATATTGACCAAAGGTGTGAAACTCCTTGCTAGCAACCACTAGTCCCAAGCTTGTTGGGCATTGCTGTATTATTCCCATATCTGGATGTTGTTTTTACATTTTTGAGCAAACTTATTTAGCTATTTGGCCTTTTATAGAGAGGGAGTCACTGTGTTGGGGGGTGCTCAAGGTGATATGACCTAGTAGGATGGCAGGGTGGTTAATGAATTGTATCCATTTAACTTTAAAACATGTTTCTCTTAAAATATTTTGATAAGAATGGCTCTCTATTCATGAGGAGTCACATCTGGAATTTCATTGCATGGGAGCATTTGTCCCAAAATTTTACTTTCTAGTTACATCCTCCCCATTCTGGACTTCATGGATAATTGTGTTTGCAGGTTTTGTGGCTCCCATGATACATATCTGGTGCACTCATCACACACAAGAACTTATGGTCATTTGTGGGCAAAAACTGTGTAATTCACCACAACAAACTATTCAACTACATCTTCTGTGGATTATGACATGTGGACAATTCAACCTAAAAATGTGGTGTGATGGGTGCAGTTGTAGTGGATGCAACTTGCAAAGCCTCAGGTGTGGACAATTCAACCTAAAAACGTAGTGTGATGGGTGCAGCTGCAATGGTTGTAAAGCCTCAGGAGTTGTCTACGAGTTGCCATGACTCATGAGGGATGAATTCACATTTTGTACCCATTTATTTCCATAATTCCCTCATTAAGTACTGGTTTAAGACTCAAGACTATGTTATCTAGTGATAAACCTCAACTCATAAAGTTGTATATGATATCTCCTTGTACTTGACGCAAATATTTTAACTCCGAACCTTGTACTTGTTCCCTGACTCAAAATTTGTCTAATATGATATAAAATGTTAAGTCACGTTGAAGATGGATTTTATTACTATAATTTTTAAAATTTAGAACAATATCTTCATAGTTGCAATCTGATTTTCTGCAAGATTTTTGTAATAATATCTTCATAGTTGCAATCTGATTTTCTGCAAGATTTTTGTAATAATATCTTCATAGTTGCAATCTGATTTTTTGTAAGATTTTTGTAATAATATCTTCATAGTTTCAATCTGATTTTCTGCAAGATTTATGTTGAAATATGACCTTAGTAATTTTAGTGTCTTTTCATATGTTTGAGAGAATAAATAAAATGCTTTAAATTATGAAACAACCAATCAACAATTCTGCCATATCTGTAAATATAATAGTTGGTTAATGAGAACCTTATAATTTTCTTTCTTGGATTCATGTTTTTCGTCTTTTCAAGGATTAAATTAGTAAGGCATTAATAATTTAATTATGGTTTTCATTGTTGGCTCATGTTATTTGGGACATGCAAGTCACATTGTACCATCATACTCACAATAAATCTCGAATGATGAAGTGGTTGAGCAAGCCTTTTAAATGTTCAAGTCACAAAGTGTCATATGGACACTATGTAGGGGTGCATTTGGAGATGATAATGTAATTTTGCATGTGCCATCTAATGCCACAGTAATCCCTAATTCATCAGAGTGTATTGTCTTTTAAACTTCAATCTTCTATTTGTTAGCTCTAACAAAGTTAGCGTCATGCTAGTGATTAATTTGAAACTGTATTTTAGTGGGAAAATTCACTGTTTTTTGGTGGAATATTTCATAATTTATTTTGATCTTTTTTTTGCAAATGTACTAGTCATGATGATAAATGTGTGGTTTACTTAAGATGGTTCTCAGTTCTTTCTAGATACACTTTTCATCATTTTCTTTGAATAATTCTCTAGTGCTTTACCTTCATATTTTATCTCCTGCACAATTGCTCTCGAGGTCCATGTTGTTATGTTTATTGGTTGTTTCTATGGAAACTTTTTCCTGAGGTTCTGCAAGGTAAATCCAAATGTAAAAATTACTATTTTACATATTGATATTTGTTCAAGACATTGTTGTGTGATACTTGATTTTCATAAATCTAGATTTATATTTTGTTATCTATATCAATATCTAAGAACAGGTTCATGGATTGTTCATATTTATCAAAATGTGGAGTTGTTCCTTTCCTGTTGCATGTTCTTTTATATTGTTATGTTGTGATTCAAATTTCTAGTTGTGCTTTCCAATTATTCTCCTACATAGTACATGCTTTGATAGATTATATCAAAAGTCTTACCAATACGATAACATTGATTGTTGTATGTGGACATTTTTGTTCAGGATGGTCCATTACAAAATCAAGATGAGGAGCTAGATCATGCAATTGCACTTTCTCTTTCTGAAGAACTAACCAAACTAGATGGTATATGATGGAAATTTCAGTTTTTTACAGTTACTTTTAGTTTAATTATATCATTTAGCTTGATGTTTTTCATATATTCAACTAAACTTTTGTTGCTTAACAAGACTTTGTCATTTCCATGTTTTAGTGAAACTCTTTATGGTTTGATACTCTCATGGAACCTTTATCAAGCTACATGCACCCTCATTAGAAAAAACAAGAGAATTTTTCTTTCCATGACTATATTTATTTGGCATTGTTGACTTAAGAAAGTATTTTAGCTAAGAAACTAGTTTCAAGGTTATGGCATAACTTGTCATATAAATTAAATAGAATTTATATCCAAAATGTTAACTTTTAAACTACTTAGCTAGTTTTAGGCTTTCCATTTAAAATCTACTTCAGTTTGAACTTTGAATGAGTTGGTCCATAGACTTGAATATTAAGAGATTTTGGTGTAAGGATTAAAAATTAGTCCATAAGGCCTCTCAGTTATTCATTTATTTTATCTGAATATAACATTTACTATTAAATTAGAACCACTTGGCACAAATACATCATAGATCAAGATCATAATTTTTAGAGTGTTGTAGAATAAAAACAGGAGCAAGGACACTGAATTCTTTCAGTTTTCTTAGTTCTTATTCCTTTGGTGTATCTTTGCACCTTTAGAGGCAATTGCTAGTTTAAAGTCTAATTCTTTAAAGGGTGCTAGCTCAATGGAAGAGCACCTGCTTTACAAGAAAAAGGTTGGTGGTTCAATTCCATCGTGCCCTGATATTCATAGGGAATGACGAAGATCAGTTTTTGGTGACGGATGCTCTTTTGACCATCACCAATGAGCTTATGGTGACCTTTTTTGACCCTCGCCAAAATTTGAAATGGTGATGGTCAACGAACGCCACCATATATACGCATCAACAGTGACGACCATTAAAGGTCCGTCATCATAAATCATTGTTGTTGATATGAAATGGTGAGGGTCACTGTTTGTCATTATAGTCATTATTCGTGATGGACCTTGATGTCACCAATGATTTTATGGTGACGGTCAATGAACATTGCCATATATATGCACCAATAGTGATGGCCATGAAAAGTCCATCACAAAAAATCATTAATGTTCATATGAAATGGTGACGGTGACTATTTGTCACTATAATCAATATTCGTGACGAACCTTGAACGTCACCACAACACATACTTTCGGTGACACCACCTCTGGTGACATTTAACTTTTTGGTGACGGAGGCTATTTTCCATCACCATTGCTCATATGAAATGGTGACGGTCACTATCTGTCACTATAAATAATTATTGATGACGGACCTTGAATGTCACCACAACACCTATACTTTCGGTGACGCCACTTTTGGTGACATTCTGTTTTTGGTGACGAAGGCTCTTTTGACCCTCACCAATGAGCTTATGGTGACCATTTTCGCCCCTCACGAATATGCTTTTTTCTTGTAGTGGGCTCAGCCACAACTAAGATATTCACAATAAGACATCAAGATGCCTTCTCTACTCTCAAGTCTCATATGCACCTTGAATATGAGACTACTATGTGTTCTATCTCTCCCTTGGCTCAACGAGAATGCATACAAGAAGTTTTACTTCTCACATCATGGAAGACAAAAAATTATGTTAACTGTTCTGATCATGTCTCCTGACATTAAGCCTTTCTTAGCTTGTGATCTTCTTGGCACCGAAAGGTTAGAAGGTAGCTTCTACAAATATTATATGATAACAGCCACACTAATAACCAACTAAATGCAACATTCATCAAAGGAATATTTTTTCCATGAGTTAACCATAGCCATTTTTCCATAAAATATTACATTTCACAAGACAACTTAGAAGACATCATACTGTCATTAAATTACTATTCTATAGAATCAAGACTAACCTCCTCCTATCCAAAGATAGCTACCCATCTCGAAAGATCCTCCATGAGGTGGGGTGATGATATGACTACTAAAAGTAAATTCTCCATCCTAAGCTACCCCAGTCCCACCATAAGCTGGGAATTCTAAATTTTGAATAATGGCATACCTATTGCACCCCTTGCTATGGGATTCTGTCTATACATTAGGGAGAGTACCTTTCCCCTAGCCTACTTTGTTTCGATGAGGGAAATGCTATGTTAAATTGATATTACCATAAGTATCAACATCGGTACCCCATAATCACCAAATATTATTAAGCGTGTTGATGAAATTTTCATGGTAAATAGATTTAGCATTATTATACAATTCCTTCAAGAAACTAATTAGAAAACATAACTATGGACTGTCAAAAGTGTTCTCCAGCACACCAATTTTCTCTCTGAACATACTGAATTTCCCTTTTAGTTGCTTAGTCAAGATATTAGCAATTTTTTGATTTGTTGGAATATTTTGCAAAAGCTCAACCCTCTTTTGAACACGATCTTTAAAGTGGTAGTTGATGTCACAATGCTTCGGTCAATCATGAAACAATGGATATTCAGAGAGTTTAATACAACTCTGTTTGTCACAATAAATTATAGTATCATCTAAAATATCATCTATTAATTCTACTAGAAACTTGTGAATCCAGATGGCTTCACAACTAGCAGAATTGGCTGCCATATATTCTGCCTCTGTTGAACTGAGTGTTATGGAAGTTTATTTCATCCTGAAACAAGAAACCATGCCTAAACCTAAATTGAAGAAACACCTAAAGTGCTTCTCCTATCACTAACGCTACCTTCCCAATCAAAATCTTGATAAACCGTGCAACAACACCTCTCCATTTTTGTCAGTTTCATGAATACCATCCCCCTTGATGGCACTCTAACCATTTTTCATTCTACCCCTGACAGAGATTTTTGTTCCCATTATTAAAATTTTCTGACCATTACCACCCAGAGTTTGTCGTTTCACATTAGTGTTTTTGATATCATCTCTAGAACTTCCATCACTCTCCCCTATTATAATTGTTGCACTACCTTTTGCAACAAATTTTTTCACTTTCACTGCCTCCTCTGTGTCCTCTGCACCATGAGGTCAGGGAGGGGAACCATGAGCTAGATTTGGCATCGTCATCATGAAAATAAATAGCTTAAAAAGTCTCACTATCCTCAGTCTATATTTGAGGACTCTCTTCCCCCTTATCATCTGCATCAACATCACGTTCTCCTCCTGTTTCAACGCCACACTCAACCTCTCCATATTCAAATCTATTCCTATACTTATTTTTTCACCATTATTCTCCCCTCTAGGCACATCATCTGTACTAGACACTACATTGTAGCATTGGCATACAATGTGTTTTGTCAATCCTTGATCTCTGGTGTAGGTGACAACTCACCTTCTTCTCTTTCAACTTTCAAGCTGCTATGTACAACTCCTTCTTCAAGATATATCAAATCCATGGTCCTACCTTACATTCTTAAGCCAATAGATCGTATCTTAGTTTCCTGTCCAAAATTGTGTGACAAAGACCAGTTACACAAGTGCATATACATATACAAGTTTTAACAAGGGTTCGCATACAGAACAAATTGTTAAACTCAAAGGAAACAAAAAAAAGTTAATAGATAAAAAAGATACAGACTTGCAAGAAAGAACTCTCTTGATATTGCACCTTTCATCTCTCAAACCAAATAAATTATAGAGAACCACAAATTTGCAAGAAAAAACAAGTACGTATTTCACTCCACATCCAACCATAAATATGTCGTGGCATACTACAGACATATAAATTGTTAGCTTCTCTTATAAACAATTATAAATCCAAAATAATTTAAATAAATTAAAAATTAAAAGTTAGGAATTTATGCCTAACTCTCTAGATTGGGTTGTTCCTCTAAGTTATGAGTTAATTTAGGTCTAGAGAATCTCTCCACCTAATTAGGGTCCTAGATTGGTGTATGGTTGAGAAATTGTCTCAACCAAAGTGTCCAAGATAGACACACTATCTTGAGACACATTCTCCTCATCTATTTAATTGTATTATTACATTCTTTTAATAATGAGAATATGATAGTGAGGAATGCTGTGAGGCTGAGGCCTTTTCTGCCAATGTTTTGTCTCTGATTTGTCATGTGTGTTTTATGTATTTTTTGAGTGATTTGATTTTTAACATGTGGTATCAGAGCTTAGACGATTCCTACCTGGGTAACTTGTTATTCGTGAGCTTTGATTTCAATTCACGATGGGAGCATTGGTGCTGACTGGTGTGCGTTCATGAAGAAATTGGTTGCTGCCTGTGTCAATATATCAGTTTCATAGTCAATGTCATAGAAGCAAGGATATAACCAAATCACAGTAGTTGGAAATCTATGAGGTTGAAGCCGACATATAAAACCCAAAGGAGGTTGAGTCAGTTTTTGAGGACTAGATAGGCCCGCAGAGAGGCTACTGGCGACTGCACAAATTAAAGGGAGTGAATTAATGCATTGTTGCATTCGTTGGCATGGACACACTCGGATCAAATGTTGGAATACAACATGATTTTATAAGAATTTGGCAGAGTGAATCAAGAATAGAAACATTCATCAGTGTTTTCGTGGATCAGCGTTGCTGTGGATCAACATTTTTTTCCCTTACGACGCAGATTCAGGTAAGAATTTTTCAGTACGTGATCTTGAAGTTGTGGATCAGCCTTTGATTTTTCAAATATGTGATCCTAAAGTTGTGGATCAACGTTTCTCTGTGGGTGGAGTGTGTTGTGTGAAGGGGATTTGATCTTGAGGCAGACCTGTAACAAAGAAAGTGCAAGTGTGTTTAACCAGTTGTGTATGAGACTTCATATAAAATTTTGTGCCGAAGGTGACATACGGTGGTTCGGTTTTTGTTGGTGGAACTCCGGAGTTTACTACCATGCAAGTGAATTATATAGTCATTCCACGAGAAAATCAGTCAGAAATACGCACAAGATGTTGTTGATGTCGTCCATCAGATTTGTCCACGTGAGGTCTTGATTGAATTCGCTGAATTGTGGATATCTGTCCAGAACCTACATAATATTGAAACCATTGGTACTTAAAAAAAAAAAAAATAAATAAAAAATTAGCAGGAGGATCGCTAATTGTAGCCCCATAAGCTTCATTATGGAGTAATAAAATGATGGACCCAAAAAAATTGAATTTTCGACCCACTGAATGGTGGCATTGTGTTGTAGTCACCTGCAAAGCTCGTTGCAAGAGAGACCTATTGCATTGTCAAGAAGAGGGTTTTCCATAGGTGGAGAAGAAATCGTGACAATGGCTCTTCTATATTTCCTCAACAGGAACCAGAATTACCAAATCTGCTACGTTTTCGATGACAACAGAGTGAACAACGAGCACCGGCCCCTTGCGGCATAACAAAACATCGGTGACCAAATTTGCGTCTACGAACATCGGTGACCAAATATACCTCTGAAACATGTAATTGCTTGGTTGGCATGGACTCTTTACCTACAAGCAGTGGAAAAGTGGCTGATGTAACAGAGTTAAAATTTACACTGGATAAATCCTCTTGCAGTGTAGACAAGGAAGACATCACATCAAAGATATGGAATTTAAATAAGGCCATCCGAGCAAGCATAGAAGGTATTGGAACGTGCATTTCTGTTAACACCGAAATAGGAAGAGAATCCCTTGTTTGTGAAAATGACAATGTGCATGAGATTTATTCATTTAACAGGTCTGATTTCAATCATCAAGGTGTAAAAGAAGGTGTTTTTGGCAAAGGTTTTCTTCCTTCTATCTTGGAGAGGCCAGAGAAGCCAACCAGCCAAGAACCGAATGGCGGACAGAGAGAGCATGCGTTTCATAAGGTTTATACTGGCAGTGATCCATGAGATCAAGGCTTCAGTCTTAGAAATAATAAAGGAAGGTTTCCGGAGCAAGAGATACAAAAAAGTGGATTATCTACATGTGATGGAATACATTTGATAGATATCCTGGAAGGGCTTGTAAGTCTGGATGAGAATGGATTTTTCTCCAATTCATAGGAAGATTCATTTGAGCCAAATCATTTGAAGAGACCTAGAAAACCAATCTCCTTTCCTTATATGCGTCATAAGATCCATTTCAAGGAGTACATGACATGGAGATCATTTGTGGATGACTTTGAGGACATCTGTGGCTGTGGGATGAATTATAAAGAGAGAGGCTCTAGAATTTGGAATGTTTCACATACTTTATTATATCGGGGTAGAAAATATCTTGAATAGTTTGCAGATAGAGTAGAAATGTGTTTTGGCATCCCAAATGAAACTAAGGATGGTAAAAGCACCTGTTATATTGATGCTTTTAGCAATGGCCATTGTAAATGCTTTATCAAGATGCAGAGTGCAGTTTCTATATAAAAAAAGAGAAATTACCAAAGTTGTATTACCCGTGAAATATATAATCTTCCTTATCAGAAGCTTATCAACCTATTGATAACCGCTGACACAGTGGTCTCCCTGAAGATGAAAGCCTCCAATATGTTTGTGGCTCTACTTTTCCATGCACACAAAATATGGTCTATGTTGAAGAGCTGGAGGAGAACAGATCAAACACTGAGACTATATTGGATAATATTTATGAGGCTAATCTACAAGTTCAAACAGATGAGTCAATGGTGGAAATTTTAAAATGCACTGGAGATGAAATCAGATTCAATCCTGTTGAGCAAGCCACTGAATGTTCAAGTTCATTTTGAGAAACAAAATTTGACAGTGAAAATGATGGTCCATGCTCTGGAATGTGTGATGCTGCTGAAGTAGAATTAGAGTTGTGCAATGGTAATGGAGCTGCAACTTCTGCAACAGTTGATGCAAGTGGATTAATGAAGAGGAAAAGGCATTGACACTAGAGTGGAAATATTAGACACCATATTGAATGACGGTGACAAGGTATTGAATTGCAGATTAGAGAGATTTTATGTCGATCTTCCAAATATGACCACTTACTTGAAGTTTTTCAAGCAAGAAAGCCATGGAAGGATGAGAAGCAAGCTATGAAGGAATTTACAGTGAGATCTTCCCCTTTAATAGATAAAACTCACAGGCACCAGATTTTGCAGTGCAAGCGAAGAAATAAAGTTGAAAATGTAGTGGAGTTGTCTTTTGATATGTCTCGTCATCCCTTTTTTTCTTTATATGAGAAGAAGAAAAGATTGGAAGCGGATGGAGTTTCAATTGATGATGATTCTAATAGCATGAAAATAATTACAGGTAATGTGAGTAACGACAGATTAGAGGAAAATCATTTCAAGTATCATTTAAGAGGGACATAATCAAAGGACAGAGAAAAATACATAGAGAATATGTCATGGAAAATTGAAACTTTACAGTCACATATACTGAAGATGAAAAATCAACTAAATAGATATAATTCTAGAAAAGCTGTGAAATGCTCTGCTAGGAACATTTCAAACAATTTCTATATCAACGAATTATATAATTTATTATTTATGGAGTAGATTTTATTTATTTTATAGTATAGAATAGCTCGTGCCATCTCCAGTTCCTTACTTCCAATAGTTTTACGCACTGAAAATACTCAATTCGAACCCCAGTTCAAGGGTTTGCACAAGGAAAGACTAGTCAAAGAATGGAAAGATGGAAGGCTAAGTATCTTGGATCTAATTCACAACAATGGCTGCATGGATTGCTTCAAAGTTTCAGGTGGCCTAGAGTTTACTTGAAAAGGTAAATATATTCATATCTCTTGCCTCTTTCCACAGTTTTCTTAATGCCTTTTCTCATTGCTCAATCTGGATCACATGCATCCATCAAAATTACTCCATATATCTACTTAATTCTTCTTAGATTCTGAATGTTTATCTTGAACAAACAGTATGCAGCGAATGCCAAAATGTTAAATAAAATTCATGTTATTTAAAAAAGCGCAATGCAATTTGAAAGAAAACCTCTACATGCTTGACAATTTTCTACCCTGCAAACACTCACTTCATTACCTGTGTTGTCTTAAGGAAATTATGAAATTCTATAGATTGACCATTGGAGCTCTCTTGGTAACATTACCCAATGAGATTTGAAACCAACCCCTTTGGATGTTCGGGGATTTTCTATCATGCTAACCCTTACTGCATTAGTTTTGGTGAATGTGTTGGAAGTTATTTATAATATTTCAATTCCATTTCAGTAAATTGTGTAAATCTACAGATTGACCAGCAAGGTTTGGCATCACTTGGAAAGCAAGAAAAGCCTCGATCCAATTAACTTGACATAAACTTTGGAAAGCCAAATGGAATTCCTCCTTTACAAGATCAATTCAATAAGAAGTTATAGGAGACCCCTGAAGTTTTGAATAAATCGCACATAAAAAATATTTGTGGTGAAAAAAATTCACCAACCTGACATCTCCATGGCCTTAAGAAATCCACTTCAAGTTAAATTTCCTCACATCCTGAGGCAAAAATCTAAGAGGCTCTTGGTATATCATTGCCTAAGGTTGCTAAGCCATTGCTGGTCCTAAGAAATGATGACTGGGTAGAAATTTTGGCTTCCCCTGAGCTTGCTAGTCGTGGAAGTAGTTTGAGAAACTCTGGTAATGCTGGAAATGGAAATGTAACAGGTAAGACTCCTTTCTTTGCAAGTAAATATGTATACAAAAATAGGGTTTCAAATACCGAATTATCAACATCTGTTTCTTCTAAGCATGCTCCACCCAATTCATATAATTCAATTTTTTCACAGGGTGCTCATCATTCAGATGGCTTGGCATTGCCAATATCTCTTGATTCAAACAAATTTGTGAGACACGATAATAACTCAGAGACTGATTCTAGATGCAAAGGAGATGGATACATAATCTAGAATGAGACACCTGCTACAAGAGGTGGATCCTTTAGTATCATTAAGTATACAATGAACCAGAAATCATTTCTAGTAGTAACTCTTCCACTCAGGGGAGCGGATCTGATCCATCTATATTGGAAGATTTAACAAAGACTCAAGATGGGGTAGAAAACAAAGACATAAATGGTTACAAAGGGCTTCCCACAAATGAAAGTGTTGACCGGCATGATGAAGGTTTGATTATTTTTATCAGTAGTATTTCTCCTTCACATGTAAAGGAAGAGAGCTCAATAAGAGCCCAACTGGAAACTTCTCACGAATTCACATTTGAGTCTCAAGTTAAAGCTAGAGATACAATATTAGTGACTCTAAAAGAAGATGGCCGCCATGGTCAAAATTGAGGACAATGAAGTAGGAACTTCAAATGATTAATGTTAAATCAGAAAATTGTGACATTCAGCAGGAAAGGGTAAGAATCCTACAGTACATCTCTTGAGAAAAGTAAGAAAGAAATCACTTACATACCATGGGACAACATACATGGTAAAAGAAGAAGTATATTTTCTATAGATGTTTCAAAGTTGCAGGTTATGGACATGAAAAGATGCACCAAGGAAGGCCAAGAAAGAGCCAAAGTTGAATTAGATGATGTCCATGGAAGTTCATCAGTAAGTGATAAAGGTCAGACACAAATACAGATTCAGCTTCAGGATCTGATTCAGAGGATGCCGAAGTGGAGAGGGAGAAAAAAATGGCTGCAGAGGCAACAAATGTTGAAGCCGCTAAATCTACAATAAAATAATGAGAGGAATTTGTGAAGAAACTAGAAAGAGAGAAAGAGAGATTAGAGGAAAAATTGGCTAAGCGTGAAGAAGAAGAAGGTAGAGAGGTTAGTTCTCTTTAATTATCTTCTATTTATCATTATTCAATTTTCTTTGCTTTCATGGTTGAAGTCAAGTTATCCAAAATTCCTCCAAATATGTGATTTGTGACTTACAAAATGTTAAAAGTACCCTCCATGGGAAAAGACATAAAGATTTGTGGCCAAGTGCCCTAACTGTGAGATGTTGCCACTTGTGCAATTGTACCTCCTTTTGATGCTCAAACTAGCACCCTAGTTGTGAAAGACTCACAAGGTGTCACTTTAGGTCAGCTCAGGATTGTTGGCACTGTCACCTTATAAACGAATCCTTTCACTTTGGATTACTAATTGAATCTTGGGGGTATCCCAAAGCACAAATTTATGGGGTTTTTTATGTCACTATATCACTAGCACTAAAAACCATCTTTACATTGGATGGTTCAACATCTTGATGATCCTTGTCCTATTGACTCCAAATTTTTTATTCATTATTGCTTTAATTGTAACACCTCTAGTAGATATTGATGGTGTTCATGAAGCCTATTTCTGGTTCTCTTCTTTATGGAAACAATGTTATCTCCAACGCCATTATTCCTACCTTTGCAACTACTAGTTTTCACTTCTATCCAATTGGGGAAGTAGCTTTCATTGATGAATGACTATACAACAGGGACCCTATGAGCCAATCAATCAATTTGTCAATGTATTTACCACATGACACAAAAATTTGATGGCTTATCATAGCCAAACACTCTATGATGGGTTTCATAGATACCCAACCTATGAGAATGAGTTGCATTCTATTGCTGAAGCCTGTAAGTAGTGGAAGAATTATATTCTACCAAAGGAAATGGCCATCCACATCAGTTGTAAGCCTTTTCCTACTCTAGATAATCCTTGGGAGTTAGTGCCCCTGGATTTTATGTCATGTTTTCCCTCAACCAAGCATGGTAATCGATGTGTTTTTATTGTTGTTGATTACTTCCTTAGGATGGGAATTTTGGAACGTTGTAAGAAGATTCTCACAACAATTTTGATCTTTAGTGAGCCCTAGTCATGCATGCTTTCAAAGACTAATTGCACTTAGCAAGAGACAGGTAAAGAAATGAAACTGTTTTGGTAGACTTAGTACTCTCACTTGAATTTGTACATTAGAATTATGGAAGTGTAGGAAGATGCACAGGGAGAAGTATTGCAGCACTATATTTTATGACTTTTCCATAGGTACATCTATAGAAGGCTGTGTGCAATCAGGTCAGGCTATAAGTTGTAACATAGAGTTTAACTTGAGAAATGCAAATTTAGTAGAAATTCTTTCGGTAATAATCACATGCACAGGAACGTGGTCAACGCGTTTCGAACCAACTAGTGTGGTTCATCATCAGGACCATGTGAGAGATCAGATCCAGACAATAAGTATAAATAGATGTAGAAATGGCTGAACTAGCCGTTAGGATAACGACTAGTTTGACTTTAAAAATAAAATAAAATAAATAATAATAATAATAATAATAATAAATAAATAAATAAAATAAAATAAAATAATAAAATAAAATAAAATATTCCATTTTTTATTTAATTTAATTAATTTATTATTATTTTATTTATTTATAAATGCTTTAGTATATCTATACAACTAATTAGCTAATTAATTAATATAATGGTAATTAATTCAACAAATTGTGGTGTATATATGTATATTTTCCTTATTGATTATATAATAATCAATTATTATTAATAATTAAAAATAAAATTAATTATTATTCATATAATTTAATAATAACAAACTACCTATCAAATAATCAAACACTGAATCTAAAAGATAAATAAATAAATAAATTAGGACGAAAATAAAAATATAATCCATAAATAAAAGCTGAAGAAAAAAAATAAAAAAAATAAAATAAAATAAATAAATAAATAAATAAAAATTAAATATATATATATATATAATAAATAAAAATATACAAATAAAAATAAAAATAAAAATAAATAAATAAATAATAATAATAATAAATAAATAAAAATAAAAACAAATAAATAAATTAATTATTTAAAAAAAAAATTCAAGAATATAAGGTAGGAATCCAGCACCTGCTGATATTCCAACCGTCATCTCTATTTAGATTAACAGGCCTTTTCTCAATTTCAATGGCCTCTCTCAACTTAAATGCAAATTTGTCACTTGGCATGCAATTTTGACACCTTGGGGTGCATTCTAAGTATGGAATATGATGTTCCATGGCATATAGGATAGCCCCTTTTCCTTATCATCTATCAGGTTTTCTATTTATGTACATGGCATGCAGTTTTTAATGCAAGTGGACATTTTGGCACTATGAAAATAATAGGTAGAAAGCACAATAGTAATAAGGAGACACATGACCTTGGAGATGCATTGGATCTTAGGACCTTTGGAGGATTGTTGGACCTTGGGGAGTAGTGCTCATGCCATGGAGGGCTTGCTTGTTAATCACTATCACCTTTGATGCTGACACATGTCAAGTAAAGTAGAGTGCTTCACATGGGTGGACCTACTTGTGTCTTGCAAGTTTGCTTGTAGTGGACTAGGTCCACTAAAGCCCCTTTACCTCTCATATAAAAAGAGGAAGGAGTGAGTTGTTATTATAGTCGATCATGCATTTGTGCATATTCCTTTCAAGCTTGGGTTAGGGATGTAAGAGCAGTGCTACTCTCTCTCTCTCTCTCTCTCTCATTGACAATATATCTGAGTTGATGTGTATGTTGGTGACAATATATCTGAGTTGTGCTTTGCTCTGTCTTCCTTACAAGGATTCCTTGAAAGATAAAAATATTGGTGAACATAGGTAACTAATCTAAATTGTAGCGAAAAATATGATATGAATCTACTATTAATTGAGGTTCTAATACCAATGATGTGAGCCAACCTAGAATTCTGCTATTATAACTGAAATTTGAAATTCAAAAATTCTAGTACTAGATCTAAAATATAAAAAATAAAGCAGACCAAAAAACCAAACAGTTACAGGTCGAGTGGTAGTCATGAAACTACTTAAGTCCTCCACTCGAATCTTCTATCTTTATCTGCATATGTTTTAGAGAGAAACCATCACTGTTTTTCTCTAGGGACTTTATTTTATTGGCTCAAAAACCTGTCAGTGTTTACATTCAAGCTCAACGATAGTGAAACAAGCCATTCTCCACAAAAATTTTCTGTTGTTTGGGACTAGGTGCTCTTTTATGAAACAAATCTAACAGTGTTTTCAATAACATTGTCAGATATAGCTACTGAAACTATGTGGCTATAGTCATGTTTCATGATGGTTTCCTACTTTTTTAAAGCAATAGGCACTTGTTTAGGAAACAACTTTATGGACATCAGCTAATGGAATTCTTTCTAGTTGCTCCAATTTGCTTGATGACAAGAAAGAGAAATGAAACTTGGAAAGAACTTTAGAAGAGTTATTTTACTAAATGGAGTTATTGACCAATGTACATAGTGGATCAACATGTTGAAGCAGAAAAATCTAGAATATTCCCTACAAATAGTGCACATAGTGGTTCATCATGTTGGATAAAATATAAATATTCTTGAAATAATAATAGCATGAATTTTACATTGATGGACTTGGACATTGGAGGTGGTTTATTGTTTGCTGCTAGACCTTTTTTGGATGTTTGAAAGACATTCTTCCTTGAAGTGTTGGATTAGTATGGAGCTTGGTGACTTCATGTTGTTGATGCATGAAGGAAGTTTGTGTGCTTGGAGTAGAGTTGGGTATTTCACCATGACAAAAACATCCCAAAATCAACATGAGCACACAAAATCCCTTGACATGTGAACTCTTGGGTTGAGGGAGTGGATATGTAGGTGTGGGAGTCCTTAAGGTGACACATTACCTTGGATATGCATTGTCCTTAAGGAGACACATGACCTAGAAGATGCATTGGAGCTTAGGACCTTTGGAGGATTGTTGGACCTTGGGGAGTAGTGCTCATGCCATGGAGGGCTTGCTTGTTAATCACTGTCACCTTTGATGTTGACACATGTCACGTAGAGTAGAGTGATTCACATGGGTGGACCTACTTCTGTCTTGCAAGTTTTCTTGTAGTGGGAGAGGTCCACTAAAGCCCCTTTACCTCTCATATAAAAAGAGGAAGGAGTGAGTTGTTATTATAGTCGATCATGGACTTGTGCATATTCCTTTTCATATTTGGGTTAGGGATGTAAGAGCAGTGTTACTCTCTCTCTCTCTCTCTCTCATTCAATCTTCTTTGTACTTTATGTGTTTTTGTCTTAAGGTGTTAGGATTTTTTGGAACATTCACCGAAAAAATTCATATATATAAAGAATAAATGAAACCCATGAACTCAATCGCAACCTATCATATAATTCTCCTTGCTTTCAAAAACCCTAGATAGTGAAAAACAAGAGAAAACCTAGCTCCACCAAAGATTCTCCAACAATCTAAAATAACCATGAGAAAAAACTCCATGTCAGAGTATCTTTGGTGGAGCCACTGTAAACCCTAAGTTATTTTGGAATTGTGTTATTTCAGATTTGACTTCCAGCTTACCACTGCCTTCCATACCTTGTCACTCCCATAAATTATGTTATTTTAAAGATTTGAATTCCAGATTTTCATAGATACAATGTCCTCAATAAGATAGTTGAACACTTCCATATTCATTGTTAGATCATATTCCAAGAATATATACATTTTTTGTACTGATCAACAATTGTCTCACCAAGAGAAATCACATCACAAGCGGTAATATATGCACATGGTTCATCACCTCCCAATGCCATAACTTAAATCCCTTCCTATACCCCATGGGTGAAGCCTGTGAGAACATAATCTTGACCAAAGGTGTGAAACTCCTCGCTAGCAACTGCTAGTCCCAAGCCTGTTGGGCATTGGTGTATTCTTCCCATATCTAGATGTTGTTTTTATATTTTTGAGAAAACTTATTTAGCTATTTGGCCTTTTGTAAAGAGGGGTCACTGTGTTGGGGGGTGCTCAAGGTGATATGACATGGTAGGATGGCAGGGTGGTTAATGAATTGTATCCATTTAACTTTAAAACATGTTTCTCTTAAAATATTTTGATAATAATGGCTCTCTATTCATGAGGAGTCACATCTGGAATTTCATTGCATGGGAGCATTTGTCCCAAATTTGATTTTGTTAGTTACATCCTCCCTGTTCTGGACTTCATGGATAATTGTGTTTGCAGGTTTTGTGGCTCCCATGATACATATCTGGTGCACTCATCACACACAAGAACTTATGGTCATTTGTGGGCAAAAACTGTGCAATTCACCACAACAAACTATTCAACTACATCTTCTGTGGATTATGACATGTGGACAATTCAACCTAAAAATGTGGTGTGATGGGTGTAGTTGTAGTGGATGCAACTTGCAAAGCCTCAGGTGTGGACAATTCAACCTAAAAACGTAGTGTGATGGGTGCAGCTGCAGTTGTTGTAAAGCCTCGGGAGTTGTCTACGGGTTGCCATGACTCATGAGGGATGAATTCACATTTTTTACCCATTTATTTCCATAATTCCCTCATTAAGTACTGGTTTAAGACTCAAGACTATGTTCTCTAGTGATAAACCTCAACTCAGAAAGTTGTATATGATATCTCCTTGTCCTTGACGCAAATATTTTAACTCTGAACCTTGTACTTGTTCCCTGACTCAAAATTTGTCTAATATGATATAAAATGTTAAGTCACGTTGAAGATGGATTTTATTACTATAATTTTTAAAATTTAGAACAATATCTTCATAGTTGCAATCTGATTTTTTGCAAGACTTTTGTAATAATATCTTCATAGTTGCAATCTGATTTTCTGCAAGATTTTTGTAATAATATCTTCATAGTTGCAATCTGATTTTCTATAAGATTTTTGTAATAATATCTTCATAGTTTCAATTTGATTTTCTGTAAGATTTATGTTGAAATATGACCTTGGTAATTTTAGTGTCTTTTCATATGTTTGAGAGAATAAGTAAAATGCTTTAAATTCTGAAACAACCAATCAAAAATTCTACCATATCTGTAAATATAATGGTTGGTTAATGAGAACCTTATCATTTTCTTTCTTGGATTCATGTTTTTCGTCTTTTCAAGGATTAAATTAGTAAGGCATTAATAATTTAATTATGGTTTTCATTGTTGGCTCATGTTATTTGGGACATGCAGGTCACATTGTACCATCATACTCACAATAAATCTTAAATGATGAAGTGGATGAGCAAGCCTTTTAAAGGTTCAAGTCACAAAGTGTCATATGGACACTACATAGGGGTGCATTTGGAGATGATAATGTAATTTGGCATGTGCCCTCTAATTCCACGGTAATCCCTAATTCATTAGAGTGTATTGTCTTTTAAACTTCAATCTTCTATTTGTTAGCTCTAACAAAGTTAGCGTCATGCTAGTGATTAATTTGAAATTGTATTTTAGTGGGAAAATTCACTGTTTTTTGGTGGAATAGTTCATAATTTATTTTGATCTTTTTTTTGCAAATGTACTAGTCATGATGATAAATGTGTGGTTTACTTCAGAGGGTTCTCAATTCTTTCTAGATACACTTTTCATCATTTTCTTTGAATACTTCTCTAGTGCTTTACCTTCATATTTTATCTCCTGCACAATTGCTCCCGAGTTCCATGTTGTTATGTTTATTGGATGTTTCTGTGGAAACTTTTTCTTGAGGTTCTGCAAGGTAAATCCAAATGCAAAAAATACTATTTTACATATTGATATTTGTTGAAGACATTGTTGTGTGATACTTGAATTTCATAAATCTAGATTTCTATTTTGTTATCTATATCAATATCTAAGAACAGGTTCATGGATTGTTCATATTTATCAAACTGTGGAGTTGTTCCTTTCCTGTTGCATGTTCTTTTATATTGTTATGTTGTGATTCAAATTTCTAGTTGTGCTTTCCAATTATTCTCCTACATAGTACATGATTTGATATATTATATCAAAAGTCTTACCAATACGATAACGTTGGTTGTTGTATGTGGACATTTTTGTTTAGGATGGTCCATTACAAAATCAAGATGAGGAGCTAGATCATGAAATTGCACTTTCTCTTTCTGAAGAACTAACCAAACCAGATGGTATATGATGGAAATTTCAGTTTTTTACAGTTACTTTTACTTTAGTTATGTCATTTAGCTTGATGCTTTTCATATATTCAACTAAACTTTTGTTGCTTAACAAGACTTTGTCATTTCCATGTTTTAGTGAAACTCTTTATGGTTTGATACTCTCATGGAACCTTTATCAAGTTACATGCACCCTCATTAGAAAAAACAAGAGAATTTTGCTTGCCATGACTATATTTCTTTGGCATTGTTGACTTCAGAAAGTATTTTACCTAAGAAACTAGTTTCAAGGTTATGGCATAACTTTTCATATAAATTGAATAGAATTTATATCCAAAATGTTAACTTTTAAACTACTTAGCTGGTTTTAGGCTTTCCATTTAAAATCTACTTCAGTTTGAACTTTGAATGAGTTGTTCCATAGACTTGAATATTAAGAGATTTTGGTGTAAGGATTAAAAATTAGTCCATAAGGCCTCTCAGTTATTCATTTATTTTATCTGAATATAACATTTACTATTAAATTAGAACCACTTGGCACAAATACGTCATAGATCAAGATCATAAATCTTAGAGTGCCGTAGAATAAAAATAGGAACAAGGACATTGAATTCTTTTAGTTTTCCTGGTTCTTATTCCTTTGGTGTATCTTTGCACCTTTAGAGGCAATTTATAGTTTAAAGTCTAATTCTTTAAAGGGTGCTAGCTCAATGGAAGAGCACCTGCTTTACAAGAAAGAGGTTGGTGGTTCGATTCCATCGTGCCCTGATATTCATAGGGAATGACGAAGATCAGTTTTTGGTGACGGATGCTCTTTTGACCATCACCAATGAGCTTATGGTGACATTTTTCAACCCTTGCCAAAATTTGAAATGGTGATGGTCAACGAACGCCACCATATATATGCATCAATATTGACGACCATTAAAGGTCCGTCACCATAAATCGTTGTTGTTGATATGAAATGGTGAGGGTCACTGTTTGTCATTATAGTCATTATTCGTGATGGACCTTGATGTCACCAATGATTTTATGGTGACGGTCAATGAACATTGCCATATATATGCACCAATAGTGATGGCCATGAAAATTCCATCACAAAAAATCATTGATGTTCATATGAAATGGTGACGGTGATTATTTGTCGCTATAATCAATATTCGTGACGGACCTTGAATGTCATGACAACACATACTTTCGGTGACACCACCTCTGGTGACGTTTAATTTTTTGGTGACGGAGGCTATTTTCCATCACCATTGCTCATATGAAATGGTGACGGTCACTATCCGTCACTATAAATAATTATTGTTGACGGACCTTGAATGTCACCACAACACCTATACTTTCGGTGATGCCACTTTTGGTGATGTTCTATTTTTGGTGACGAAGGCTCTTTTGAGCCTCACCAATGAGCTTATGGTGACCATTTTCGCCCCTCACCAATGTGCTTTTTTCTTGTAGTGGGCTCAACCACAACTAAGATATTCACAATAAGACATCAAGATGCCTTCTCTACTCTCAAGTCTCATATGCACCTTGAATATGAGACTACTATGTGTTCTGTCTCTCCCTTGGCTCAACAAGAATGCATACAAGAAGTTTTACTTCTCACGTCATGGAAGACAATAAATTATGTTAACTATTCTGATCATGTCTCTTGACACTAAGCCTTTCTTAGCTTGTGATCTTCTTGGCACCGAAAGGTTATAAGGTAGCTTCTACAACTATTATATGATAACAACCACACTAATAACCAACTAAATACAACATTCATGAAAGGAATATTTTTTCCGTGAGTTAACCATAGCCATTTTTCCATAAAATATTACATTTCACAAGACAACTCAGAACACATCATACTGTCATTAAATTACTATTCTATAGAATAAAGACTAACCTCCTCCTATCCAAAGATATCTACCCATATCGAAAGATCCTCCATGAGGTGGGGTGATGATATGAATACTAAAAGTAAATTCTCCATCCTAAGCTACCCCAGTCCCACCATAAGCTAGGAATTCTAAAGTTTGAATAATGGCATACCTATTGCACCCCTTGCTATGGGATTTTGTCTATACATTAGGGAGAGTACCTTTCCCCTAGCCTACTTTGTTTTGATGAGGGAAATGCTATGTTAAATTGATATTACCATAAGTATCAACATCGGTACCCCATAATCACCAAATATTATTAAGCGTGTTGATGAAATTTTCATGGTAAATAGATTCAACATTATTATACAATTCCTTCAAGAAAATAAATAGACAACATAACTATGGACTGTCAAAAGTGTTCTCCAGTACACCAAGTTTCTCTCTGAACATACTGAATTTCCCTTTTAGTTGCCTATTCAAGATATTAGCAATTTGTTGATTTGTTGGAATATTTTGCAAAAGCTCAACCCTCTTTTGAACACGATCTTTAAAGTGGTAGTTGATCTCACTATGCTTCGATCAATCATGAAACAATGGATATTCAGAGAGTTTAATACAACTCTGTTTTTCACAATAAATCCTAGTATGATAGAAAATCTCATCTATTAATTCTACTAGAAACTTGTGAATCCAGATGGCTTCACAACTAGCAGAATTGGCTGCCATATATTCTGCCCCTGCTGAACTGAGTGTTATGGAAGTTTATTTCATCCTGAAACAAGAAACCATGCCTAAACCTAAACTGAAGAAATACCTAAAGTGCTTCTCCTATCACTAATGCTACCTTCCCAATCAAAATCTTGATAAAACGTGCAACAACACCTCTCCATTTTTGTCAGTTTCATGAATACCATCCCCCTTGATGGCACTCTAACCATTTGTCATTCTACCCTGACAGAGATTTTTGTTCCCATTATTAAAATTTTCTGACATTACCACCCAGAGTTTGTTGTTTCACATTAGTGTTTTTGATATAATCTCTAGAACTTCCATCACTCTCCCCTATTATAATTTTTGCACGACCTTTTGCAACAAAGTTCTTCACTTTCACTCCCTCCTCTGTGTCCTCTGCACCATGAGGTCGGGGAGGGGAACCATGAGCTAGATTTGGCATCGTCATCATGAAAATCACTAGCTTAAAAAGTCTCACTATCCTCAGTCTATATTTGAGGACTCTCTTCCCCCTTATCATCTACATCAACATCACGTTCTCCTCCTATTTCAACGCCACACTCAACCTCTCCATTTTCACATCTATTCCTATACTTCTTTTTTCACCATTATTCTCCCCTCTAGGCACATCATCTGTACTAGACACTACATTGTAGCATTGGCATACAATGTGTTTTGTCAATCCTCGATCTCTGGTGTAGGTGACAACTCACCTTCTTCTCTTTCAACTTTCAAGATGCTATGTACAACTCCTTCTTCAAGATATATCAAATCCATGGTCCTACCGTACATTCTTAAGCCAATAGATCGTATCTTAGTTTCCTGTCCAAAATTGTGTGACAAAGACCAGTTACACAAGTGCATATACATATACAAGTTTTAACAAGGGTTCGCATACAGAACAAATTTTTAAACTCAAAGGAAACAAAAAAAAGTTTATAGATAAAAAAGATAGTGACTTGAAAGAAAGAAATCTCTTGGTATTGCACCTTTCATCTCTCAAACCAAATAAATTATAGAGAACCACAAATTTGCAAGAAAAAACAAGTACGTATTTCACTCCACATCCAACCATAAATATGTCGTGGCATACTACAGACATATAAATTGTTAGCCTCTCTTATAAACAATTATAAATCCAAAATAAATTAAATAAATTAAAAATTAAAAGTTAGGAATTTATGCCTAACTCTCTAGATTGGGTTGTTCCTCTAAGTTATGAGTTAATTTAGGTCTAGAGAATCTCTCCACCTAATTAGGGTCCTAGATTGGTGTATGGTTGAGAAATTGTCTCAACCAAAGTGTCCAAGATAGACACACTATCTTGAGACACATTCTCCTCATCTATTTAATTGTATTATTACATTCTTTTAATAATGAGAATATGATAGTGAGGAATGGTGTGAGGCTGAGGCCTTTTCCGCCAATGTTTTGTCTCTGGTTTGTTATGTGTGTTTTATGTATTTTTTGAGTGATTTGATTTTTAACATATGGTATCAGAGCTTAGACGATTCCTACCTAGGTAACTTGTTATTCATGAGATTTGATTTCAATTCACGATGGGAGCATTGGTGCTGACTAGTGTGCGTTCATGAAGAAATTGGTTGCTGCCTGTGTCAATATATCAATTTCATAGTCAATGTCATAGAAGCGAGGATATAACCAAATCACAGTAGTTGGACATCTATGAGGTTGAAGCCGACATATAAAACCCAAAGGAGGTGGAGTCAGTTTTTGAAGACTAGATAGGCCCGCAGAGAGGCTACTGGCGACTGCACAAATTAAAGGAAGTGAATTAATGCATTGTTGCATTCGTTGGCATGGACACACTCGGATCAAAGGTTGGAATACAACATGATTTTATAAGAATTTGGTAGACTGAATCAGGAAGAGAAACATTCATCAGTGTTTTCGTGGATCAGCGTTGCTGTGGATCAACATTTTTTTCCCTTAGGACGCAGATTCAGGTAAGAATTTTTCAGTACGTGATCTCGAAGTTGTGGATCAGCCTTTGATTTTTCAAATATGTGATCCTAAAGTTGTGGATCAACGTTTCTCTGTGCGTGGAGTGTGTTGTGTGAAGGGGATTTGATCTTGAGGCAGACCTGTAACAAAGAAAGTGCAAGTGTGTTTTATATGAAGTGCATGAGACTTCATATAAAATTTTGTGCCGAAGGTGACACACGGTGGTTCGGTTTTTGTTGGTGGAACTCCGGAGTTTACTACCATGCAAGTGAATTATATAAATAAGCACAAGATGCTGTTGATGTCGTCCGTCAGATTTGTCCACGTGAGGTCTTGATTGAATTCGCTGAATTGTGGATATCTGTCCAGAACCTACATAATATTGAAACCATTGGTACATAAAAAAAAAAAATTAGTAGGAGGATCGCTAATTGTAGCCCCATAAGCTTCATTATGGAGTAATAAAATGATGGACCCAAAAAAATTGAATTTTCGACCCACTGAATGGTGGCATTGTGTTGTAGTCACCTGCAAAGCTCGTTGCAAGAGAGACCTATTGCATTGTCAAGAAGAGGGTTTTCCATAGGTGGAGAAGACATCGTGACAATGGCTCTTCTATATTTCCTCCACAGGAACCAGAATTACCAAATCTGCTACGTTTTCGATGACAACAGAGTGAACACCGAGCACCGGCCCCTTGCGGCGTAACAGAACATCGGTGACCAAATTTGCGTCTACGAACTCCATCTCCAAGTCACAATGCGTTGCGTTGGAATGAATTTGTAAAACCTAAAGAATGCAATGCGTAAGGAAGACCTGCATAAAAGTGAGTGGTGATGGCCTACGTCCAAGTCAAAGGTAAAACAATTAAGTGAATAAAGTCATAACTCATTTTTCAGCGCATGACGTTTTAATTGTGAAGTTTAAAGTTCAGGTGGAGTAGAGTCATTTTTTTTAATGCAACACGGAGAAAACACTGAGAAATATTCCCTAGAGAAATAGCATTAAAAGACTAACGTTAAAAAAAACCAACAATGTCTGGACTATGGCATTACAAGACTAGCGTTAAAAAAAACCAGCAACGTGTGGACCATGCTGAACAAAGCCTTATGAAATCCTTTTACAAAAGGGTGGCATAATTTTTGATTCTATAAATGCACATGACATTTGAACCTACGTGGAGCAATGGAGATACGATACATGTGCTGGTAAGTGGATATTGGTTAAAATACTTGCTCTTCATTCCAAAATCTTCATTTAATAAAATTTGATCAATTCTTTTATGGAAAGTAAACTTTTTCATCAATTCTATTTTTTTCATAATGGATGAACCGTTATGAATACATGTAAAGTAGAATATAAAAATGGAAGGGGTGGATGATTTATGAAATACCACGAGGGCTAGTCTATATATATATATATGGATAGCCAACATGGAGAGATAAGGTGTTTTATTTCAAATTTTTTTAAATTTTGGAATGGGTTGGAGTAATAAGGTGGGTTCTAAAATATTTTAAGATTTGTAATAGTGAGTGCATATTTTGTATTTGGAGTGATAAGCGATTTTGTAATTTTTGGAGAGATAAGATGTGGATTTTTTTAAATTGGAGTAATAAGGTGTGTAATTTTGGAGTAAAAAGGTGTTATTTGTAAATTTTTAGAGTGGTAAGGTGAAATTTATTGTGTAATATTTGAAGTCAAGTGAATTTTTATTTCTTGGAGTGATAACTGTTTTGTAATATGGAGTGATAAGTTGAATGTTGAGAGTTTTTTGACATGATTTTATGAAGTGATAAGGCAATATTTTTTTTAAAATTTGGAGTGATAAGCAGAAGCTGATTGTTGAAGTAACATTTTTACTTCTAGGTGGTCTAGTCCATTTTTGAAGACAAATTGCATCTACAGAGTTCCCAAAATTTATGCTTGATAAGTTTTCATGAAGCTGTTGTAAATATGAAAGGTTGATGTACCTTGAAACTTAATAAAATAATATTTTTTGGTACTTGTGTCCTAGATCCACCTGAAATTGAATAAGGGGATCTTAGGTACACTGTTTGTAGTGAATGCATGTGCATGATTTGTGTCCAAATTCTGAAACCACTCTTCTTGTAATATGGTACACAAAAATACACAAATACATGCACATAAACAAGCTTAAGTATGCATGTCATCACACTTAATTAATCACACTCATGTAATCAAGCGGGTGTACATAATCAAAATGCATTTATGTTATACATCATCAAATAAATAAAGAGATTTTCACATCACATATTTTAATCAAATAAATCAAGTTGAAGCCACTACAAAATCAAGCATTCCAAGCCAAGACGACATCGACATCAACAACACTTTTTTCATCACTTGTCGATAAACATTCTTGTAACTAAGTTACATTGTACGGGCACATTCACGGTTGCAACCAATACCCTAATTTGAATTGGTAAGGTGATTACGTTAAGTACAGTAAGTCTTCAACTGAGTCATCAAGATTTAACTTGTCATTTTTCTTTTGGGTGCATTTTCGACAGTATTCGACACCCTTTGCCAATATGCACAATCAAGTTAGTACAAAGTTCATCACATCAAGCGAGCCAACATGAAGTTCATCGAAGCAACAATCAAAGCACGCAAGTGAGTTAAAATCTAATGCAAGTAAATATACTATTTAAACAGCACTCAAGAAAATTTAATTTTAGAGCAAGAGAGTGTGAGTTCCAGTGAACTTGAAATAAGATAAAAAAATTTCACTAAGCAAGAGATCAAGAAAATTCTGAAGCAAGTGAGCACGATAAACTCAATTAAGTGAGCCAGTACAAGACAATGTGCTATTCGAGAAACAAAGCAAGCAAACACATCATTAACATCAAGCGAGCGCATTCAATCCAACAAATTTCAAATCAAGTGAGACAGTTCAAGACAAGCGGGTCTGCATTCATGTGAATGAGTTCACATGGTGCAACACATCTAGTTGTTACAAATTATTCACAATTTGATCCTATCAAGTGTTGAAGGCATGGTGCAAATCAACAAAGAAACTCTTGCTGATATTTCACGACATCTACAACAGACAAATGAAACGATTGGGTTCCTTCAACTAGGGTCGCAACTACAAAGAAATGAGTTGCAAGAGAAGAGTGATGCTTCCCATTATTTGAACCATACAGATAAATATGATAAGCCATTCCTCCAAACAACTTCAAGTTTCAAAGTTGTTCAAGTTCAAAATTCTTCCAAACCAATCATCAAGCCATGGGAAGAAATTCAAAGTAACAGAAATAGAAGAGGATTAGGATATGTCAAATATGACAAAAAATTACATATCCCAGACTATTAAAATCCCATCAAGTTCATCAATGAAAGTTTTATTGAAGAGATCACATCAACAAGTTCTGTGAAAGTTACATACAAACCAACATGCATGCAATCAGAAGTTGCAGTGAAACCAAAATGTTCACATTGTCAAAGAACACGTCATATGGAAGATCATTGTTTTGATCTCCATCCTTGTCGCCATTATGGAAAGCCAAATCATTCATCACATAACTGTTGCAATCAAAACCAGCCATCTAGATTGAAGATCAATTATGAATGGATTGATCCTTGGGAATTGTTGTCAAGATTCAACACATTTTATAAGTTTTACAATCAAATTCACTCACACACATTGCAACCAACAGTAAAATTAATATGGTACTCTCGTGCAGTTGAACAGGGGAGTAAACCAGTGCACCACTCCTAGACATGAAGGGGGGAGTTCAAAAATAATTTCCAGAGGATTGTCTCTCCTTTCAGCTGACAAAGGGGGGAAAATGTCAATGAAATTGACAGTGGTTATCAGACTGAAAGTCTCGACAAAACCAACAAAAGCAGCTAGTGGGCATCTCTAGTAGCCAGTGGTAATCTTCAGTAGCCAGTGGGCATCTTCGGTAGCCAGTGGGCATAATTTTTTTTTTAGTGAGCAATTTTCAACAAAGCAAAAGAAACAGTGAGTTGTTTTTGACATCATCATTCAGTGAGCGTTCATCAAATTTTTTCAGTGGACAAAGGATGCTGATTTCACGTAAAGGAAAGATGGAACATTTTTCAACTTGACATGTGATGAAGTTTTCAAGAAAAATTCAGAGATGAATCAGACATGCAACTGACTCATGGTCTCTTCAGATTGCAGTTTTTCAGCATCTAACTTTGGCAGTTTTTCAGGCAATGTTTTTGAGGATCAACATGAGAAATTAGAAGATATTTTCTCATTCTTATTTTGGATTTATCATTTAATGTTAGCCTCTCTCATAAAAAATTATAAATCAAAAATAAATTAAATAAATTGAATATTAAAATTTAAGAATTTATGCCTAACTCTCTAGATTGGGTTGTTCCTCTAAGTTAGGAGTTAGCTTAGGTCTAGAGATTCTCTCTACCTAACTAGGGTCCTAGATTGGTGTATGGTTGAGAAATTGTCTCAACCAAAGTGTCCAAGATATACGCACTACCTTGAGACACATTATCCTCATCTATTTAATTTTATTATTACATTCTTTTAATAATGAGAATATGATAGTAAGGAATGATGTGAGGATGAGGCCTTTTTCGCCAATGTTTACGGTCTCTAGTTAGTTATGTGTGTTTTATGTATGTTATGATTGATTTGATTTTTAACATAAATGGTAATGAATTCAACTGCCATGCATTGTAATTTTATAACAATCAAGAGATCATAAATCATTCCCACCACTAAGAGACATATGAAATCAACATGGCAAGAGAATAGCTCATAAATTATTTTTTCTATGAATCATCATAATTTATATTGCATGTAAAATGAATGAAACATAAGATGGGAGGATGGAGTTATTTCACTAGAAATAATTTGTGTTTAAGTTAAAACTAATGCAATACTTATATTTGAGTTTTGTTAAGATTCCTAGAAGTGTATTTTAATCAATTATGTGTTGCGTTAGTATGTCCTATGTGTATTTGTAACTTTTAAAACAAAAATGTAGACAATTCTAGAACCATACCTCTACTGAAGGCCCCAACCTATATTTTATGGAAGGCTCATACCCACTCTCACCAACCATTTTATTAGGCCTTGAACGCAGTGCACCTCTCCCTACCAATAATACCACAAAAATCTCAAAATAAGAGACATAGACAACATAATAGGTAAAATAAAACTTAGATTCTCTATATTACACTACTTGTTAGAGCCAAATTATTATAATAAGTTTTAAATCTATTGAGGTTGTGAGTGTTTCCCATGCATGGAGTAAGTATTCTAACCTAAAACATGGTACAAAGATAATCACCCTGCACTTGAATTTGTTGGAGCTACAATCACACCATTTGAGTCATCTAAATTTTCAATGCAACCAACTTGCATGGCTGTACTAGGAATCTCATCAGCAGTAGGTACAGTGGAAGAAGAAGAACAATAAGAAGATATTTTAATGCCCGCGGGGCTAAATATAGCCTATGGGACATATTTCCCCTCTATCTGGCTCTTGTACTTAGCCCTTTTCCTATGCAGTTTCACAATAATATCACCTAGCTTCTCGTCAAAGACCTTGCTGAATAGAATATCCCGGGAACTAGCTGCCAAAATATCTGCATACCTTTCCCTGCTATCTTTGAATACCTCACATTCTAAAATGAAATGCTTTTCTCTTTCCACTTTTTCGAAGGAGCAGAAATACATACTCTTTCCTCCCACACTTCTTTTGGCCTTTTCCATCGCCATTTTTCACAACGGAATGCAATTTTCCACCCTCACTTTTATGCCCATTTTGTTTAGTTTCATGAAAACCATCTCCCTTGATGGGACTCTCACCATTTTTCATTCTACCCCTGGCAGAGGTTGTTGTTCCCATTATTAAATTTTACTCACCCTTACCACCCAGATTTTTTTTGTTTCACATTAGTGTTTGCATTATCAACTCTAGCATTGCCATCAGTCTCCCATATTATACTTACTGCACTACCTTTCGCAATAGAGTTCTTCACTTTCACTGCCTCCTTTGTATCATCTACACCATGTGGTTGCAGAGGGGCACCATGAGCTAGATTTGGCATCATCATCATGAAAATCACCAACTTCAGAAGCATTATCACTATCCTCATTCGATTTTGAGTACTCTCTTCCACCTCATCATCTGTGTCAACATCATGTTCTCCTCTTATCTCAACACCACACTCAACCTCTTCATATTCACATCTATTCATATACTGTTTTTCTGCACCATTATCCTCCCCTCTAGGCACAACATCTATACTAGACACTACATTGCTAGCATTGGCATACAATGTGTTTTGTCGATCCTCGGTCTTGGTGTAGGTGAAAAATCACCTTCTTTTCTTTCAACTTTCAAGCTTCTATGTACAACTCCTTCTTAAAGATATCTCAAATCCATGGTCCTACCTTCCATTCTTAAGCCAATATGTCGTCTCTAAGTTTCTTGTCTAACATTGTGTGACAAATTCTAGTTACACAGTGTAGAGACATATACAAGTTTTAACAAGGTTCACTTACATAACAATTTTTTAAGCTCACAGGAAACAAACAAAAAAAACTAACAAACAAAAAATATAGTGACTTGCAAGCGAGAACTCTCTTCGTATTGCACCTTTCATCTCTCAAACCAAATAAATTATATAGAACTACAATATTGGAAGCAAAAAAAATTATGTATTTCACTCCACATCAAACCATAAATATGTTGTGGCATACTACAGACATAAATGGTAATGAACCGAACTGCCATGCATTAAAAATTTATAACAATCAAGAGATCATAAATCATTCCCACCATAAACATATGTATGAAATCAACATGGAAATACAATATCTCATAAATACTTTTTTCTATGAATCATCATAATTTATATAGCATGTCAAATGAATGAAACATAAAATGGGAGGAGGGAGGTATTTCACCAAAAATCAGTTGTGTTTCAGTTAAAACTAATGCAATACTTATATTTGAGTTTTGTTAAGCTTCCTAGTAGTGTATTTTAATCAATGATATATTGTTTCCTATGTCCTCCATGTATTTATAAATTTTAAAACAACAACTTAGAGAATTCTAGAACCATGCCTCTACTAAAGGCCCCACCCTATCTTTTATGGAAAGCTCAGGCCCACTCTCACCAACATTTTCCTAGGCCTTGAATGCAGTGCACCTATCCCTACCAAGAAGACCACAATAATCTTTAAATGAGAGACATAAACAACATAATAGGTAAAAACAAACTTCAACCATCTAGGGTACCTTCAACTAAAGGTAGATACTAATTTGTGTTCCTAGCTAGGGCATAAAACATACCTTGAGTGCATGGAAATTCTGAAAAAGACAACATATTATGAACTGAAGCATGATATTGATATAAGAGAAACTACGCTTGCAATTTTAAAGGGAAATTTGAGGAGGAACTTGGGCTTTCTTGAGGTAGTATAAAGAGACGTTGTTTGAGAGAAATGTTTTATCAATAAAACTCACCTGATGCTCTAGGGTAAGTGCTTGGGTTGAAGTAAAATCTGGATAAGATCATGGAATATGAGCAATTATTTATTGAAAAAAAAAAACATTTGTTGGAAAACTAGATGGATGGGAGCAAAGTTGGTATTCTATTTTTTTCCTGAAAATGAGGTATTCAGAAGAATCCTCAATCTCTCTGGTGATTAAATTCCAATCCCTACACAATACACAACCAAACAAAGCATTCATTCTTAAAGCTACAAATGCAAGACATATCTAGCCATGATGAATAATTTTTATCACTTCAAAATATCAAAATCAAGATTTAGTGGTTTCCAGGTGAGACTGTAAACAAATTTCACATATTGGAAAGTTTTGGTCGTGAAAAAACTACGAGAAGGTTTACAAATGGTATTCAATAAACATCTAAAATTCTCCATCTCCAAGAATTAAATAATGAAATTCACTTTGTATATTTTTGATAATGGTGCATTTACATGAAAAACAGAAAAAATATCCTTTGAGGGGCATACTTATGTAGTATTGGATATTTTTCATATGCCTTCCAGGAATAATGGAAATGCAGTGGCCATCAAAATAGCTTGGTAACACTCAAGGATAACAATTCCATTATTGAAAAGGTAAATTTTCACAATAGTTCTCATAAGAGAAAATATGGAACCATCATTGCTAGAAGATTGTACCACAAAATAGGTTCTAGCTTAAAGGATACAAATGAGAGTGTTGTTAAGACAAGAAAGGGGAAGGTGAAGAGTTTTCAAAAGTTGAATGAAACCAAAACATCTTGTTCTTGCATTAAAAAGCTTAAGCAGGTTGCATAGATCGTTGACATTTTTCTGAAATCTTTGTAAATAATTATTTTCTCTCTAGATAATATATATATATATCCTTCATATTTTGTAGTCCCTCATACACGTTCTCTTTCCAGGCACCCATAGTTGGTTGTCTATCTTGACCTAATGACTTCATTTATGTTGAAGAGGCCTCTAACAGTCCTTGTTGAAATAAATGCTTTTAATAGGTTACTCAATAGATCACTCGAATGTTTAGGTCAATACACTTGAATGAATTTACTCAATAATCATATGACCTTAATTTACTAATTGGGTGGGGGGAACACCATTTCGTTGAATTGAATTAGGTGGAAAGTAGAATGCATCGTAGTATGAATATTTTTATGGGATGTTGTCCACCAAATTACTATAACAGAGGCACACAACTATCTTGAATAGGTGTCACATTGTCTGATTGCAATGAAATCACTCAAGGTTGTAAATCAACTATTAGTATATTAACATTTTTCTCTTGTTCATACATATACTGCACTTAGTTGTTAGCCTGGCTTAGGATTTGTTATATCTGGTTGGATATTTTGGTGGTGGATAATTTCTCAGGTTGAAGATTGTTTTCATTTGGGGGTTCTTTGTGGGAAGTTATCAATGGTTTCAACAATATTTTATGATCTTATTTTTGGATATATATGCAAGAAATCCATTTCTATGTATGGATAATCCAATGGAGTATGAATGTAGTTGCATGGAAACTATCCATATAAGATAAAGCAAGGATTCAAGTTAATGTCGAGCAGGAGAATGATTTTTTTCCTTTGATATGAGGTAGCTAAATATTGGAAGACCAAGTAAATACTAGTTTTCCTTTTCATTCTCTACTGGTGGGCATGTTTACTTTCACATGTTGGTTTGAAAATTTAATGTTTGAGGTCAACCTTATGAAAGTGGCATGAGAATTCAAACAGATAGCTAGTCATTGCCACCTGTACATGACCAAGTCACCTTAGAAGCAAGACTCCCATGCTAAGTCAATGCTCATAGAAGCTGAGTTAATGCTTCACATACTTTTTGTATGCATGGATTTAAGAATTAAATTGATCTTCTTATCCAATAAAGCATGGGAGATATAGTTACTAAATTATATTCCCTCAGAGATACTCACAGGGTTATTCTTGAGGTTATGCTTTAGCACAAAGAGTGTTAGAATAGAATATTTTAGAAAGTTAAGTTATGAAAACAACTCATTTCACGCATTAATTTTGGAAACAAAAGTTAAAACATACAGAGACCAATGTACAACTATGAGTAGAACCAAAAAATTTATGGAGAAATCATGATCAGGAAAGCTGGCAGTTTCCTGTAGATAAAAAAATGAAACAACAACTATACGGAATGAATATTTGGCAGTTTCTTGGATGCGAAAGTTGTATATAGCTTCAGTTCATGCATTAGTTGTGAAGAAAGGAAATATCCAACATTTAGACCATTGGGAAAAATATTTTGGTCATGAAACTGCATGCTACAACTAGCTACAAATCAGTTTAATAATAGTTAATTGTTGTGATATTAATGAGAGAAAATGATGACTTTAATGTTATGCCTGAAAGTCCAGCATTGAGGAATATTTTTAGATATAGTTTGATAGATGGTGGAGGAATATTTTGGTGGAAGGATAGTTATTTTGGGTAGTGATTAAACAACAAGAAAATCCCTCTAAAACAAAGCGAATGTCATTAAAAAAAACAAGTCAACTTAGCTGGAAATCATGTACAACTTCTAAACGATGAGGAATTTTACAAATATTGATACAAGGATAGTTCAAGTTCTGGCTAACACCCCCAGGTAATTGACCTTGACCACCCTGAAGCTCCAAAGCTTATAAATCTTGTGCTCGAGGCTAGAGGCTTTAATAAGGGCTGCTAGTGTAGAAAAGCAAGTTTCCGAGTGCGAAGACAATTATAAAAGGAAGGCTTTCATAGTAGAAGAAAGAAATCATAATGTGTCCAACTTCATCTCAAGTGGAGAGGAAACCCAAGCTAATAAGAATGGAGTTAATCAAAGACAGGATTGGCAAGGAATAATTTTGGGCCAAACACAAATATTGATTGAGGAAGGCTTTACAGGCTCACTAAGAGATCAAGTAGCACATTTGAATGGGCATAGGGAATGTGATATGAGATTACAGAGGAATGAAAATGCAAAATCTTCAAACGGAATAGAATGTGAAGAACAATTCATTCATGCCTCAAGTAAGTTCTTAAAAGGAGAAAAAGGCTTGTAGGATGTTTGTTCCCAATGAATTCTTAGCATTTGAAAAAATTTACTGGGTATTTGAGTAAGTTTTTGGTGCATGTTCCTAGTCTATAGGCTTAGAAATATGTGGCTTAATTGTTTTCTTGTGTGCTCAGAGTTCAGCAAGATGATCTAGACTCCTTAACCTGCTTGATGATTTTTCTCCCTGCAACACAATAAATAGGAAAGAGTGCTATAGAATGGTTTGAGTTACTCTTAAAAACCGTAGAGTTTGAAGATGAATTGATAAGGAGCATGCAACAAGATTCATTATAGTCGTTTGTAAATTTTTACTGTACCCATATATAGATGCATTGTTAATTGAAGACAATGCATAGATAAGGGAGAGGGGAATGTAATGCCCCCAAATTGGTCTCCAAAATTTTAAATGTATATGTACATATGATACCTAGTATGGTAAGCTAATACATGATAATTACGTTGGTGAGCTAGGTTCTGTTGAGGTCTACATGCCAATATACAATTATGTTTAGAGGCCAGAGTGCCTATATGGTCAGGCCAAATAGCCTATGTTTTAAAAGGCAAACAAACCTAACATATATAACATGTAAATATGATGAATTAATAAAATAACACCACAAATGCAAACTAATGGATGAAAATAATATGGAGGGCTCAAGCTCCACAAAAAGGAAAAGGTAATGTTGTCAAACGAAGATATGGTTCCAACTTCCAAAGCCAAATAACTATTACTGTTATAATATTCTTAAACTAACTTTATGGGATAATATTAAAATATATTAAAATAAAATATTATTATCCTAAGTTATAAATAAAAGGTAATGTGGTAAATTATCATTTAGCCTTCATTTCCATCAGGGACTACGAAGGGGTCAAGGTGGTGCTAGTTTTAGAGAGAACATAAAGACCCCTAGCTATTGTATTCGAGGACCATAGGTGGGTCAATGTACGAGTGCACTTCTCCTTGAGAAACCTTGGAAAATTTTAGAGCCCTGGAGGGAGACGGAGAAGTGTAGGGACAAGTGTCCCTTTATTGGTATTTAGTGTACGCGAATACCCCCAATGGTAGCTGGAACTACTTGAAGTCACAATGATCTAAGGAATCCCTAGCTAATCCAATATCGAAACTCTATAAGGGTAATGGAACATCCTGATGGACTATGGGTTCAAAGAAGGGGGTGCACTACCTTGGGTTGTGTGCATTTATGAAGGAGGTGGGATTGTTGGTTTGAGGCTGTTAGGGTTGTAAAATTGTTGGTCACACAAGTACAAGCCTAGCCCAATTGTCGATTCATCTAAATACATAAAAATAAAAGGATACAAAAGTGCGATATGGAAAGCTTCTACCTATGCAAAAATCATAAAGAATAATACTAGTGACCATGTGTAGGGGAATGATTGATGATGCATGTTGCACAAAAAATGGCCTCTCCTAGAAAAAACAATTCTATATTCTAAGAATGAAGCATATAGCACGCCATTTCCATGTTTCCCTATTCTTGTGCTTAACCACTCTATTTTCCTCAAGAGTAAAAGGTAAATGGCCTCTCCCAAAAATACAATGTTATATTCTAAGAATGAAGCATATAGCAGGTCATTTCCATGATGCCCTATTCTTATGCTTAGCCACTCTATTTTTCTCAAGAGTAAAAGATAAATATATTAGTTTCCACTAGATGACCACAAAATAGGTCAGTGGGACCATTTAAATGCCATGAGTGGTGAAACCAATGGAAAGAATTACTAAATTCCAATACACTTGCCTTCCCCATTAATCCGAATGTACCTGATTGGTTGTTTGTATTGAGCTTCAACAAGAGTTTTGAATTGTTCAATTTTCCAAACACATCAATCTTCAATTTAATAGTGCAAACCCATTGAAATCAAGGACAATAAAAAAAAACAGGAAGTACTAGGCTTTCCCGAGAGAAAATGAGAACATAAATATCATTGTGAACTAACCCAAGGACTTAGAGGCACACCTTGAGTTGTCCTTTGGAAGGGCTTGACTCTCGGTGATGCTTACCCATTACACATCCATCAAAAATTCCACTAGGAGGTTCAATCTATGGAATACTCTTAGTGAGGTTGAGATAACTTATGTCTGAAGGATTCATAACGGATGTGACCAAGAAAAAGTACCCTAGTATATTGTCATCATAAAAAATTAGCTTCCATTTTAGTGAATTTATTCTAAGCTTAAGGCGAATAAAACTTTTCAAACTTGTACATACATTTCACTTCGTCCTATATGTCTTTAAAAACCAATCTATTCAGTCAAAAATTGGACCTTTTTATTGGAGTGTGTGACATGATAAATAGATAGAAGATTTGATCCAAATCCAAGAACACAGAGAACATCACCATACAATGCCACAACCAAATACAAGGAGAGTTGAGTCATCATGAAGTCAGTGAGAAGGTGCTTGTTCTTTTTCATATGTCTCATTGTCCCAAAATCTACAATCCATTCATGTGAAGAAATTGAAGACCATAAACATATAAGGCGAAGTGCACAACTGGATGTGAAATATTAGTAGTACTAGCCTTATCTTAAAAGAGGTTATTGTTGCCCATCGCTTGTTTAGTAACATCTTCAATTAATTCTAGAAATACCAGTTAAAAATTACAGAGACCAATGTACAAATATGAGCAGAACCAACAAATTTATGGAGAAATTGTGATAAGGAAAGCTAGCAATTTCCTATAGAAAAAATAATGAAACGAAAACAACAAGGAATAAATATTTGGCAGTTTCTTGTATGTGAAAGTTGTATATAGCTTCAGTTCATGCACTGGTTGTGAATCAAGGAAATATCCAACATTTAGACCATTGGGAAAAATATTTTAGTCATCAAACTGCATGCTACAACCACCTACAAATCAATTTAATAATAGTTAATTGTTGTGATCTTAATGAGAAAAAATGATGAGATATGCCTGAAAGTCTAGCACTGAGGATTATTTTTGGAGAATTTTGATAGATGGTGGAGGAAGATTTTGGTAGAAGGATAGCTATTTGGGGAAATGAGTAAACAACAAGAAAATCCCTCTAAAATAGAACTAAATTCATTAAAAACAACAAGCCAACTTAGCTGGAAAGCATGTAGAGCTTCTCAATGATGGGGAATTTTACAAATATTGATGCAGGGTTGGTGAATAAGCTCTGGCTAACACCTCCAGGTAATTGACCTGGACCACCCTAAAGCTCTAAAGCTTGTGAATCTTGTGCTCAAGGATTTGGAGTCTTTAACAAGAATTGCTAGTGTAGAAGAGAAAGTTTCCAAGTGTGAAGACAATTATAAAAAGAAGGAATTGGTAGTAGAATAAAGAAATCATAATGTGTCCAACTTCATATCTAGCAGAGAGGAACCACAAGATAAGAAGAATGGAGTTAACCAAAGACACGATTAGAAAGGAATAGTTTTGGGCCAAACACAAGTATAGATTGATAAAATATTTATAGATTCACTAAGAGATCAAGTATCAAATTTTAATAACCATATGGAATGTGATATGTGATTAGAAAGGAATGAAAATTCAAAAGCTTAAATTGGAGTAGAACGTGAAGAACAATTCATTCATGCCTCCTTGTCATAATTAGAGCACACCCTCTTTTTCTTGGAGGAATTGGGTGTTTCCCCTTCAGGCTCATGAATAAATGAGGACAAGGTAGCCTTAGAATAACAAGCTTAATAACAAGGGGTTAGTTCTCCTGAATTCTACAAGGTGACTTGATGCTAGATAAGGAACAAAAACCATATATTGTAAAGTAGAAATGGACAGCTTGATAAAGAGAGGAACGTTGTAGAAAATGACAAAAAAGTTTTTGAATGTGGGAAAATGATTATTCATAACAATACTTGCATATTCTGAATTAGAGTTTTATGAGCCAATGGATGTGATAATGTCAGCATATAATTGAACCTTGTGATGTACTCTTCAATGCTAGAAACATTGGTGATCTTAAAATTATAAAGCTTAGTTTCAAGAAAACCAATTGAGTAGAGTTCACTATGTTAAACAAAGTGTGAGAAGTTTCAAAAATATGCCTTGCACTTTTATTAATCTGGATGAGATGAACTAGGTCCAACTTTACATAGGGAGTGATCAATCAAAGGGATTCATCCTATTTTTTCAGGAAAACTAGGCCATAAATATATTATTTATCACATGTTACCTTTTTAGTGGAAGGTGAGTGATGAAATGCACTAACACATTTCATAGGTTTATTATAAATGTCATACTATCAGATCATTGGAAGTGGATAGCTACTCAAAGTATTTTTAATTGGTTTCTTGGGAAAATTTAAGATAAGAGGATTCCACAAATATGCAAATGAGTTTTTATTGTGAAAAAATGCAAAACATATGGTTCTTAAATGTAGGTAGTTTTATTATAAATATCATACTATCAGATCATTGCAAATGGATAGCTACTCAAAGGATGTTGAATTGGGTTCTCAGGAAAATTTGTGATAGAGTTTTCCACAAATATTCAAATCAATTATTATGGAATGCAAAATTTTTTTTTTTTTTTTTTTTTCTGACAAGTGTAAAATATATGGTGCTTACATGCAGGTAGGAAATTTTATGCCCATGGGATTTCACTTCTGGCATCTTCAGATGCATTTTATGCCATGTTTGATGGTGGATACCGGTTATGAGTCTTTTTTTTTTTGGCATTAGATACAAGTGGTAACCCTTAACACAACATGTCTCTCATTCTCTGATTCCTATAAATTTCAAGTGATAGTGTTTGGAGGAGCTATAGACTGTATTATTTACTTGAAAATTTGATATTGTGAAACATGTTAAGTGTATTGTATTGTGGCTTCAAACAATGATTATAAATTGTTTGTGGTTATATTTGTGAGACTTCTACAGGAAAAATAGGCAAAGGATATTGAAATTCCAAACATAACTTGGGCAATATTTGAACTAATGTTGTGGTAATTATTGTTTCTTTGTTGTGTCGCACAATAAATAAAGAATTATTGCAATTATAAAGCGTGCATGTTGAATTTGGAAGAAACTATGGCATGCTAGAACTTGATATGTTTTAAAGAAGTGATGATTCTAATGGGTTACTGGTTTCATCTTTATATACATAGGTACAGTAGAGGTGACAACGGATATTACACAATATATTTGAGGGATGTCGATCAACACCTTTTAGAAGGTCTGAAACATTTGTGTGAATATTCTATTGCACAGGTATTTCGTTGCAGGTATTCCCTCTCTCAGAAGCTAGGCCATGCCCTTTAAACCCTCCTGCACCGGAGTTTCTTGAAGCTATAAAAAGATTCGCCAATCCATCGTCCTGCTAAAAAATCTCCACCAAATTGCTGTCATCGTTCTTCTACAAAATCTCCACCAATTTGTTGTCATCGTTCTGTTACAGAATCTCCATCAAATTGATGACATCGTTCTGCTGCAGAATCTCCACAAAATTGCTGCTACGAGACTCTTCTACTAAACTCGAACTCACAGGACAATCAGAAAAGAAAAAGCCGAAAACCTCTCCACCAAATTTCTCCTACTCGACTCTACTAAACTCAAACTCCTAGGACAACCAGGAAAGAAAATCCCCAAAACCTCAAAAAATTCAATCGCATAAAAACCAAAGGCAAAGAAAATGGCCCATGTGAATTCTCTTGATTTGTTTCAGATTCTGTGTTGGTTTACAAATGCATGGCAAGATACCACTTCTCCCTCTATTCAATCACATAAAAACCAAATACAAAGAAAATGACCGCGTGGAATTTTCTCTTTCTTTGGTTTCTTTCAGACTCGGTGTTTGTTTCCAAATGTATAGCAAGATACCACTATTCCCTCTTTTTTTTTAAGCTTAGAGACCACTTTCTCTTTTTTTAACCCTTTTTTTATTTTTCCCTCCATCACATTGAGTTATGTTTTATTTTTCCTTCCATCACATTGAGTTGTGTTTTATTTTTCCCTCTAACACTTTAATTTGTGTTAAAATATTTAAGGTATATTTGTGTTAAAATATTTAAGTTGTACTTAGTGATTTAAACATGTATGAAAACTTTTAAATTATTTTTAAGATCTATAATGCATCTCGTATAATTTTTCTACAAGTTTTTCACTTTTCTTTCAAATGAATAGTATTATGATTACATTTTTAAACATGAATTTCATTGAAGATATTTTTAAGCATGAATTTTTATATCAAAGCAAAAGAACTATGTAACAATAAACTTATAATTAATTTGTGATTAAGTTGGCTATAATTATTTTTAACATGTATTCACAAATGTGGAAAAGTGTCTTCTGAGTATTTTTGCCAATGTGGAGGTGCCACATTAGAGCCTCCGGTTGGGCCATGTGGCAGCTTCCCATTGGGCCACCAAAATACACTGCAAGCAATAAAATTCAGCGAACTCACACTTCAGATCAAAATCACAAGTTTTCATTTCTTGAGTGACAGGATTAAAAGTTATTAACATAAATGACTAATTCTTATACTTGCTATATTTATTATTTGGTCATATGTTTATTCTTAGACTATAGTAGTTAGTTACTAATTTTTTCACTTATTATCTAGTCATATATTTTAGTCATATACATTTGTATTATCTAGTCATATATTTCCAGATATGTCCCCTCTAATGAATTCTTGGAACATGGCCCGGCTAGCTCAGGGATGTGTGTGTTAAATTTCGTTTAATGAATACTTGGCCCCGCTAGCTCACGTATGTGTGTTAAATTTGATTCCGCTTCCGGTAATGGGTATGTGGGTAAAATTTGATTCCGCTTCCGGTCACGGCCCGTAGCCTTATTAATTGCGCAGAGAGCTGGTTTACATGAGATGGCGTATCCCAAAATATTCCACGTGGCCGACCAACCTTTTTATATTGTGAATGCTGTCATTATTGAAATATACTATTATGATTTCCGTATTTATACACTACTAATTCCAATAAAATTTTCATGGTTTCTCACGTTATTAATTTCATTAAAATTTTCAATCCTTTCCCTATAGTTACATTAATTTCAAAATATGTGTATTAATTTTTTGGTAAATGAATTTTAAAATATGTATATTTAAATTATTGGGATACGTAAAGAGACATCAATTTATATTCAAATATCAAAATATATTTTTTATTTTACTTTATTTTTAATGTGAAACAACATCAAATACTATATATATAAACTATTAAAATGTTTTATCACATGAAACTACCCTATTAAAATAAAAAAAATTGTCACATTAAACTACCATAAGACTAGCTTGCACTAACATGTCATAAAAATGATATGTTGGAAATCCTCAATCCCCACTTTATTTTAAATGATTTATTATCATAATTGTAACTGAGATAGACTTATGACTTGAATGATCACCTACGGCTGAGATATTTTAAAATTAAATGTGTTAAAATAAATCTCTAATAAATTATTATTAATTTTAATACATACATTTAAATTTAGTTTTAAATAATTATTTTATTTAATTTTAAATATTTTCTCAAAACATATATATATAAAACAATTAAAAATCATAGTGGAATGTATAGACATCTTTCACTTTGATATAATTGTTATTTAATTTAGTTTTTATGTTTGTCTTTTTCCTTTTGTTATCTTTTCCTTTCCTTATTTTCTTTCATTCTTATATTTGTTTTGCTAATATATTGTAAAATGAGTAAAATTTATTATGGAATGAGAGTAACTTAAAAACTAGTCAAAACAAAAATGATTATATATGATATCATGTAAATAATTGATATAATTTGTTAATGATGAGGTGTATTGCATTTAGGATTTTATTATGATTTTATATAAGTTATATTTAATTTTATTCTATACATTATTTTGGAGTATATCTAATTTTTTTTTCTTTTACTAAACTTTTCTTATCATTTAAAATCAAGGGGTGACACATAGGATGATATGTCAATGTTAGGTCCTTATATTACTAGTTTAGTCCCTTATTGTTATTAATGTAGCCTCCTTATTATTATTGTTGTACCTTTGTATCTCAATATTGTTATTATTGTGCCCTTACATTATTATTGTTAGGTTGGCTAAGATTATCTTGTGACCCCACGGACTCCTGTATATAGAAGGAGGTTTTGTCATTTGTATCATCCAAGAATTGTTCATTTATGTAATGTAAAGGAGGTTTCCCCCTCGAAGTGGATGAATGCTAAGGTGTTGATCTCTCTTTTCTTCTATTTTTAGAGATGGTTTCATAACATTTGGTATGAGAGTTTTGGATTCTAGGGTTTAACTGCTCCAAAAAGGTCATCGTGGAATTTTTGCTATAACGTTTTTTCTACGAAGGTTTAAAAGCTGAAATTTTTACAGAGGGAAGCCAAAATCCCAAGGAATGTCATGTAAAAATTTCAGATCTTGGTTCATAATATTTTTAGAGATATGATCTGTGGAATTTAGGGCTTTTTGAGGCTCCCAAATTTGACCTAAACAGGTCATCGTGGCAATTTAGCTGTACTGATTTTTCTAAAAATGTTTAGAAGCTGAATTTTTTACAGAGCGAAGCTGGAAGCCTGAGCAACGACATGTAAAAATTTCAGATCTTGGTTCATAATATTTTCGAAGATATGATCTCTGGAATTTAGGGTTTTTTCAGGCTTCTAAATTTCATCTCAAAGAGGTGACCGTGGGAAAATCATCACAACTCTCTCTCTGAGCATCAGATTGGAATTTTGTAAAAAATGGCCTAAATTACACAAACCATAGTTTCTTTTATATCAATTTGAGAGCCGAAGGAGGAAACAATGACACGTGGAACACTGTACAATTTCACTCTACTTAACAAGTCCATAATTAGGTCATTGTGGGAGATTGGGCATAACTTTGACTTGAACAATCCAAATTAGGTCAGACCTGTGGAATTTGAAAGAAGATTCAGAGGGCTACTATAGGACCTGATTTCAGATATTGAAGATCCTAAATCACAGATATAATTAAGTTTCAATATCGATCTCCTCAAAAGCAAGAAAAATGTGTGTATTTTTTCTTCTAAATTGCATAAGTCTTGTTTGAAGAATCAGTTTGAATTGATTCAAAGGGAATATTGTAGAATATATATCAGTATTGGGTTCTAAAATGCCCCCTAAAAATAATTCAACACCCATTAAGCCGTTGGGTTCTAAAATGACCCCTAAAAATAATTCAACACCCATTAAGCCTTCAGAAGGCTCTACTATGACTCATGAAGATGAAGAAGTGCAACATGACATATCAAAATTACAAGAGTAAATGCACCAAATTTTTCTCTCGCAAAAAGAAAGAAAATAATGAAATGGAAGTTTTGAAGAAAGGTGTGGAAACTAAGATGGATGTTTTGAAGAAAGGCATGGAATCTAAGATGAATGGCAGGGAAGCTAAGATGGATGACATGAAAGAAAACATGGAAATCATGAAGAATGATCTAAAAGAAGACATGGAAGGTTTGAAAAAATTGATACAAGAAATGTTTCCTAATGGCGAAAATATAGTAGGGGAAACTCATGATGAGAACAAAATAAATGTTAATCGTGATTTCATAAACTCTAACGTTGGAGAGAAGAACCACCATATTTCAAAGATCGATATGAGGAAGTTTTATGGAAAGGATCCCGTAACATGGATACTAAAAATGGAGCAATATTTTGATCTCAATAATGTGAAAAACAAACAAAAGGTACGCATTGCAACTTTATATTTAGAACAAAATACATTTGTATGGTATCGATGGCTTTTTTCGTGTAAAAAAATTGTCACTTGGTCAATTTTTACGGAGGAAATGGCAACACATTATGAGGATACAAAGAGAAACACATTTTTTAGCCAATTGATAAATCTCAAACAAAAGGGTTCAGTGGTGGAGCACATTGAAGACTTCCAGAAATTGAATATAAGGGTAACTGATATTCCAGAGGAACACAAGATTGATGTCTTCATAGGGACTTTAAAGGATAACATCCAACACAAGGTTCACATTTGGGAACCTGATTCATTGGAGAAGACATTGAGGCTGGAAATAAAAATTGAATGTAAAATTATGGCGACAAGGAAGCGTACCACTGACATATATAAAGATGGAAGTGTTGCTACTCTTATACTTCCACAACCTACAAGGTTGACACCATAACAATTGGAAGAAAAAAGAGCAAAAGGGCTGTGCTATAGTTGTGATATAAAATACACTAAAGGTCATAAGTGTGCTGAGAAGAAATTACTTTACATAGATTATGAAGAGGAGGAAGAAAATGAACAAGAATATTCAAAAGAAGAGGATATACACTAGGAACCAACCCTAGAAGAAGAAGAAATGAGTTTGACCATATCGTGTAATGCATTGGTAGGAATTACAACTCCTCAAACTCTCAAGATAGAAGCACATATCAAGAAGAAAAAGGTAATAGTGTTGATTGATTCGAGTAGTACCCATAATTTTATTCATTGTAACGTAGCCAAGGAATTGAATTGTTTCCTATACCCAGCACCAGAATGTTAAGTGATGGTTGTAAATGGAGGAACTATAAATTTCTCTGGAAAATGCTATAATATCAAGCTAACCATGGGGGGATATGTATTGAATAGTCCAATGCTTTCCATTCCAATGGGAGGTGCTGATGTTGTACTAGGAGTACAATGGTTACAATCTTTGGGGACGATAGCTTTTAATTTTCAAGAATTTTTCTTGAAATATTTTTTAGAAGGAAAGGAAATCGAAGTACGGGGTATCGTACGGAAGACAGGAAATATAATAAGCTATAATTACATGACAAATATTCTGAATAAATAACAACGAGGCGTAGTTTCAAAATTATGCTCATTAGAAGTTCCAACATCAAAATAATCTATTTCTCTAGATCTCCAGAAAGTCTTGGACAATCATTCCAATGTGTTTGAAAATCCCAAAGGACTCTCACCTATTCATGATCATGATCATGCTATTCATTTTATTCTAGGAAATGTTCCTCCAAACATCAGGCTTTATAGATACCCTTATGTCCAAAGAGAAAAATTGAACGTATGATTGCAGAAATGTTAGAGGCTAGTATAATTCAACCTAGTCAAAGTTCTTTCTCTGCTCCAGTAGTATTGGTGCACAAGAAGGATGGATCAGGCGCATGTGTCTGTATTATAGGGAGCTCAATAAGCTCACTATTAAAGATAAATTTACCATTCCTGTGATTGATGAATTATTGGATGAATTACATGGAGAAATTTATTTTACCAAGTTGGATCTTTGTTGAGGATATCATCAAATTAGAATGAAGACTGAAGATATTCAAAAAACAACATTTCGAACTCATGAGGGTCATTATGAATTTTTGGTCATGCCTTTTGGCCTTACCAATGCACCTTCTACATTTCAAGGGTTGATGAATTCCATTTTCAAACCCTTCCATAGAAAATTTATGCTATTATTTTTTGATGATATACTAATCTACAACAGGTCTTGGAAGGATCGTGTTTAACATGTTGATAGGGTGCTCAAACTATTGTAGGAAAAATAATTGTATGCAAAAAAATCCAAATGTTTATTTGGAGTACAAGAGGTGGAATATCTGGGTCATATTGTATCTTATGAGGGTGTTAAGGTAGACCCTAACAAAATTAAATCCATTAAGGAATGGAAATCCCCCACAACCATAAAGTAGTTGCGAGGATTTACTGGGTTGACAGGGTATTATCACAAGTTTGTTAAGACTTATGGGAGAATAGCAACACCTCTAACAACATTATTGAAGAAATGTGCATTTTCATGGACTCCTGAAGCAACTAAGGCCTTTGAACATCTTAAAATGACAATGTGCCTAACAGCAGTCTTAGCTATGCCAAGCTTCACAAAAAAAATTTATTTTGGAATGTGATGCCTCACGAAATGGAATTGGGTGTTGTTTTAATGCAAGAAGGAAGACCCATTTCTTTGAAAGTTGTCCAATCAAACAAAACTATTTACAAAAGGATATTTATGAGAAGGAAATTTTAGCAATACTACATGCACTAAAGAGATGACGACCTTACCTAATAAGAAGACACTTCAAGGTAAAAACTAATCATGATAATCTTAAACACTTTTTGGAACAAAGACTATATTCAGAAGAGCATAAAAAATGGGTCACAAAGATGTTGGGTTATGAATTTGAAATCATCTACAGAAAAGGAAAGCTAAATTTTGTTGCATATGCACTCTTAGGAAAGAATGTAGAGGTGGAAGCATTTGTTTGTACCATTTCTATTATCCAATCAGATTGGATAACTGAAGGAAAGAATGAATGGAAGAAGGATGAAGAAGTGTGGACACTCATTCAAAAGTTGCAACAAGATCCTAGTACATATGATACATTTAGTTGGAAAAATGATTCCTTATGGTACAAAGATCACTTATATATTTGTAAGAATTCCCAACTAAAACAAACGATTCTTTTGGAATTGCATACTTCTCCTTTAGGAGGACACTCAAGATTTTTAAAAACTTAGCACAGGGTGAAGAAAGATTTTTTTGGGATTGCCTTAAATCTAATATTCAAAAGTTTGTGGAGGAATGTTTGGATTTCCAGCAAAAAAAAGTTGAGACAATTAAGACTCCAGGTCTTCTACAACCTTTATCCATTCCAAGTCAACGTTGGGAGGATATTTCAATGGATTTTTTCACAGGTTTTTCTAAGTCTGAAGGAAAGATTTTCATCATGGTGGTAGTTGATAGAATTACCAAGTATGCACACTTTTGTGCATTATCTCATCCATTTAAAGAAAGTGTAGTCATTACTAAATTTATGGACAAAATTGAAAAGCTACATGGAAACCCAAATATTATTGTGAGTGACAAAGATCCCATTTTTAGTGGAAATTTTTGGATTGAGTTAAATTCTTATTTGGGTACTCAAATAGCTCATAGTTCATCTTATCATCCTCAACCTGATGGTCAAACTGAGATAGTGAATAAATGTTTGGAAGGATATCTTCGTTCTTTTGTATCTGATAAACAAACACAATGGGTCAAGTGGTTAGCTCTCACTAAATGGTGGTATAACACTTCCTTCCATACTGCAACAAAAGAGACCCCATTTATGGCACTTTATGGATATCATCCACCGTCCATAAAATCATATTTAAGAGAAAATTATAAGGTTCAAGTAGTGGAATATCACATCGATCATCAACAAGAAGCTCTCCAACTCTTAAAGGATAACCTAAATTTGGCACAAAATCGAATGAAGCAGCAGGTAGATGAACATCACAGCGAGAGAAGTTTTGATGTATGAGACTGGGTATTTTTACTAATATAACCATACAAACAAATGTCCCTCAATCAAGCTAAGAAGGATAATAAATTATCGCCAAATTACTATGGTCCTTACAAGGTGTTGCAAAATATTGGTACTATGGCATACAAATTGGAGCTTACGACTTCTTCGCAAGTGCATCTAGTTTTCCATGTTTCATGCTTAAAGAAAGTTATAGGTAAAAAAATTCCATTTCAAACAATATTGATAGAATTTAATGAGGAAGGAAAAATCATATTGGAACCTGATGCAATCATGGAAAAAAGAACTCGACAACTATGAAATTGATCAATTTCAGAGTATCTCATCAACTGGAAGAACTTACCCCCTGAAGATTCTACATGGGAGGATGTGAATTTTATACAGAAGCACCCTGATCTACTCAAGCATTGAGGACAACAATTTTTTGAAGGAGAGGGGCATGTTAGGTCCCTATGTTACTAGTTTAGTCCCTTATTGTTATTAGTGTAGCCCCCTTATTATTATTGTTGTACCCTTGTAACCCCAATATTGTTATTATTATGGCCTTACATTATTATTTTTAGGTCGACTAGGATTATATTATGAACCCCTGGACTCCTATATATAGAAGGAGGCTTTTTCATTTGTATCATCCAAGAATTGTTCATTAATGTAATGTAAATGAGGTTGCTCCCTTGAAGTGGCTGAATTCTAAGGCGTTGATCTCTCTTTTCTTCTATTTTTGGAGCTGGAAGTTCCCAAAATAGAAACAAAAATAAGTTTCCGAGTCAGATATCTAAATTTAGAGAGAGATATAAATCTCCAGGAAAGCCTATAAAGGTGTGCTGGAAATGCGAAAAGGAAGGGCACTTCAAAAATAATTGGGCTACAACATAGAAATTTCCTCTCAATTATTGCACATTAATTTGTCCCTAAGCTCCCTAATTACTAATGTGAATTCAATTTTTTGTTTTGATAGATTAACTTATCCAATCACTAACAAACATATTCCATTTTTATCTAAATTGGCCCTTTTAGCTACTTAGAATTTTGTCCTAGAAATCTCATTCTCCCTTCTGTCTCGTTCTATTGAAGCTAGTCTAGTATTTTTACACAACTAAAACTTATGCTTGTGCTTGAAATCCTTCATGGTATCATAACATCAGTGAGTTTATAAGGAATAATAAAATTTTATTTCATATTTGACAAGTTAGGAAAAAACATAGAGAATTTACCAACTCAGTGTGATCATCACTCCTTTTAATTATTGACTAGAAGAAAAAAATCCAATTGTTCTTTCCTAGAAATGGACTCTACAAGATCACAATGGGGATTAAAACTGATCCTATTTCAACCATTAAGAAATCTAATTTCTTCAAAATAATGGGTGAGTCATCTAGGATACTATGTTTGTTGATCTCCCCTGAATTGTTATTTTATGTAGAAAGTTGGCATCTCTCGTCATGTTTGGACCAAATTAAAGGTATTTTTTTGTAAGAAAGATGAGTTGAGAGGAAATTAGCTAGAGAATAATTTGATTTTGTTGGATCAAAAAAACTTCAAGACCCTAAATGAATTCTTCTCTAAGTTCAATACTTTGATGACTTAGGTAAAATATTTGATAGAGATTGCATAGGAAAAAATACACAGAGAATGGATTCAAAATTTCCAATGTAGTAAAGAACTCTTCTTATTATTCAATAAAATTTATGTTGGGTGTGTGTTATATTATTTCCACGATTAGAAGCATGCGGGAAGCAGGGGGTGGCAGCCCTCTTTTGCTCATGCTGGGTGCAACAGGGGGGTTGTAGCCCCCTACACGGGGTTTGGGTAGCACCCTAGGATTTTTTTTGGACACTATATTAGGTGTGAAGACTCACCTATTGTTTTGTGCATGGGTTTTCACATGGTTTTGGGAATGATGGTTTTATTCTCCTGAGATTTTGTAGATCTGGTCAAGGCAAATACAATTATGTTCTAATCCAAGGTTAATGTATTGGGGTTTATGAGTGCTTCAACATGTATATATATGTGTTGTAACAATAAAAGGAATATAATAAAAATCAAGCTGGTAGTCCCAGTTTGGGATCCAGGGGAAAATCTCGGTGTATCTATATTTTAAGGTTTATGCTCTTGCTATTGCTTATTTTATGTTTTTAAGAATTCGTTTGCAGACAATTTCTTTACAGGGTACATTTGGTATCAGAGCTATTTTTTATTTAAGGGTACACCTTTGCTGCTGAGGGTTTTTTTTTCTCGAGCCTGTGGTAGATCCCATTAAGTGGGAGATTTGCGAGATCGATTCTTGCAGTGAAAGAAGATGGAAACTAGTGGAAAGATAGAGATCGATAAATTTAATGGTCATAGATTTGAGTTGTGGAAGCTCAAGATGGAGGATCTACTGGTGGATAAACATTAGTGGATCACAGTAGATCTAGGTACTAAACCAACGAAAATGTCAGATGAAGACTGGGTGAAGTTGGATCGGAAGGAAAAGATCACAATACGGTTATGTATCTTAGATTTGGTATTGTTGAATGTATTCAGGGAAGCTATGAATAAGAATCTGTTGGTAAAGTTAGGGAATTTGTACCAATCTAAGTCTTTAGTGAATAAATTATTCCTGCTGAAAAGGCTAATAACCTGAGAATGAAGGATGGAGGCTCAATAATAGATGCCTTTAATACTATGGTAAGTAAGTTGTCATTTGTTGATATTAAAATATTAGATGAAGATAAGTGCATAATTTTGTTGTGTTCTCTACCATATTCGTGGGATAGTCTGGTTATCGTAATAGGTAGCAATATAGCTACCTTGAATTTTGATGAAATTGTATGAACCTTGTTGTCGGAGGAAATGAGACGAAAAAATATGGAGGACCAGAATAGAGATGCCTTATCTATACGAGGAAGTTCCTAAAATATAAACAAAAATAAGTTTTCAAGTGGGATATTAGTGGGAGATATAAATCTCTAGGAAAGCCTCTAAAGGTGTGTTGGAAATGTGGAAAGGAAAGGTGCTTCAAAAAGGACTACAAATCTAAAGCTCTGGAAAAAGGAAAGGGATCTGATGATTCTCCTTCTGTAGAGGAAAAACCCACCTCAGATGAAGGTGGGGATGTGTATTTGGCTTCTTCTTCAAATACAGATGTAGATCATGAGGCATGGTTGATTGAATCATGTGCATCCTTTTACTTCACTCCCCATAGGGAGTGGTTCTAAGAGAATGAGAAGTATGATGGTGGTGATATCTTCTTAGGGGATGATAGGAAGGCCAGAATCGTTGGACGTAGAAAAGTCAAGATAAAGCTACAAGGTGGAAGGATTAGAAGACTTCTTGGGGTTTTGCATATTCCCGCATTGGACAAAAATCTGATTTCTGTAAGTAATATGGATGATGCAGGTGTAAAAATAATGTTCCAGAACGATACCTGCAAGATGGTTCAGGGAGCACTAGTATTAATTCGGGGAGTTCAGATTGGAACTTTGTAAAATCTTCTGGGTAGCACTGTTATTGATAAGTGCAATAGTTATGTGGTTCTTGAAAGTGGAGCAGAAATCTTAGCGTTCTCTAGAGAAAATACCATGCTATGGCGTCAATGGCTTGGAAATATTGGAGAGAAGGGCCTTCAGATACTGCATGGTAATAGTATGGTAGAAAATATGTCTAATTTCTCTCTGGATTTCGATTTCTATGTATATTGTGTATATGGGCGACAAAATCAGGTGAGTTTTCCTTCTAGTACTAGGAGGGAAAACAAGATGTTAGAGCTTGTGCACAATGATGTGTTTGGAACTGTGTCGATTCCATCATTGGGTAAGTGAGTATATCATGTTTCATTTATAGATGACTTCTCAAGGAATACATGGATATATTTCTCGAGGAAGAAATCTAATTTCTTTGATAGATTTAAATAATTTAAGGCTATGGTGGAAAACTAGACAGAGAAGAAGATAAAGGTGCTGAGGACATATAATGGTGGAGAGTTCTACAAGAAGGAATTTAAAGAGTTATGTAAGAAATGTGGTATAGCATGGCAAAATAATCTCCATACACACCTCAAAAAAAAAGATATGTAGAAAGAATGAATAAAACACTGATGGAAAAGGCAAGAAGCATGTTTAGTGGTACCGAGTTAGGACATGAATTATGGGTAGAGACAATGGAGACTACATGTTACCTAGTTAACATATCACCTTCATCAACATTGGAGGATAAGACTCCACATGAGGTATGGACTGGTAAGAAACCCTCTCTTTCACATCAGAGGGTATTTGGATGTGATGCATATGTACATGTTCCAAAGGAAAAAAGGACCAAGTTGGATAATAAATCTGAAAGGTGCATATTTATTGGGTATAAGGATGGTTTAAAAGCTTACAAGCTTTGGAACCTAGAAATAAGGAAGGTTGTGTACAATCGAGATGTGGTGTTTAGAGAGGCGAAATATGTTGTTAAAAATAAATTCCTACCAAAGGAACATGAGAAGATAGACTTTGAGCTAAGGGAGGAAGAATTTGACTCTACAACAGAACAAGATTCAGAAGAGGAAGAGCGACAAAACACAGCTCTGAGAAGATCAGTTGGAGAAAGAAGAAAACTAGAAAGGTATAGTCCATCTTCATTCAATTGAAAGTTTTCTTTAACTATCAGTAATGATGATCTCAAACTACCAAGGAGGCATTGGAATCAAAGGATGTAAAACTCTGAAGGAGGCCATGGTTGATGAAATGACATCCTTGCACAAAAATGAGGCATGGGATCTGGTGGAGTTGTTGGCTGGAAGGAAGCCCATTGGGAGAAAATGGGTGTTTAAGAAGAAAAATAATGAAAAAGGAAAGGTGGAGAAATACAAAGCTTGGTTGGTAGCAAAATATTATCCTTAGGAGCTGGGAATTGATTTTTTTGATATATTTTTTCAAGTTTCCAAGGTTACTTCTATTTGAGTAGTTTTATTTGTTGTTGTTGAATTTGATTTTGAGGTAGAATAGATGGATGTGAAGACAACATTTCTTCACGACGATCTAGACGAGGAGATCTACATGAAGAAACCTGAAGGATTTGCGGTGAAGGGTAAGAAAGAACTGGTATGCAGGTTAAAAAATTCCCTGTATGGGTTAAAATAGTCACCATGGATATGGTATCAGAAATTTGATACCTATATATGGGGACATGGCTTCACCAGAAGAAAAGAGGATTATTGTGTGTATTTTAAATTAATTGGTGACCGTGTTATTTATTTGGTCTTATATGTGGATGATATGTTTCTCGTTGGAAATGAAAAAGAAATTATCTATAATTTTAAGACCCAATTTTCCTCCAAATTTGAGATGAATGATCTTGGTGCTGAAAACTATATTTTAGGCATGAAAATGAAGAGAGGTCGAGAAAAGAGGAAGATCTGGTTAAACAAGAGGAAGCATGTCGAGAAAATATTACAGAGGTTCAATATGAAAGATAGTAAACCGATGAAGGTTCCTATTCTTGTAGGTGTAAAGCTACCTACTGAGCAGTGTCCCAAGACACAAGAAGAAGAGGAGGATATGTCCTGTGTTCCATTTTCAAGTGCAGTGGGTATCCTAATGTATGCAATGGTCTGTACTAGATTTTCTCACACATGCAGTGGGAGTATTGAGCAGGTTTATGTCAAAACTAGGGAAGGAGAATTAGACAATAGTGAAGCGAGTTTTTAGATATTTATGTGGCATTAGGGATTATGGTCTGTACTACTCGGGAATACCGGGATTGGACATAGTTTTGGACATGTATGGGTTTGTTGATGTAGACTAGGTTGGAGATTTGCATCAAAGAAGATCTACAAGTGGGTATGTGTTTAAAATATTTGGAGGTGTAGTCGTTGGATGAGTAAAATACAATCTGTAGTGTCTCTTTCAAATAAAGAGGAACTATACATGGCAGCCACTCATGCAAGCAAGTAAGTAGTTTGGTTGCAGAGATTGTGTTCAAGTATGGGGTTGCTGCAACGAGCTATAAGGATAGACTGTGATAGCCAAGTGAAATTTTCTTTGCTAAGAACCATGCGTATCATTCAAAGACAAAGAAAATTGATGTTTAGTATCACTTGGTGAGAGATATGGCTGAGGATAAAAAGGTGTTGCTGGTAAAGGTGGAGACTTTGAAGAATGTTGCATATGCATTGACGAAGTCTGTGAGCAATGAGAAGTTCTCTTCCTGTAGAAAAATAATGGGTGTTGTAGGGCTAGACCAATGGGTTGTTTCTTGGAGGCCCATTAGATTAGATTTGTGCCCAAGTGAAAAGAATACCCTGGGGTGCTTTTCTGATCATCTAAGTTGACTTTATAGTCACTATCATTATAGCATGAAAGTGAGAAATATTTAGAATGTGTGTAGAACAAGACATAGTCTAGTGTCCCTACAACATATCTTAAGATTATTTTTGAAACCTTCCAATGGGAATTATTTGATGATTCCATATATATAGAAACAAAACTAGCTACAAACATGATGTCAGGTCTAGTTGCAGTGTGATACAAGACTACCAACTATAATTTTATACAATGCAGAATAAAGTGATGGTCATTCATCTTGTTTTCTCAGTTTGGTGCCTAGAGTAATTGGAGTGTCATCTAGTGTAGAAATTATACAAACAATATGTATATCATGGATTCAATATGATGTAACAATGTACTAAATCTAGATACTGAATCACTTCTACAAATAAATTGCAGAAATTAAGCACAATCATTAATCACATGAAGCAAAGAAGAATCAATCAAACCACAACATAGATAATTTCCTCGGGAAAGCTTTCCGCTAAAAATCACACTATCTTCTATTGTATATTCAGCATGGATACATGAAACAATTACAATAAACTCTTCTCAGAAGAGTCTCTTGTACTCAGCTAATTGTCTTACACTGTCTTAGACAAAATTGACCAACACTTAGCTGATTCTCAACCTCGAAACAACCTGCCTTGCTTACACAATTCCTAATGAATGCAATCCCTATTCTTTAGGAATTTTGGCCTTCCTAAAATATGCAAGGATCATGGGAAATCCAATGAGTATTTAGTTGCATGGGTGCAACCCAATAATACTACAATTGATAGTTAACATCCCTTTCACTTTTGTCTCAACTAGGTCTCCACTGGAACTGACATGCATGCAACTAATAATATTAAATCATCAGTTGCATGTTAGATCACTGATTGTGAATTAAATACTATTTAATTCAATTGATCTCTCACTAGTGCAACAAACAGTTACAACTAGCACAACAGAATTTAACTCACCTAACTGAGTTAACTAATTACTCATGCATTAAACTAATGAACAAACTGCACTTCGAACATTGTTAGAACTAGAATTACTCTGCATGCCTCACCAGCTACACTTAAATCAAAATTCATGAGATAGATGAGTTTATCATGCTTAGTTAACTATTACAAGTGATTATGAGATAAGTTTACATTTTATTTTCCATTTTAATTAAGGGAAAATTAAAATAGACACTGCACCAAATTTAGCTCACACCAGTGTAGGTGCTGCTATGACCTCCTTGTCCCACACTAGTGTAGTTTCTAGTTGGAAATCCTGGTCCCACACTAGTGTAGGTGCTGCAATTTCTTGTTTGACTTCAACACTCCCTCTCAACAAGAAAGGGATTATCTTTCACCCTGGTCCTACCTCTATGGTATTCGAATTTTCTCCTGGTGAGTGCCTTCGTCAGAATATTTGCATCCTGATCTTCCTTAGGAATGTACTAAAGTAAAATTATGCACCTTTGAACAAAATATATGAGATGGTGGTACCGATTGTCTATGTTATTGGATCTATCATAAAACACAAGATTAACTAAGAGTTTAATAAAACTCTGGTTATCATAATTTATCACTATTGGATCCATCTAAGAACCAAAAAAACCAACCATGATCTTTCACATCTAGATGGCCTCAAATGTATCTTGACTTGCTGCCATGTACTTTGCCTTCGATAAACTAAGTGCCATAGATCCCTGCTTCCTTCTATACCAGGAAAATTCTATTGATCCTATGCTGTAGATCCCTCCAAATGTGCTCTTTCTGTCTAATGGATTTCCTACCCAATCTGCATCCATGAAGTCTTGAAGCTTCACTCCCTTTTTATATCTGTACCATAATCCATACTCTATAGTGCCCCTGAGATATCTCAAGACATGCTTCCCCGACTTCCAAAAGAGCTTGGTCAGCTTAACCATAGCTTGAATCAACTGGTTAACTATGTAGAAAATGTCTAGTCTAGTGTTCACCAAGTACAAAAGTGAACCTACTAACTGTCCGTAGACAATAGCATCCACTGCTTCTCCAGAAGTAGCATCCTCTTTCCTCCAATTTCTTGGAAGAGGAGTGTCCATGGGTTTACAAATCTCCATGTGAAACTTACCTAATATCTCTTTGGCATACTTTCCTTGAGAAAAAAAAATTTCACCATCCCACTGCCATATTTCCAAACCAAGGAAATAATGGAGTCCCATGTCCTTCATTTCGAACTCCCTTGCAAGATCCTCCTTGCATGAGTGTATTAGCTGATCATCACCTGTCAAAATTAGATCATCAACATAAAGTATGATAATTAAGAGGTTACCATCAACCACAATCTAGTAGAGGTTTGCATCTGCTTCACTTTTGGTGAAGCCCAACTCGGTGAAATAGCTGTCAATCTGAGTGTACCAACCACAAGGTGCTTGCTTCAGCCCATACAATGCTCTCTTGAGTCGACACACATGTGACTCACTGTCAAAGATCTCAAAACCTTCTAGCCACTCTATTTACACTTCTTCCTCAATAACTCCATTCAGAAACATAGTTTTCACATCCATTTGATGAATGCGCCACCCCATCTGCGCTGAGAATGCAAGGATAGATATAATGGAAGAGTACCTCAGGACTAGTGTTAAAGTCTCATCATAGTTGATCTACTCAATCCGTGAGAATCCCTGGGCCAAAAATCCAACCTTGTACTTCTCCACACTCCCATCAGCAGCTTGTTTTACCTTGTAGATCCATTTAGATCCAACCACTAATTTTCCAACCGGTCTTGGGACAATCTCCCATGCACTGTTCTTGACAATGGAGTCATACTCCTCCACCATTGCATCAACCCAAATTGGTCATCGCACTGCCTCCTGAAAGGAATATCGTTTTGTCACAATACACTTTCTCATAAGAGCCATGTATCTAGTAAACATGTTTGGAGACTATATCTATCTGTGTAGTGAAGTAGGGGCTCATACATTCTTTGATGCATCAAGTATAAATCTATCAACTTCCATGTTGTGCCTTCTACCATTTCTGGTGGATGGATCTGCACGAGTGTTTTATACCACTCCATGATCCTCCACATGTGGCTACTCCACATCTTGAGGTTCATTCCTTGGAACCAAGATTTCCTCCTCTACATGCAAATCCAGCTCCCTCTTAAGGGAAAATCGCATGGATTTCTCCTCATCAAAATTTATATCCCGTCGCACAAAAATAATTCTATTGTTTGGAAAATACACTTGATAGTTGTGGGGAGTATCAATGTACCCCAAAAAAAGCCCAATCTCAGCTGTTGGTTCTAGCTTCTTCCTCTCATTTTTTATCACATGCAAATAAATAGATGAGCTAAAAATCTTAAAATGTGAAACATCAGGTTTCTTACTAGTAAAGGCCTCTTCTAGTGTACTCATGCCAAGTATCCTACGAGGACAACAATTTTTCACAAATACCACTGTGTTGCATGCCTCCACCCACAGATGTAATGGTAGGCCTTGATCATGCAACATCACTCTTGTTTCACCTACAATTGTTTTGTTCTTTCTTTTTGTGACCTCATTCTGCTGTGGATTATGAGCTGCAACTAGTTCTCTCTGTATTCCTTATTTTCTGTGGAAGTTCTTGAAATCATTGGAGAGGTACTCACCACTATTGTCACTCCTAAGAGCCTTCACATGATTCCTTGTGTCTTTATCCACCAGTGCTTTGAATTCAAGAAACTTTCTGAACATTTGATCTTTACCCTGTATGAAGTAGATCCAACACTTTCGAGAAAAGTCATCAACAAATATCACATACTACTTATGATTTTCTATTGAAGTAGTAGAGAATGTTCCACAAACGTTTGAGTGAAATCTCTCAAGGATCCCCGAGGCTTGGTTCTCCTTCTCATGAAAAGTGTCCTTTTCATATTTTCCCATATTACATCCCTTTCATGTGTCTCACTGCACAAGTGTACCCTTGGAAATACCCATAGAAATCTGCTGCATGAATTTTAAGGCTTCGTGGTGAAGATGGCCTAATATACGGTGCCATAACTCAACCTCATACTGACTCACCAATTTGTCTGCCTTACCCATCAATGTTGCATAACCATCTAATTCAAATTTATAGAGATTATTAACTTGAATCCCAATATTCTTGGCTTGTCATGTTGTTTTGTGTTGCAGGAAATTTTTTCCTTCACTGAAAACAACATCATAGCCTCTATCCTCTAAAATTCCAACTGAGACTAAATTTTTCTTCAAGCATGGTACATGCATTACATATTTTAATTGAAAGGGTTTCCCTGACTATCTCTGGAAGGTAATAGTACCAATACCAGTAGTACTGTATCGCCCATCATCACCCATTTCTATATGCATCTGGAGGTCCTTCTCCTCCAAGCTACTGAATTTTTTTTGTCTCTCTTCATGTGAAAGGATGCACCACTATCCAAATAATATACCGATCACATTGCACTTGACACCATGCATGAAATTATCAAGAATTCAAGCTCAAATTAAGAGGCCATATCCTCATCAACTATCGATCCTGAAGCCTTCTTGTTCTTCTTCTTTTGTGGACAGTTAGTGGCATAATGTCCAAGCTCGTGATAGTGAAAACACTTCGCTCTGGACATATCGCGCTTCTTTCCATATTTACCGGACTCGAATTTGGAATGGAATTTCTTTCCTTTCCGCTTCTTCACTTTGGAATCTAAAGCACAATATTATTCATCTTCATTCTTAGATAAAGATCCATCTCTGGTATTCCATTAGAACTCTTCTTACACAAAATCCGACCAAAGTCGTTCCCAATTTGGAAGCTTCTCCCTCCCGTTAACATAGTCTTGATAACTATGCCAACTCTTGGGAAGTCCTAGAAGAGCTAGGTTATCAGAATCATCATCAAAAATAGTAATTTCAGTGCTCCCAAGCTCATCCCAACATTGGATAAAATTTGTTAAATATTTTGGCATGGTTTCTCCTTTCTCCATCTCGATCTTTGTGAGTTTATGTTTCAATGCCAATTTCCTATGATCACTACTGCTATGAAATAGATATTTCAAAGATTTTCACATTGCATATGGTGTCATTTTTCCATGGAGAATTGAGAAAATGTGGTCTCATACCCCCTCCAATAAGACCCTCCTGGCCTTTGCAACTTTCTTTTGTTGTGCACCAATATTTGCAGCATTTGTCACAGCGAGTTGGGGAGCATCATTATCAATGAATTTGCACAATCCATTATCCTCTAGTATTGCCTCAATCCTATCTTTCCAAGAAATATATTTAGATCTACTCTTGAGTGCATACTCCAATCTCAATCCATTGAAAGCCATTTCAATCCTGAATTACCTGTAGCACCAAGAATGTATTCTATGAATTCAAATTCAATTCAGTCACAGACTCAACTTCTCCTCCACTATTGTGATTTCCTGTGCTTTTATACCATATATAAAATATACAAACAATATGTATATCATGGATTCAATCCAATCTAACAATGTACTAAACCTAGATACTGAATCACTTCTACAAATCAATTGCGGAAATTAAACACAATTGCCAATAACATGAAGAAAATAAGAATCAATCAAACCACAACACAGATAATTTCCCATGGAAATCTTGCTGTTCAAAACCCCACTATCTTCTATTGTATGTTCAGAATGGATACATGAAAAATTTACAATCCACTCTTCTCGCAATAGTCTCTTGTACTCAGCTATTTGTCTCACACCGTCCTAGACAAAACTGACCAAAATTTTTACAATTCTCAACCTCTAAACAACCTTCCTTTCTTGCGCAATTCCTGATGAATGCAATCCCTATTCTTTAGGAATTTTGGACTTCCTAATCTGTGCAAGGATTATGGGAAATCCAATGAGTGTTTGGCTTAATGGGTGCAACCTAATAATATTACAACTGATAGTTAGCATCCCTTTCACCTTTGTCTCAACTGGGTCCCCACTGGAACTGACATGCATGCATCTAATAATAGTAAATCATTAGTTGCATGTTAGATCACTAATTCCGAACTAAATAATATTTATTTCACTTTATCTCTCACTAGTGCAACAAACAGTTACAACTAGCACAACTAACTTTAACTCACCTAACTGAGTTGACTGATTACTCATGCATTAAACTAATGCACCAAATGCACTTCAAACTCTGTTACAAATAGAATTACTGTGCATGCCTCACCAACTACCCTCAACTCGAAATTCATGAGCTAACTGAGTTTATCACACTCAGTTAACTATTGCAAGTGATTATGAGATAATATTACATTTTATTGTCCATTTTGATTAAGTGAAAATTAAAATAGACACTACACCAAATTTATCCCACACTAGTGTAGTTGCTACTAAGACCTCCTCATCGCACACTAGTGTAGGTGCTTCTTGGACCACCTAGTCCTACACTAGTGTAGGTGCTGCAATTTCTTGTTGGACTTCAAAAAATATTTTGCAGTTTATCATTATAAAATTTTTTAGGATGTTGAATTCATACTTTTTTTGACAGAAAAAATGGCATTAGAATATTTTTGAATTTTAATTTTAAGAAGTTTTTCATGAGCAATAGATCAATCATATCAAACTTTTTTTACGTGGAAAATTGGAATTCTTATAACATCACGTTTTCTCTATAAAGCATATCATCAACATACAGGAAAACAATGATAATTTTACCTTCATGATTTTCTGTATAAGGAGTTGCCTCATGGCTACTTCTACGAAATATAATTTTGATGAGGTAAGAGTTGATTCGATTGTACCAAAGATTTATATGTCTTGAAAAAAGCTTTCTATGGATGAATTTGTTGATTATTTAATACATGAGTAGACTAAGGCCATATACATGGGGGATCTTAATTCTATAAAACACCATGTTCTTGCAGTGCAGGAAATAAGCAAGAATACTAAGTATAAAAAAGAGCGTGAGAACAAACTAGAGAAGAAGAAAAAAGAAAATACTCCCTAACTTGTTTTCATATCTTTATATTTTTATATTTTAAACTCTTGTATTTGTTATACTAATATATTATAAAATGGAAGAAAACCAAAATGTAATGAATTTTAAACTATGTGATTTAAAAAGCTGGTAAATATCAATAGACATAAATCTATAATAAAAATCAAAACAATTACCTCCACTTTAGCATGTATATTCATAATATGTAAATAGATTTTATTACGATACTATGGGCTAATTACATAGCTTATCAATACCAAATTCCGAAAAAACCATAAGTCACTTCATATGGCACTTGTTCATATGATATTTGTTTTTCTAATTAATTGAAGAAAAAAATCACAACTACTTTGGAGATAAATTTCAACCTTTGATTTATGTATACTACTAGCATATTCCGGGATGTTAAATCCTTACAATCCACCTAATTATTATTGATAATTAAATTAAAATTCTATAAGCCCTATTCCAAAATATAAAATTCTATCAAAAAAATAAAAATGAATGAAATAAAAGATTAATTAAGAAAAACATTGTTTTTTTATGGGGATGGAGAGTGCCTTTCCATGTATAAACCCTTGATTGGGGAAATTTTGTAGAAAAACTAGGTTGAGATTACTCTTTGGGAAAGTGAATTGGTCAAATTTTATTTGGATCCGTGAGATGGGTTGGACTTCATTGAATTTTATTTCTCTTAACTATAGACTTAGAAGGGTTTGAAGGTATATTGAAAAATAATTTTCCAGTTTATATGTGTGATATATCCTAATGTTTCCCATGTGGTCAAAGATTTTCCTATCCCTTTTATGAATAATGTTTTGTAGTGTAAGGGCACACCTTCTCCAAATCAAGCATTTGATAGAGAGGAAGGGCATTGAATAAATATTGGAGGTTCAATGGGTGGATAATCAAGGGCTCCACCTTGTGTCTCAAGACTTATACCTCAAGACTTTTAAAAAATTTTAGAACAAAGGAAGCAAGGACACCCCAAGTATGAGATGCTAAGATGGCATGGATTAGAGGGACCCACCTTGTGCATATGACACGGGACAATAAATACAAATTGTTTAATACCACTATTAAAGTAGGTTAGATCTCCTCGCAGATGGGGTAAAATAATTTTCATTAGCCCATTCACATGGTAGTGGTATCATATTTTCTCCTATGAAGTTTTTTTCAAACTTCCTACAAGTTAGTCAAGAAAAAATCCATAAAAATATCAAATCAAGAGACTTTGCACATCATATTAGAGAATAATGGATTGATGTTATCGGGCATCGAACCTTGAAACTATCCAATTGAGGTTGGAGCAAAAGAAATGTCAAGAACCTATATTGAGATGATGTGACATGGAGTTTTATGGGCTAGTAGTAGACCGTATTGAGCTTGTGGGTTTGTCGACCACCAATATTTTCAAAGTAACTAAGTAGAGATAAAGCGTAGATATTGATTATCAATATTGATTGAGGGGGATCCATTGCAGTCAATGTGTAAAGTGTTGGGTACAAGATGGGATTAGTGCTAATATTACCATCATTGATAGACGATTAAGATTAATTATGGCCCCCCTTCACAAAATTCAAAGAAACCATTAGGGGAGAGGTTCCATGCTACAAAATATTTTGGTTGAGAAAGTTTCATACCTCAACATGACACACAACATGGTAGGTTACATAATAAATAAGTAAGTGGATATAAAAATGCCACATGGGCTAACCAAGGGAAAATTGTGTGCCACATGGAGATCCGTGGATTGACGTGGACCCTTCATATTGGTAGAATTATAATGGGAATAATTTTTGATCCAAAATTTGGATTGAGTTAATTTTTATATTGCAAGAAACCTCTTAGTGAGATGACCACAATGGTGGTATTAGAATTAAATTCTACAAACATCGTAAAAAAAAAGTTTTTTCTAACCCCATCTTCATAATAGATCTGGGATATTGGGTAAAAATAAATAAGTAGCCCTCCCACAACACAAGATAATACAAGAGGCTGGGAGGAGTTTTCTAGTGGAGGTATCAACCTATGATATTAGTTAATCAAATACATCTACCGAACCTACATGTAAAAACTTAAACTTTTGTGACCCCAAGGGAGATGAGAATAGCATGCTAGGCTAGATATGGCTTGTAGGGGTAGTGTATTGTTTCCAAGAACTAAAAGAAAATTGTTCTTATCTTTCAGAGAGAGCTTTTAGCACTAAAAGGAAAATACCTTCTAGTAGAGGTTTTTGCGGCAACACCTATAAAAATAGACCAAAATTTCGTTTGTAGCAGAGGTGGGCATGTGAATGTTTTAGCGGATGTTTTTTGAATGGTGTGTCTAAAAAAAAAGAAACAAAACAATACTTTAATATCCATACAAGCACCAATGCTACAATAACATGGTGCACCGTTGAATTTTTTTTTTATAAAATAAAGAAAACATGGTGCTCTAAAAAACATAAAAAACCAATTCTTGAATAGTCAATAGCATCGATGCCCTTCACATAGTGAAATGTCCCAGTGCATACTAGTAAGGAGCACCGCTAAAATTTTAAATTTTAGAGAAATGAGGTGTTATTTTCCAACATGCCCTGGTGCGGAAATCTTAAGAAAAATTCTCAGAGAATATTATAAAAAGGACCACTATGGGGTTTTTAAATTCTAAAAAAATAGCTGTGCTATAGTAGGAACAAAGCATCAATGTAGTACCTGTAGAGGAATTCCCATGAGTGTCTCAAGAAAAGCACCATGATATTTTTTAATTTAAAAAAATATGTGGTGCTTTTGGACATATCCTACAATGGTGCTTTTGGAGAAACACACTAGAGTAGGGTTAAATAAAGAAAACCCCTCCCGACCGTAATTTTCATTTTTACAATCTACAGTGCAGGAGAGCTCTAAAGCAATGCTGTTACTTTTTCCACATGCAAGGGCCCTGTTGTCTGTGCTTCTCTAGTCACCATATTTCTGTAGTGTGCTCACTATTTCAGTTTTCAATTTTCTCAAACCATCCTAAAATTTGTTTTTCTCTATTACATGTCCACAATTCCTTCCCCGTCCATAAAATGTCCATGTAATGTCTATGTTTCTTTGTAATTTAAATTTTTAGCGGATTAGAATTGTAAATTAGGCTAAATTTACCACTGTTTTTTATTTATTTTTCACCACGTATTGCATTTGATACTTTTGGTTCGCACCAATAGTGGTGCACCCTATAAATCTACAAGGTGCACCACATATCGATGCGTGAACATAACAAGCCACCATTTTTGTGGTGTATTTTGTAAACTAAAACACACTGGGATTGATGTCATATATTATACGTCAGTGTGTCATGCCCTATGTGTTTATATTTACCAAACACAGTGAAAATTTAATATTTAAAAATATATCCATATCTCGGTGCATTCGATAACTTGAACATTCTGTACCGGTGCAAAAATATTATCTATACGCACCAATGCACAAGTTGTCCACACCACTAAAAAATTTAAAATTATGAACAAAAAATGATGTGTCATACTTATTTGGGCATCGTTAACGGTGCGGTTTTAGTTGAACACGCACCGACGGGAGTGGATGACTGTGCTTTGTGCACATGGATGATTTTTTTTGTTTTTTGTTTAAATACAATTTATTTTTCCATATTTATAAATACATGTTTCATTGAATAAAAAGAAGTTGCATTTTATGTATGAGACTAATGTATTTTATATGTCAATTATGTAGTAGAGACATTAGGAGAGGGAGAAACACTAGGTGTGGAACAATATGAAGATCCATACAATATCATATGAACACGGTAGGCTAGAGAGAGGGAGAGGGATTTATGCCCTCTCCCTTTTAATATAGCGACCCGAGCACTCTTGAGGAATGCATGCCTCCTCAAGTACTATGACAAGGCTACATCCCTTAAGGCGTACTCTATCATTTTGGTGCATATGATCCACCGATGGAATATTTAGGAGAAATATTTTCGTGTTGGTCCTAGGGCAGGGTATAAGCCCATCGAGGATGACATGTACCTTATCACTAGCTTACCCAGGAGAGGGGAGGATTTTAACCAATTCCCCGATTTCCCGAATGGGGTTGCACCTGAAAGTTAGCTTGCGTACGCTCTGAGATATGTCAGGCCTCATGTGGTCCATCCATCATCTTTTCAGGTATGTGGTGGAAAAATATGAATTTATTCTTTTGCTGCAACGGACTTTAGGTTACTCTCATTTTTAGTCATCACCATTGCACACTCTAGTACTATTTTGTGCTATCCAACAACCCCCCATTATTTATATATAATTATCTTAGAAAATAATGGGGACCCTTTTTAATTTTTAACTTAGAATAATAAAACACTTCTATAGGACAACAAAATGCTCATCCGAAAGTTTCATTTTGATTATAATTGATCAAAGGACTTAAGAAAAAATGCCCAAATCCCAAATTGGATACCACATATCACAATTGTAATAAGCGACACACAAAGAAAACCTTTCAAATATTTCAATGCGATATAATTTGGGTACATAAACTATGCGAAAATGCTCTTAAACCAAAAGACTACTAACAAAGGAAAAAAACCTCCCTCAAGGATATATTAAAATCATTGGTAGGAGCCGCCTTACCACCACCCTTATCTATCGAAAAATATTTCATATCATATATGATCCCCACTCTAAAACCCCTGATGCGATATATCACATCGCAATTCCGCTACACATAATTTCCAACACTCACTCCACCACTCTTACAATTGCGATATTGCTATCGCATCACAAAACTCACAATGCACTTGCCCCTCCAGTGCTTCAATATTTTGAAACCACCCACAAAGAGATTATATTTAATTTACATACAAGTATTGATTGGATATCGGTAAAATGAGCATACCAAATTTTTTAAAGTTGTGCTGCGAATGAATTTTGCGATGCAAAATTAAGTACTGAGTTGTCCAAGAAATCACGTGAACTCACATTTTTAATCCTTACTCAATCATAATGGTATTGATGGTCTTGGGCCCCCAAAGTGATTTGATAGCCTGCTATTTGATGTTTTGGATTTTGCATATTTAAACCATATTTTCAATAATTTCAAACTTTTGTGTTAATCGCTCCCACATTTGCGAAATATTATTGTTTATTCTCTTTTTATCCTACTATACGCTAGTCCAAAGAAGAAAAATTCTTGCCAGATATCCAAAGCTCAGAAGAAGAACAAGAAACCCATGGCTCCTACACACCCTATGCCTCCCCCTTCAGAAGTAATAGAAATGCCTCCTCTTTTCTCAGATATAACATGAAATCAAGACAATGGTTCTTCATCATGCAGGGAATCCATGTACAAACTATTTGAGGATGAAAAACCCAGGGTAATTAAAAGGGTAGTCACAGCTTATGCCTCAACATCCTCTGAATATTCTTGCAGTGATGTTATTAATTCCTTCCTCCACCGAATTTCCATGCGCCCTAAAATTATTCCCTATTCAGATATGGTGAAATGGATAATCGAAAACTTGAACCTTGGAGACAGGACAATATTGACTTCAAGGGACACAGTAATTGGTTCTTTCAAGGCATAGGATTTAAAGAAAATGTATCATATACCCGACCCACAGAAGGTATATGACAAGAATTTCCTTGAAAATTTTGCAAAAGAAAATAAAATAGCATGAGACCCAATAAGACAATGGCGGCACAACCCCAACAAGCACATGCACGATGATAAGGGTATGTACTCCGTGTCTTCTCTCACTAACATGTTTTTATATCTCGCTACTATGATGTGTAGACTATTTGGTTACCCTAATACAAGTATATTTTCGATTGAATGGGTTCCTCTTATTTAATTTGCATCAGATTGATATATTATGGATTGGGGTACCATCATTTCCAATAATATTTCCTCCCAAATCCTTGAATATAGAAATAATCAGAAATTCATCTCCAAGATGGTTCCCCAATTTTTCATGAGTGGTTATATCATGGACACAATATGTTTCACTTCATATTTCCCAACCATGGGATGGAAATGGAACATAGAGGACCCTACTCCTATTGATGTTTACCATAATACCTTATGGGAGTCCAACTACGAGTCTCATTTCTATAGAATTCATCATCATGTTATTTTACCCCTGTTTCAAGCTATTTTTGGAGAGAAGGCTCCAAGAATATAAAAATAATCTAGATATGACTTCAAAACCATAGGAAGGTGATTTGGTGAAGAAATATTTACATATGTTAGAGTTTTTGGAAGTCTCTCCAAGACACATGTTCTCCCTCTTTATGTACTAGATAAACTCCTAGCCAAAGAAATTGCTTATGAAACTATAGGAAATGGGTTAACCAAAGCCTTAAAGGAAGCCAAAAAGTCCACCTAGCTTATAAAACTAAAAACATACTGGAGTTGAGATCAAGAAAATTAAATGTTTGAAATTATCGACTATGGCCAAAAATCAGTTTGACCCAAACAAGGTGGCTCAAGACTTTACAACCTAGGTAAAATTCAGACAATTTTTTCAAGAGCTCGATGAATATGATGATTGTTTTGAGTCTGTTGAGACATATTCAAAGGTTGAGAAGCTGGCATAGATTCGGTTGCATCTAGGAAAACTTTCAAAATTTAAATAATACAGGAATAAGATATTAGAGAATATTCCTCTAGGCATTATGAGGGTAAACAATTGCACATAAAGGACAGGATCAGGAGCAACCTCCCAAGGAAAATAAGGTCCTACAGGAAACAGATGAAGTCAGATCTATAGAGAAACAATTTGTTAATACTTTCTTTAGCGGTAATTTGGATGAGGTTTGGAACCAATTTGATTAGAAGATCAAAGGAAAACCAGAGGAAAACACTTATGAGCTTAAAGAGATAAGAAACACTCCTTAATACAAAAATCAAACCCTGTTTACTGTTGGGGATTCTAAATAATAATCTAGTATATATTAAATTAAATTCATTCTGACCTTGCTCTCATAAGATATTGTACTTAGAGTAGAAGAAATCCCTCCTTTGGACATCTTTTACAGTCCCAAACATCGGGTTGTAATGAGCATTCTGTGAAAAAGAAAAAGAGTTGTGTAATCCCAGATATTAATTCCTGGATATATACCAATGGAAGTAGTGTGGAGATATACACAAACTAATCCTTCTAAATATTTAACAATATTTTCATAGTTTGCAGGTGCTTATGAGACTATTATAATTGACAAGGCATCATAGGTCTAGCAATTAGTCAAAGAAAAAGATGACAGAATCCAACACTTAGAGAAGGAGTTTTTAAAATAGAAACAAAGTATTGATCATCAGTTGTAGATACAATTGTCTCAACTTCAGTAAATATTTTATCAATTAAAACTACAACATCAATCTGGCATCATTGTCAAAGATAATAAAATCCGAAAAATCCAATTCACTAATGAAAAATTGAAGGACAACCCAAAGATAGAATAATTCAAAAAGGAGTCTATGGAATTTAACACCCTGTTGGCCCAACAACAAGTAACATTCTATTAGAAATTAACCATCATCAATGATCTATGTGACAAAAGTGTTTCACTGATGAATCAATCGTTCGATTTGAGGACGAATTTCAATGAAATTGATGAAATATATTATAATTCATTACCTGGAAATATACAACAGAGGGAAGAAAATAAAACATTCCTAGAATAGAGGATTCTCACAAATAAATCCTCTTTACTAATTAGGATATACAACTCAAGCAAGTAGAAAGAGAAATATTTAGAGAAAGGGATGTTTCTAACAAGATCATTGAAACTATCAGCAATAATCTATTTGGTGCTGATTCATGAATGCCCACCTAGTCCCCTTCCTAATGTCAAAGTCGAAGGTAAAGGAAGAATGCATTAAGAAGATGGAAAAACTCGATTGGGAAAAATACTGGCAGTCAAATTGTCAAGCCACATAGCTAGTGGCTAATATTGTATTGTCTTGCTGATACGTCCTCCCACATTCTTCCTTCATTATCAGATGTAGTGTATACTGGACAACTACACCTAAGGCCAGCTCATCACCCTGAAGTGCAACCAATGTTAGATATTTATCAGCTCAAGTAGCAAATGACAAAGGAGACAACATCACACTCATGCGCTCGTTATACAAAAAAATTCTATTTCTGTCTTATTTTCTATTATTTTAAGGAGAGTTGTTTAAACCTCCTAAAAAAGTTGTATATTTTCTATTTTTATATTTCTAGTATTTACTATATAAACCCTTTCATGTCTACTAAGAAAGGGTCCTGAAATTTTTTAAGGCTTTGAAAAGTTTCACTTTTGTACTTTTTGAACTCATCTTAATAGAAAAGATTGGATCGAGGCTATTTCTTCCATGAGAAGAGTAAAGATATATCTGATAGTTCTATATTTATATTGATGTTCTATTTTTATGTAATTAATAGTCATACTTCTTTCACATTGTTTTGTTATATGTATCTCTTAAATATAATTGAGCATTATTTCACTATTGAACATGAAAATATTGTCATGTTTTAATATATGTACAAGACATGCAACTATTGGATGCGATATAATTTAATCAATTAATTTGATTAAATATTTAATCAAAGTAATTAACTTTAGCCTTTTTTCACTTCAATTAGTGTTTGATAATATTCATTCTTATACACTAAAGGTAATCTTTCAAGATCACATACAAAGGAAACATATTTAATCCTGAGATATATATAGGTATATATATATACTCTTGAGCTCATTATCACTCCCATTTTATCAAGTCACATTCAGTTATAAATAAGTCACATCCACTCAATTGTACTTATTGGGAAACTAGTCCCATCATCCCTAGTTGGAGCCGCTATTCCAAATGGAAAAGGAACAATTTTTAAGTTCCCGGTTGGGTGGTCATCCCCTGACGTTGTTGGAGCGATTTTTGAGGCATCAACATACTGATGGCCAATGTATTAGTTTTCCTATTTTATATTACGTTGATTCTTTGATTCAGATGCCACATTGCATCAGATGGTCTGCCCTTTTTTGAGCTAGTTTTGCATAGCTTTAGATAGATTTCATGCATTAAGACATGGGAGCGAGACCTTCCCTTTAGCTTCCAAGATTTTTTATTTTTATTTTTTGAGATGTTTATAGATATTAGGCCTAAATTTTTCCATTGCCCTCCTAGGTTGATCACTGAGGCCCAGATGTGCATGTGGGGGTAGATAATGACCAAGAGGGGCCTACTAGATTTTTTGGTCAGGATTTATCGCAAGGCATTGGTGCTACTGGCCAGTTAGGATGACCATGTATTTATCATGTTGGTGTTTTTGTATGTGGGGATTGATTGGAGAGAGTGTCCAAACATCTTCTTCATAGCAGCTGAGCCTCCAGATGATGGATGTAATATTAGTTTTTTCTTCAAATTAATCATCTAGTTTCATTTTCTTGTTTTAATGAATTAGAATAAAGTTTATTCTAGCACGCTATCTAAATTTTTTATTAAATTGTTTAACGAAATTGTATAATTATTTATCTTTACTATACATTTTTTATATATCGACACATTTTATGGGGACGTGTCTCTTCCCCCATCGGATGTTAGAGGCGATGAGGAAACGGGCGATGCCCAATAGGGTGAGGCACATCCTCAAGGGGGTGTCAGTGTTTGGGGCCGTAGGCCTAGTCTTCGAGTTCATATGGACTACTATGATAGATTGGGAAGATATTTTATTGATGCAAGAGTCCACCCTACGAGGCCTTGCGATATTATCGTAGCTAGTAGGGTGTTGAATGTTAGGTCCCTATATTACTAGTATAGTCCCTTATTGTTGTTAGTGTAACTCCATTATTGTTATTATTGTACCCTTGTAACTCCCATATTGTTATTATTGTGCCCTTAAATTATTATTGTTAGGTTGGCTAGGATTACATTGTGGCCCCACTAGGATTACATTGTGGCAACACTAGGATTACATTGTGGCCCCATGGACTCCTATATATAGAAAGGAGGTTTTGTAATTTGAATCATCCAAGAATTTTTCATTCATGTAATGTATTGGAGGTTTCCCTCTTGAAGTGGCTTATTTATAAGGCGTTGATATCTCTTTTTGTCTATTTTTGGAGCTAGTTTCACAACATTTGGTATCAGAGCTTTGGATTCTGGGGTTTTCGCTGCTCCAAACTGGTCAGCGTGGAATTTTCACTATAACGTATTTTCTACAGAGGTTCAGAAGCTGAAATTTGTAGAGTGCGAAGAGGAAATCCTGAGGAACATCTTCACAAAATTTCAGATCTTGGTTCGCAATAGTTTTGGAGATATGATCTATGGAAGTTAGGGCTTTTTGCAGGCTCCTGAATTTAACCTAAACAGGGCATCGCGGAATTTGGGTTATAACGTTTTTTCTACGAAGTTTCAGAATCTGAAATTTTTAGAGAATGAAGCCAAAATCCTGAGGAACATTGTTGCCAAATTGTAGAGCTTGGTTCACAATATTTCCAGAGATATGATCTGTGGAAGTTAGGTCTTTTTCAGGCTCCCGAATTTCATATCAAAGAGGTTATCATGGGAAAATATTCATAACTCTCTCTTTGAGTATCAGATTGGAATGCTGTAAAAAGTGGCCACAATTAAACGGACTATATTTTCTTTTCTATCAATTTTAGAGCCAAAGGAGGAAATAGTGACACGTGGTAAGTCATACAAGTTTGCTCTTCTGAACCAATCCATAATTGGGTCATTTTGAGAGATTGAACATAACTTTGCCTTGAAGAATCCAAATCAGGCCACACTTGTGACATTTGAAAGAAGATTTAGAGGGATAATACAAGGCCAAATTTCAAATATTGAGGATATAAAATTATAGAGATAATTCAATTTCAATATAGAGCTCCTCAAAAGCAAGTAAAAGGTGTGTATATTTTTTCTCCCGAATTGCATAAGTCTTATTTGAAGAATCAATTTGAATTGATTCCAAGAGAATATTGTAGAATATATATCAGTATTAGATTCTAAAATGGCCCCTAAAAATAATTCAACACCCATTAAGCCTTTAGAAGGCTCTATTATGACTCATGAAGACAAAGAATGGCAACATGACATATCAAATTTACAAGAGCAAGTGCAAAAAATTTCTCTCTCGCAAAGATAGATGGTTTGAAGAAAGGCATGGAATCTAAGATGGATGGTTTGAAGAATGGCATGGAAGCTAAGATAGATGGCATGGAAGCTAAGTTATATGGCATGGATTCTGACATATAATATAAAATGGAAAACATGAAGAATGATCTAAAAGTAGACATGGAAGGTTTGACAAAGTTGATACAACAAATGTTTCCTAATGGTGAAAAGATAGTAGAGGAAACTCATGATGAGAAAAAAATAAATGCTAATCGTGATTTCATAAACTCTAATGTTGGCGGGAAGAGCCACCATATTCCAAAAATGGATGAGGAATTTTGATGGAAAGGATACTGTAACATGGATACTACAGATGGAGCAATATTTTAATCTCAATAATGTGCAAAAATCACAAAAGGTAAGCATTGCAACTTTACATTTAGAACAAAATATATTTGTATGGTATCAATGTCTTTGCTCCTGTAAAAAAATTGTCACTTGGTCAATTTTTATGGAGGAAATGATAGCACATTATGAGGATATAAAGATAAACACCTTCTTTAGCCAATTGATAAATCTCAAACAAAAGGGTTTAATGGGGGAGCACATTGAGGACTTCCAAAAATTGAATATAAGGGTAACTGATATTCCAGAGGAACACAGGATTGATCTCTTCATAGGTACTTTAAAGGATAACATCCAACATGAAGTTCGTGTTTGGAGCCTGATTCATTGGAGAAGGCATTCAGGTTGGCAAGAAAAATTCAATGTAAAATTATGGCAACAAGGAAGCCTACCACTCACTTCTATAAAGAGGGAAGTGTTGCTACTCCTAGATTTCAACAACCTACGAGGTTGACACCAAAACAATTGGAAGAAAAAAGAGAAAAAGGGCTTTGCTACAATTTTGATAGAAAATACACTAAAGGTCATTAGTGTGTTGAGAAGAAATTATTTTACAAAGATTGTGAAGCGGAAGAAGAAAATGAACAAGAAGAGGATATACACTAGGAACCAACCCTAGAAGAGGAATAAATGAGTCTGACCATATCGTGTAATGCATTGGTAGGAATTACCACTCCTGAAACTCTTAATATAGAAGGACATATCAAGAAGAAAAAGGTAATAGTGTTTATTGATTCAGGTAGTACCCATAATTTTATTCATTGTAAGGTAGCCAAGGAATTGAATTGTTTCCTATACCCAGCACCAGAATGTCAAGTGATGGTTGCAAATGGAGGAACTATAAATTGCTTTGGAAATTTCCATAATATCAAGCTAACCACGGGGGAATATGTATTGAATAGTCCAATTCTTTCCATTCCTCTGGGAGGTGCTGATGTCGTACTAGGAGTACAATGGTTACAATATTTGGGGATGATAGCTTTTAATTTTCAAGAACTTTTCTTGAAATTTTTTTAGAAGGAAATGAAGTCGAATTAAGAGGTATTGCAGGGAAGTTGAGAAAGATAATAAGCTCTAATGTCATGACAAAGCTTCTAAAGAAAGAACAACGAGGCATAATTGCACAATTATGCTCACTAGAAGTGCCAACATCAAAATCAACTATTTCTGCAGATCTCAAAAAAATCTTGGACAATCATTCCAAGGTTTTTGAAACTCCCAAAGGACTCCCACCTATTCGTGATCATGATCATGCCATTCATTTGATTCCAGGAAGCGTTCCTCCAAACATCATACCTTATAGATATCCTTATGTCCAAAGGAACGAATTTGAACGTATGATTGCAGAAATGTTAGAGGCAGGTATAATTCAACCTAGTCAAACTTCTTTCTCTGCTCCTGTAGTATTGGTATACAAGAAATATGGATCATGGCACATGTGTCCCAATTATAGGGAGCTTAATAAGCTCACCATTAAATATAAATTTCCCATTCCTATGATTGATGATTTATTGGATGAATTACATGGAGCAATTTATTTTACCAAGTTGGATCTTCGTTCAGGATATCATCAAATTAGACTGAAGATAGAAGATATTTCAAAAATAGCATTTTGAACTCATGAGGGTCATTATGAATTTTTGGTCATGCCTTTTGGCCTTACCAATGCAACTTCTACATTTGAAGGGTTGATGAATTCCATTTTCAAACCCTTCCTTAGAAAATTTGTGCTAGTATTTTTTGATGATATACTAATCTACAATAGGTCTTGGAAGGATTATGTTCAACATGTTGACAGGGTGCTCAAACTATTGCAGGAGAAACAATTAAATGCAAAAGCATACAAATGTTTATTTGGAGTAAAAGTGGTGGAATATCTGGGTCATATTGTATCTCACGAGGGTGTTAAGGTAGACCCTAACAAAATTAAAGCCATTAAGGAATGGAAATTCCCCACAACCATAAAGAAGTTCCGAGGATTTCTCGGGTTAACAGGGTATTATCACAAGTTTGTTAAGAATTATGGGAGAATAGAAGCACCTTTAACAACATTATTTAAGAAATATGCATTTTCATGGACTCCTGAAGCAACTAAGGCCTTTGAACATATTAAAGAGGCAATGTTCTTAGCACCGGTATTAGCTACGCTAGACTTCACAAAAACCTTTATTGTTGAATGTTATGCCTCAGGAAATGTAATTGGTGATGTTTTAATGCAAGAAGGAAGACCCATTGCTTTTGAAAGTCGTCCCATAAAAGGAAAGTATTTACAGAAACCTATTTATGAGAAGGAAATGTTATCAATACCACATGCACTAAAGAAATGGAGAACTTACCTAATGGGAAGACACTTCAAGGTAAAAACTGATCATGATAGTCTTGAACACTTTTTGGAACAAAGACTATCTTTAGAAGAGCAACAAAAATGGGTCACAAAGATGTTGGGTTATGACTTTGAAATAATATATAGAAAGGGAATCTAAATGTTGTTGCAGATGCACTCTCAAGAAAGAATGAAGAGGTGGAAGCATTGCTTTGTGCCATTTCTACTATCCAACCAGATTGGATGACCGAAGCAAGAGATGAATGGAAGAAGGATGAAGAAGTGTGGACACTCATTCAAAAATTGCAGCAAGATCCTGGTACATCTAATAAATTTAGTTGGAAAAATGATTCCTTATGGTACAAAGATTGCTTATATCTTTGTAAGAATTCCAACTAAAACAAAATATTCTTTTGGAATTGCACACTTCTCCTTTAGGAGGACACTCGGGATTTTTAAAAACTTACCACAGGGTGAAGAAAGATTTTTTTTGGGATGGCCTTAAATCTGATATTAAAAATTTTGTGGTGGAATGTTTGGTTTGCGAGTAGAATAAAGTTGAGACAATTAAGACCCCAGGTCTTCTACAACCTTTATCCATTCCAAGTCAACGTTGGGAGGAGATTTCGATGCATTTTATCACATGTTTACCTAAGTCCGAAGGAAAGAGTGTCATCATGGTGGTAGTTGATAGACTTACCAAGTATGCACAATTTTGTGCATTATCTCATCCATTTAAATCAAGTACAGTTGCTACTACATTTATGGACACAATTAAAAAGATACATGGAAACCGGTTATTGTGAGCAATAGAGATCCCATTTTTACTGGAAATTTTTTGACGGAGTTATTTTCTTGTTTGGGTACTCAATTATCTCATAGATCATCTTATCATCCTCAATCCGATGGTCAAATTGAGATAGAAAATAAATGTTTGGAAGGATATATTTGTTGTTTTGTATCTGATAAACAAACACAATGGGTCAAGCGGTTACCTCTCTTTGAATGGTGGTGTAACACTTCCTTCCATACTGCAGCAAAAATGACCCCATTTATGGCACTTTATGGATATCATCCACCATCCATCACATCATATTTAAGAGAAAATTCAAAGGTTCAAGTAGTGGAAGATAACATCGAGCATCAACAAGAAGTTCTCCAACTCTTAAAGGACAACCTGAATTTGGCACAAAATCGAATGAAACAACAGGCATATCAACATCGCAGTGAGAGAAGTTTTGATATAGGAGACTGGGTATTTTTACGTCTACAACCATACAAACAAATGTCCCTCAAACAAGCTAAGAAGGATAATAAATTATTGCCAAAGTAATATGGTCCTTACAAGGTGTTGCAAAAGATTGGTACTATGGGATACAAATTGGAGCTTCCTGCTTCTTCACGAGTGCATCTAATTTTCCATGTTTCATGCTTAAAGAAGGTTATAGGTGAAAATATTCCAGTTCAAAAAATATTGCCAGAACTTGATGAGGAAGGAAAAATCATATTGGAACCTGAAGTGGTTATGGAAACCAGAACTCGACAACTACAAAATTGATCAATTTCAGAGTATCTCATCAAGTGGAAGAACTTACCCACTAAAGATTCTACATGAGAGGATGAGAATTTTATACAGAAGCACCCAGAGCTACTCAAGAATTTAGGACAACACGTTTTTGAAGGAGAGGGGCATGTTAGGTCCCTATGTTACTAGTATAGTCCCTTATTATTGTTAGTGTAACCCCCTTATTGTTATTATTGTACCCTTGTAACCCCCATATTGTTATTATTGTGCCCTTAAATTATTATTGTTAGGTCGGCTAGGATTACATTATGGCCCCACTAGGATTACATTGTGGCCCCATGGACTCCTATATATAGAAAGGAGGTTTTGCAATTTTAATCATCCAGGAAATGTTCATTCATGTAATGTACTATTGGAGGTTGCCCCCTCAAAGTGGCTTATTTCTAATGTGTTGATATATCTTTTCTTCTATTTTTGGAGCTAGTTTCACAACACTGAAAGCGATGATGGATGCAGGCCAACATCATGAAACAACAGATACATCAGATGAGGGTAGTGATGGTGATGATCAGGGTGATGAGGGTGGTGATCATGATGCTTCTAGTAGTACCACCCCATCAGATCATGGTTGTTAAGTTGTCAATGATTCTTCTAGTAGTACACCTCCTTGTTAGTCACCTAATGATGAGATGCTAGAGCTAGATGATGTGGCTTATGTTTATCCTGATAGAGTAGACTGACCACCTCCTCCTCCACCTCAAATTTATCCAGACCACGTTCGGGGTGCAAATGTAGTTGACTATCCATCATCTTCTACTATAGACCAACCTAGTACTATGTCTATTTTGTCAGATATTTGATTGCACTTATTTGAATTGATGTAGTTACTTGACTTGTTTGTTTTTGTGTGTGTGTGTGTGTGTATGGTGCATTTTTTTTGTTCATGTTTATGTACTTAATTTATATGTTGGTGTTGATGTGCATATTATTAAGTCATGTTAGATATGTTCATTTAATGTGCTTGTAGATAGATGTGCACGTGAATATAATAGTTATTTTACATGAGATTTATATTAATTTGAGGATGTGTGTGGTGATGGTGTTAGATTTGAATGTTTTTGTTTTGTTAGATGTGATCACGATGATGATGCCTAGTTATATTATTTGATTTTTATGCTAGATAATAAATCTTATATGTCCTAGAGGTGTATATAATTAGATGATGGTAGTGAATTTGAGCGTGTATACTAGATGATGTTTATGTTTGTTAGATTTTTATCATCATGATATTTATTTTTATGAAATAATTTTTATTATAGATTATGTATTAGTGAACTTATATCAAACTTTTACATATAAAATTGCATGAAAAATGACTTACTTTAAAAAAAATGCAAAGATATTTTTATTAATTACAAAGTTTAGTATGGTTGAAACTATGATTGTAAAATTAGTGTTAATTTTAGATAAAAATGGTATGTTCTATGCTTAAGAAAAAATTATTTAAATGTTCCTTATAAGCTCAATACTAATTTTGAATTTAGCAATCACATTAACTTAATCACATTGATAGTAAATGTAGATAAAACATAAAAAAATGTTGCAGAAGACAAGCCAAGACAGGAGGACACAATATTTGGTGGATGCCAAGGAAAAACCCCAATGTGGGGAAAACCCTTTAATCACACTTTTATTCAATATTATTCAATAATTAAACAACCTGAGAGAGAGTAAAAATATCAAAATGACTTTCCCAAAATAGTCCTGTCAAAATCAATAGTCAACAAAAATCAACTATAGCCCTAACCAGAAATTCAATGTTGGTCAAAGTGGATCCAAAATTTCATCCAAGCATCTTGGTCAATAACAATCCAATTCAAACTTCCAATAGGGTCAAATTTAAATCGAAAATAGAATACTCAAACCCAATCAAATGTTGCTGCAAAATCTATGGTCAAACCTAAATTGAACTATGGTCAAGCCTGAAGTCAACTGTGGTCAAAAAAATCCAAATGACTTGAAAAAAGTACCAACAAATGTGCCCTTAAAAAATAAAATTTTCTGTGCAAAAACATAAGTCAACGAAGGTGGTTTGACCCTTCGTCAATGCCCTATTCAATGCTGGTCTGTTTCCTGCTATTGGTCTATAATCTACCCATAAATATTCAGCCTCCTACTAAATGTGCGAAGTGAGAGAGAGCTACTCGAAGCTGTATGAACCAATAAAGAGAGAAGAGAGAAATATATGTGATGAATTGAGTGATGTAAAATTGAGGAGAAGGGAACTCCTATTTATACAAATTGTTGAGGTTGTGGAGACATATTTGTTGGGCTTCAGGAGCCTACATTTGATAGAGGTTGACCTTAACAATTTTCACATGTGTGAATAATAAATTCAAAATCACACTTCTACTCATCTGAATAAGACAGTATTTAGATAAATCTTGTACCTCTCGAAAAGAGGAATTCAACAAAAATATGATCTCCATCATATGAGTTGTCTAAGTTGGAGTTTGGCCCTAGTTTCAAATTTTAACACTTCCTCTCAAATAGGTAGAATTACACATGCCGATTCATTTGCCAACCTATACCATCTCCATCATCACTGCTCTGCTCTCCTCTGCTCTGCTCTTATGAACCATGAATAAATAAGAAGAATAATTGATCAAGAGTGAGTCACAAGACATTTACACTCTCTAATGGCCTAAGTCAATCCAGAGGTGAAACCTCAATTTATCCCAGATCAAATTGTTTGAAAACCATGCATCCTAGCATAGAGAGTACAATAATACATGATGCGTCCATCGGTAGTTCTATGGTATCTATCCTTATTTCCCAAATCATTGGCTAGATGACAGGTACTTCCCATGAGTTCCATGCTACATGGGTAGGATGTATGTTGGGGAATCAACAGGATGATGTGAGCCACTCATCCTACTCATATGCCATAGAAGAAGGTGAACCACTCATCCTATGCATATGTCAATCGTAGGGGAAGGTGAACCATTCACCTTACACACATGCCAACCAATCAATCATAGGAAGGATCCTACTCATGGGGAAATTATGAACCACATCCCACTAACATTTCAACCATCAATCGTAGGGAATGAGCGTCATACAAGTAGGGAAAGGATGAACCATGTTCCACTGTCATGTCCATGCATAGATACCTAAATTAATCTCTATTGGGGGTATCCGAAGGAAAAGGTGAATCACTCATATCACTCATGTGCCATAGGAGAAGGTGAACAACTAATCCTATGTATATTTCATCAATAGTAGGGGACGGTGAGAATCTCACCCTACATACATGTGTTCGCCATCGTAGGGGAAGGTGAAATACTCACCCTACACATATGTCAATCAACATGGGGTATCATAGGGGAAGGTGAGCCACTCACCCTGTACATAGTGCACCACTAGAGGAAATTTAACCATTCACCATATGGTCACTCATAGCTCCAAGAAGTACCCCAAGCCCCTTAGGAGCTCCCAAATCTCAGTGCCCAACTCATGTGGGACCCTCATAGGAGGGTATTTTCATGACTACAAGTCTCTCACGGAAGGCTAAGAATTTGACATCCCCAGGGGCTTCGTGAGAATATCTGCCACCTGATCATCAGTCCTGACATGATGGAGACTTATTTCTCCCCATTTTTCCATATCCCAGATAAAATGGTACTTGATATCAATATTCTTGGAGAGGTCATGGAACATGAGATTCTCTGAAATGCGAATCCCACTTTGGATGTCAGAGTAGATCAGGGTGGTATCCAAAAAATTCTCAAATAGATCACTGAAGAGATTACTCAACCAAAAAAATTTACAACAAGCCATACTAGTACCAATCTATTCAGCCTCGGCGATGCTTAAAGCAATCGATTTCTTCTTCCCACTCATCTAGGATATCAAAGAAAAATCTAGTGAGAAGCAACAACCATATGTGCTCTTACAATCCACCACACTACCAACCCATCCAACATTAGTATATCCATGGAGCCTCAATTTCCCGACAGTGTATGTCAATCCATAGTTGATTGTGCCTGAGAGATATCTCAAGAGATTATTGGCACCAATCCAATGATTGTGATGAGGCTCGACCAGAAATTGAATCAATGTATTCGCTGTGAATCATATGTCTAGACGAGATTTCATCAAGAAAATTAGGCCCCCCACAAGTTATTGATATTCAAAAGGATTTCCAAAATTAGGCCCTATAACACGTCCACATAGCTTCTTGAAGTTGAGTTCCATCAGAGTAGTCACAAACTTGTAGTCCACCATCCAAAATCTTTCAAGTAGCTTCAAAATTTATTTTCCTTGAGAAAGGAAAATCTCACTTAGATTTTTCCAGAACTCTAAGCCTAGGAAGTAGTGCATCAACCCTAAATCCTTCATCTCGAATTCAGAATCCAAATCCCTCTTAAATGTATGAATGAGAGGGTCTGCACCTGTTAGAAAGAGATCGTCTACATAAAGTACGAAAATGAGAGGCTTGTCATTTTTAACCTTGAAGTAAAGGTTCGGGTTAGCTTCGCTTCTTGTAAAACCCAGCTTGATAAGATAGATGTCGATCCTCTCATACCAAGCCCTGGGGGCTTTCTTTAACCCATAGAGGGATTTATTCAACATACATACATGTGACTCTCGATCCAGAACTTTGAACCCCCCAGGTTACTGTACATAGACTTCCTGTTTAAGCGAGCCATGTAAGAAAGTAGTTTTGAAATCCATTTCATGTAGATTCCATCCATGAGAGGCATAAAGGGAAATAACTGAATGGATGGTGGTATATTGGGAAACTGGTGAAAATATCTCATCATATTCCACACCTTCTTTTTGAGAGAAGCCTCGAGAAACGAACTCGGCCTTGAACTTTCAACACTCTCATCAACTCTATGCTTGATTTTGTAAATCCATTTCGAGGTGATTACAGACTTGTCCTTAGGTCTAGGAACCACATCCCAAACATTATTCTTCATGTTCGACTCATACTCTTTGTTCATTGCATCCTTCCAAAATTGGTGCTTCATGACTTCTTCGAACGTATAAGCCTCAACTTGAACAATGGTGCTCATGTCAGCTAAGTACCCTTGGTACCTGTTCTATTTCTTCCTTTCATAAACTCCATTTTTCTTAGGATTATATGCAGTAGTGGTCTCCCTTTTAATGCTAGCTTCTCTACAATAGTTATTGAACTCATTTGACTCATATTTGGCTCCATTATCAGTCCTCAAAATTTTAATCTTCTTCCATGTTTTATTTTCAACCAAGTCTTTGAAAGAGCATAACCATTTAAAAACTTCATCCTACTTCTTCAAGAAATAGATCCAATTTTTTCGAGAGAAGTTATCCAAAAAAATATCATAATAGGAATATCTTACCAAATATGTTATAGGAAACATACCAAACACATCAAAATGGATCAATTGAAGATTTCCAGTAGTCTTACTTTCATTGGACAGAATGGTCCCTTATTATGTTTCCATTCAGCATAACCTTGACAAAAAACTTCATGTTCTACTTTGAATTTGGGAATACTTGTGACCATATTCCTTGCATTAGGTAGAGCTTTATAATGAAGGTGAGAAAACCTCTAGTTCTATAATTTAGATTGAAGATAAATGTTGCATGTCATGTCTCCCAAAGGACTTCCTCCAACTTGATAAATACCTTCAACCCTAAATCCAAGTGTAAAATAATCTTTGAAGTTTATTTTCCAAATATTTAACTTCCCATCAATAAATTCTACCTTGAACCCTATATATTCCATAGCAGAAATAGATACTGGTTTCTTTTTTAGGTCAGGTACATATAATACATCTCGCAGATGAAGAATTTTACCTTGATTTAAATGAAGAGTAAAAATACTTGTCCCTTTTACGGGATGGGTGGCATTGTCTCCAAGTATGATCTCCAAATTAGTCTCCTTTTCAATCAAAATTGAGAGGGTCTCTTTGTACCTAGTGAAGTTCCTTAAGGCACCATTATCACTCAACCAATTATCCAATGTGTCTGGAGGAGACACACTATTGAAGGTAGAGATAAGATAACATTAATTTTCCTTATCTATAACATTAGTTTCCTCATACTTGGAGTTTCTTGAATTCTTAGGAGGTTGACCATTTCCATATCGTGTAGCTGGAGGATTTATCTTTCATTTGTTGTTGAACTTGTTATTTATTTGTTTTCCATTTCCCTTGAAATTGTTGTGGCTGTGGTTATTATCATCATCTCATGGTGTATCCTTATTATTAGGAAACTCTCTAGCATGGTGACCAAACCTGTTACAATTGAAGCATCTTCCCTTTCTTCCATCTTTGAATGCCTGTCTTCCTTGACCTTGTTTCTTTGGACCAACATTCGTCTTCCTTTTAGCATGAGTGGAGAATGTAGTGAGATCATTCATATTTGAAGGCATGTCTATCTCCATAATCCTTGTATATTCTTAAGTGCATCTAGTCAACAATTCATGTAAAAATATGGAATCCTATCATTTTTTAGGATTGTGGTATTGAATACATCCCATGCTCAGGGAATACCTCCAAGGGAAATAAGAGTGAGCTCCCGGTTAGCAATAACTTCTCCAATAGATAGAAGATAATTTTTATTTTTTTAATCCTCATGAAGTGGGATGGGATGAATTCCCCTCTATCCATATTTACATCCTTCAACTTTTCTTGAGAAAGAATATTTGATTTTCATTGCTAGCTTTGAATGCACTCAACAAGTTGTCATACATCACCTTATATTTTCCGAACTTGGAAATTTAAGAAAAAAAATGTTTTTTAATGGAATCCTTGATGATATTCTTAAATTTGACCTCACCTTTCTTGTAATGTTTTTTAGTGGTAGCCGGTGCATTTGAAGGAGGGTCAACAATTTTTTCATGCACATAGTCCATGACATAATTATCTTCCAAAGTCAAGTCTAGAGGCATATTTCATGCATGATAATCAGATTTATCATTAAGCTTATCCTCGGATTTGAAGTAATATGAGGAAGCATTGAATGTTTTCCTTTTTCAATAGATCTTAGGGATTGATTTTCACTCCTTCTTGGGCTTTGTCTTCACCTGAGCTCTGATACCATGTTAATTTTAGATAACAATGGTATGTTATATGCTTATGCACAATTTACTTCAGTGTTCCTTATAAGCCCAATATCAATTTCCAATTTAGCAATCACATTAACTTAATAACATTGATAGTAAATGAATATAGAACATAAAAAAATACTGTAAAAGACAAGCGAAGACAAGAGGAAAAAATATTTGGTGGATGCCAGGGAAAAACCCCAATGTGCGGAAAACCATTTGATAAAATTATTCTTATTATTCAATAGTTCAACACACACAGAGAGAGAGAGAGAGAGAGTAAAAATATCAAAATAACTTACCCAAAAAAGTCTTGTCAAAATTAACAGTCAACAAAAGACAACTGTAGCCTGAACCAGAAAGTCAACGCTGGTCAAATTGGCTCCAAAATGTCCTCCAAGCAGTTCCATCAATAAAAGTCCAATTAGGCCTTCAAAGAGAGTCGAAATTAGCCCCAAAAAAACTAGTTAAACCTAGTCAAATTCTACTATAAAAAATATGGTCAAACCTAAACTCAACGCTGAAGTCAACTCTAGTCAAACAACTTCAGTTGCCTCCAAAATAGTGCCAATAAATTTGGCCTTCAAAAATTGAAATTTATTCCCAAAACCGAAGTGAATGGAGGTGGTTTGACCCTTGGTCAAATTTGGTCTATTTGCTACAATTCAGTCTACAATCTGCCTAGAAATATGGAGCCTCCTGCCACATGTGAAAAAGTGAGAGAGAGTTGCTCCAAGCTTTACGAACCAATCTAGAGAGAAGAGTGATCCAAAATTATGCAGGAAAACAATAAAATACATGAATACACATAAACGTAGAGATGAAACAAAAATAAGACTTCATTTCATTAATATCTCATAACTGAAATATGCTTAGAGACAGAATGGAAATAATATAGCTAGGGAGCTAGTAGCTTATCTTTGGGAATAGATGTGGTGGATACCTTCCTCTGAACTATGTTACAATGGGGCTCAAAGGCCTATTTATTATTAAGAAACAATGAAAAACTGAAAACATCCAAAAACCTAATCATATGAGATGAAACACCAGACTATGGGCCCTGTCGAGGTAAATTGGTACATCAAATTCCCTGGGTCATAACTTTGGCATACTATCTCTGTTTTATGCACATGATACATTGTTAAAAATATCTATCCGAGGAATAACAATACTGATAAAGAATATCGAGTCTAGAAGAATCATATTCACCAAATATTTCATGCCCAATAAATGTTGTTTAGGGCCTCAAAACAACTCTGGAAGTTTAGGACCTAGAAAACTACAAAAAATAGTAAATTGTGCTAAAATTAAAGAAAATGAAAAAAATGAAAAAAACAATGGTGGGTGTCCAAGTGGAATAGGCTAGTGGCCACCAATATACACCTGGGTCAGAGAGAGAAATATCTTTAATGAGATGAGTGATGTCCAAATGAGGATAATGACACTCCTATTTATACACATCATTAAGGGTGTGGAGACACACTTGTTGGGCTTTATGAGCCTACATTTGATTAAGGCCGACCTTAAGAATTTGGATGTGTGTGAATAATAAATTCAAAATCACACTTATTCTTGTCTGAATAAAATGATCTTTAGATCAATATTGCAACTCTCGAAAAGAGGAATCCAACAAAAATATGATCTCCATCATATGAGTTATCCAAGGTGGATTTTGGCCCTAGTTGCCAATTCTAACAATTAGGCTGATATGATAGGTTGATATGGATTTAGGTTGGTATAATATATATGTAGTTGAAATTGAAATATTTTATTTATAATTCACGTTCTCCACATTAAAATGTTAAAATATGCCCCCTCATAATATTTTCCTGTATGTATACATTTAATTATTTTTATTATTAATACTTTGTCAAATATTACATATCAAATCCATATTAAACATTGAAAAAATTACATATATCCCTCATACATTGAATTAGAAAGAAACTATCGATGGAATACGAATTCTCTCAATCTTTCTTACAAAAGTGAAAATGTAAGAAAATTTTCAATTTGAATTACTTTACTTTTCTCTATATAAAGTACCGATAAAATTATGTTATTTATTATGGACATTGAAATATTTTACCTATGGCTGTGAGAAAAATAATTTTTTTGTTTTAAATATCATATATAAATGGAACATATAATGAATTACACATAATGTAATATCAATACTACTATTTCTTGTCATGTGAAAAAATTACATTTTTTCCTTGTAGTAAAAAGTAAATTATATTTGTTTACTCATTACATTTCTTCCTCATAACAAATGCTACTTTTTTTTTTTATTCGGTTACTTTATATCTCTATATAAATTTATATGAGATTAAGGTGCAAATTGAAGTATTGTAATTAAGGCTGACATTAATTTATTTTGTTATTACTATTTTTAATTTGTTAATTTAAATTATTATTTTACTATTTTTAAATGTAACGTTACGTGACAACATCTCTCCCATGCTAAGATGTAGAGTGCCTCTCAACACAATTAATTTATATTTAATATAACTTAAAAAATTCTTTTTTTTTTATAAAATTTAATTTGTTGCTGAAGTTATGTGATTTTCAAGAAATTTAAATTTATTATTTGTTGCAGCTCTTACCAATTTAAATTAGAAATTTCTCTCTTTAAAGATGAGGATAAAGATATGTAACATGATAAGGCTTCACGTGAAGTTACTTGTAGTTGGAGATTTCCTTACTCGAATTTATCCCTTAAAGAGGTAAGTGATATTTTTACTAGTAATAAAGATATAATAATTTGATGTTATTTTGGTTATTTATTTTCCACTATACTGGTTTAAATTTAACTCTTTTTAATAATAAATATGATTTAAATAATACAAAAGTGATAATAAATTAGATTTAAAATTTTGACAAATAATATCTATGATGATTTGTTAATGAACAACTCATAAAAATATTATGTTTTCCACGTACTTATCATGTGATAGTCATTAAAATTCATGCTACAATTGGAAATACTTAGTTTCAAGTACTTTAAAAATGTTTCCACTACAAAAAAACGTGTAAAAAAGTTTGTGAATCTTACCAATTATATTATAAAATGTCAACAAAATGAATAAAAAATTAATATAATTAACGAAATAATGAGAAAAAAAATTCGACAATAGTATAAATAATGAAATAACAAGTACACATCACTCTCCATTGTCATCACCCTCATTAACTTCCCCGCTTGGCATGATAACACTATTTTTCTCAAAAATATGTTTTGATCTAGAGTCATGTCTTAATAAGAACAAAAAACCCCCATCCAACACATTTGGGTAAAAGAACACTTGGTTGTAGTGTTTTGAGAAAACAAAAGGTTCCCTATATTCATGCCACATCTTTCTAGAGTTGATAGATATCAATGCACTGCCGTGATATTCCTTTACATTATTCTGATAAAAGGTGTCCCACTACTTGCACCTAAAAAAACACATTAAAACGAAGATAATTCCACTTGAATGATCTCTTGTATCTTTCCATTGTAACCTAATGTACCCTACATTAGGTTTTGATCTAGTGGCTAGCATGAATATATAGGTCGAACTCGATTTCCACTCCACAGTCTTGTGTCAGACATCCATCATCGACATCCTCCATGCGAAAATGATGTCCACATGCTTGCATATATGGAAAAAATTGACACTATAAAGAAGTGAAAAATCATAGTGTCATATGTATAATAACCTTAATATAATTAAAAATAAAAAGAATATATATGTGTGTGTGTGTGTTAAAATTAAAAGGTGAAGTATGAAGTTAAAAAATTACAGAAATAGTATGTAATTACTGATTTGTTGCACCCAATCCCTATGTTTAGCGCATCCTCTTCAATATGCATGTAATGACTAGATGCATCACATATCTCTCTTTGACTTGATTACCAACCGAGCTATTAGTGCATATCATTGGCATATTTTATTTTAAATGATCATGATAAAGCACACTTTTACCATTCAACCATTTGATTATTTTCATGTCACTGTCCCATAACCTCCTCTTCTCTTCATATAGTGCATCCCACAGTTATGTCACTGCCATATTGTAAAGAATGAATTTGTTGATGGCTTCAATTTCTAAATTCATTGATAATCAAATCAAATCAACATATATACATTAATTTGACAAATGATAATCCTCCAGTTACTCTTTATCAAGCACCTCCTTCCATTCGTTTCGAGAAGCTCCCCTTCGGTTTTGTCTTCATCCCTTTCATCTTCCCAAATTTCCACACCTTGTGTGTTGTCAATCTGTTTGATGTACTCACTGGAATAATTAAAAGTCTTAGATAATATATCCCCCTCTGCCATAGAGCCCTTAGGTTTTTCATTTTTTCAAACAAAACCTTTCAATTTCATCATGTACCTCTCTAAGAAGAACATATAATGACAATAAACAACCCCAACTAATTAAACCTCATTTGCTAGGTTAATTAGAAGATAAAATTGCAAGTCCATGAAACTCGTCAGAAGATCCTTATCAAACATAAAATCAATCTCAACTATTTGTTGACGTCATTGTGGAAGGATATCCATATGAATATCCTTTGATGTGATCCAATGTATAAATGTAGATAATTTAGATATGACATGTCGTAGGTCTTGGAGGAATTCATGGTTCACACACCCATGCAAGAGAAAAGGATAATGAAACTTAACATTAAATAGTACATTATGAAAAAAATTAATTATAAAATATCCCAATATATATATATATATATATCATGTTCTTGACATACATAATTTTAGAAGATTCAAATCGTAATTCAATTTCAACACCAAAAAATGATCTTCAAATGTGAAGTAGCTTCGTAGTGAAGAAACATATAAATAAGGAACCTTCAGATTCATTATAACTTCCTTTTCCAAAGAAATATCATATTTCTTTCAAATCCATGGGATACCACTTTCTTTGAAAGACTAAGAGGAACCACCCTCTCCTCTATTTTCTTGTCTTAGCTAATTTTTATTTTTATATTTTGAAGAAATAATATCTCTCTTAACAACCAATGTGTTACTTTATTTCGATTATGTGCCTCCTTAAAGAAGATGAAACATTTTTAAATATATGCATGGGATCTAGTAACTCAGAAACCTTAATATGCTCCCAATATGGGAGCTCATAAAAGAAAAATATCCTTTTCATACCAATGTGAAATTTCTCAACATAGGTTTCTAATAATTCTGGATCATCAAACATAGGCTCTCCATTTGAATCAAACATTTTTTCAAAATAATTCTCCTCTATCTCATATGTTATAAGCCATTCAATCAATGTAATTATTGTAGGCCATTGGGTTCTCTTTGGTTTACCATTGAAAGAAGATGTTTCTATTTTCTAAGGGTGTTCTTGTAGGAGGAATACGTTGGATCAGTATTACACTGGCTATTAAGTTACTGACCATGAAGATATGAACAATTGCAAGAAATTAATTAAATATGTGAAAAAATATTGTTTCTAAACATATCAATAAAAAAAATAATTTACTTGAATAATAATGTATGGTGTAAGAACATATGTCAAACAATGTAAAACTCCTCTTTTTTTCAATGGGTCTTGATGCATCGTAAACGTGTATCCCTTCCCATAATTCCTTCAATTCATCTATGAATGTTTGCAAGTAGGCGCCACATTATTCACTTTTCTTTACCAGGTAGTATGGGAGCCAACATAAGATGTTCATTCTTTATGGAAAACCATGGACAAATATTGTTATTTATCACTACTTAGAACAAATAGAATAATTGGTGTTTTGGAGGGAATATGGGTTGACACCATCCATGGATATGTTGAGTTTTAAACTTCATCCTATATATGCTTCATGGCTATTGAATCTATTGGGATTCACATAACTCCTGACTCACTTTTGTGTGAGGCATGCCATCCTTGCAACATAGCTAATTCTTTGGAACAAAAGAGTCTTTGAATCCTTGGTATTCTAGGCATGTGCCTCAATGTATTATGAGGAAGACCATGTGATTTACCCTTTTTTTGAATCATGGTACCTTTCATGCCCACATTTTGGACATATCTATTTTTATGCATATTCTCCTCTATATATAATACAATCATTCGAACATGCATGATATGATATGTAGTCAACACCCAACATTCTCAACAACTTCATTGCCTCTTTGAAACTACCCGAAAATACATTATCACTTAGAAGAACCTTATCTTTGAATATCCTACAGTTGGTGGGGAATGAAATTGTACAATGTCAATATTTAACATTAATAAAATCAATCATTTTTAAATTTGATTGTGTGACAAAATATAAGGAACTTGATCAATGATGAAATACAATTACGCCAATATTGCTAAGAAACATGCATTCGACATGCCAAAATTTTCTTTCATGTTGTATAGAAACCTTTTTTTCCCTAACAGAGTAGACTTTCACTGGCACCAGGCCCAAAGAGAGGGGATGGAGGGAGAAAATTTTAGGATTTTGAATAATGTGTCAGTGATATGAGCATCATCCCCTAGATCATCATTTTAGAATTCATCTAACAACATTTCATCCATGGAATTTGTATCCCATAAGTAATCATCGATGCCAACATCCATTTGGTTGCCTCTTTCATTACCAACTTATAATGAATAACTACTATTATTGTAGTCATTCCTAATTAGTGAATCTAGAAATAGTGGGGATTGAATTAGTGGTTTATTCGACCATTATTTGTGTTCTTCCTCTCTGATTCTTTCTTGTAATGCAACCTTCTCTTGAGTTTAAATTGTAGTGGGGCGCTCCAAAAGATGGTAGGTGGGTTTCTCATCATCACTACAATCATAATTTCAAAAAATATTGAACGTCATTAGTACAATATCAATGATATTAGTAAGCCTGTCAATGCATTTTGTTTGTTGAAATTACATTATACCAAGAAATTATTACCTTCATTGATCCATAATTGCGGATGGAAAATTTCATGTTCCAATTGGAAGGGTGAAGAGGTTGTCCATTTTCATCTACCAACTGATTGTGATATGTTGCTCTTGATAAGAGATTCCGACATTTTTGAAAATAATATGGAGAAATATTTTTTGCATCTGAACTTGATTATGAATCAGGTTCATGCAAATTTGGATATATTTTATTCAAATTAAGATATACATATATATATATATATATATATTCAATTAGATAATCAAAATATAAATAAAATCTAAACTTACTAGAGATGGAAAGTGATCTCTCCATTAAGGAATTTTATTAGCAATATGGAACAAGCTGGAATTTAAAGAATTGGCCATTTGCAAATATTATTTATATTTTTTCCCCACATTTGAAAAAGAATTAGAAATAAAAATTTGTGTGCATATCCAAAATTAATGGTGACAACAATATAACCACAATCTGAATTTCAATATAGCTTTCAAACCATTTTCAAGAATAAGGTGACTTGAGAAGAAAATGTACACTATGAACTAATGTAATTCATTTGGATGAATTCTAAAGGATAATTTGAGATTAATATTCCATTTTATGTGAAATTAAATTTTCAAATAACTTTTAAACGAAATTGGTGCGCTTATGAGAAAAAAAAGCATCGATGTGTTTAAAATATTAACAATGTCAGGGCATTAAAATAATACACGCGCCAATTTCTAGAATTCTAAAAAAATATGTTATCATATTAGTGTTATTCTACATAAATTCACCGATGTGTTTAAGAAAAACAACACCATTATGCACCTATTTCTCGATTTAAAAAAATAAAAAATGAATTCAATGAACTCGGTGCTCTTATAATAATTAGAGAGTTGATGCTTTTAAATAGAAGCCACACCATTATGTTAAAAAAAATTAATCACATCGTTTTGAGATTTCGAAAATAATAAAAAATTGTTTCATGTTGGTGTGTTGAAAAAATTTGCCACCCCGGTAATTTCAGTGCGCTTTTTTTATAAACGCACAGGTGCACTCGACTATCAAATGCACTAACGTGTGTAGAAATTATAAAAAAAGTTGTAATTTTTTTTGAAAATTAAAAGATGAACGACAATATATTTTTTGAAATTTAATTTTATAAAGTGTTTTAAATAGTAAAAAATTATTATCCATTTCATTATTTTAGCCAAAATTTAAAGTGAGTGATTTTCAAGAGAGACATACCAAGAGTACTATGCAACAACATAATACTTTGGAGTAGCAGAACTATTTAGAAGATCAGAATTTGAACGATATGGTGATTCAATAAAAAAACTTGCATTATAGAACTTTTAAATTTTATTATTTATTTTACTAATAAATGTTTTTACAATTTCTGTTAGGGTTTAATTAAAAGAGATGTCATTTTAAATAGAGACATACTGAGAGCACTGTGGAGCTGTAAACTATTTTGGATCCGCCAAAAGATCATAAGTTGAAAGTTCTGGTGATTCAATCAAAATCCTATATAGAAAAAGTCTTAAGTTTTACTGTTAAAATATTTTACAATTTATGTTATATTTATTCACAATTCAAAAAAAAAAAAAAAAACCTTGTATAGTAAAAAAATTACTAGAGATTTTACTAGTAAATTTTTTAAAGATATTATTGCCTATTTAAATTTTATTAAAAAAAAATGGATATTTATCTTAAACCCTTGCTTCTTCCTGCAAAATTTCGCCTTAGGGTTTAACTTCTGTAGGAATTTACAAGGTAATTTCCATAGATCAAGAACCAAAGGTCATTGCTCACAAACAAATCAAAAATCAGTACACCAGTATAATCACGTGGTTAAAACCCTCTAAGAGGGAAACAGTCCATGGCCTGAGCCAACACAGCCACTTCAAGAAATTTATTAATATAAAAAGTATAGTTACATATGTTTCTCTCATAAACGGTTACCGGACAAATGACCCTCCATGCTCTTTAAATAGAGATCATGGACCAGTCAAGTGTTAAGCCACGGATCGAGTGTCATTAATACCGAGGTGAGAGATAACCATCGGATCACTACAAATCGTGATGGTTGGATTATAAGTTACAAATGTACATGGTAAAGAAACACACTTTACCTAACTCTACACTAGACTAAGTTATTCTTAACTATTTCCTATGTGTCAGAATATCCTAACATCCCCCCTTAAGAACAACTTGGGATAGGATTGAAGGATTTACAAAGGTGACAGAAAAGGAGCCTATTTCCTATGTGTTGAAATATCCTAACATCCCCCTTAAGAACACATTTGGATAGGATTGAAGGATTTACAAAAGTGACACCATAGGAGAAGGAAGGAGGTATTAGAGCCTATCCCCCCTTAATGACAACTTTTCTGAACTCCAAGCATAGATCAAAGTTTGGTATACTTCACTTCTGTGAGAGCCTTTGTAAAGATATTGACTACTTGATCATTGGTTAGACAGTACTGCACCTCAAGAACACGATCATTAATGAGATTTCTGATGAAGTGTATGTGAAGTTCAATGTGTTTCATACGCTAATGTTGAACTAGATCTTTACATAGCTGAATGGCACTCTGATTATCACACCAAAGTGTAGTTGGATGTTACTGATGAAGACCAAATATAGAGATAATCTGACGAAGCCACATGGCTTCCTTGTTGGCTTCAACTCCACCACAATACTCTCCTTCTACTGAAGAAAGAGAGATGGCACTTTGTTTCTTACAATACCAAGTAATAGGTCGTGAACCAAGAGTGAATACATATCTTGCAGTAGACTTTCGATCATCAGGGTCAGTAGCCCAATCAAAATCAGTGAAACCAATTAACAATGGAGATGCTCCTGCACTATAATGAATCCCGAACTAAACTGTACCTCAAATATATTAAAGTATTATTTTAGCTACTTTCCAGTGACTTTAATGAGGTTGGTGCATAAACTGAGTGACAAGACCAATGGGAAAGGAACGGTCAGGATGGGTATGGGTTGGATACAAAATTCTACCAACAAGTTGACGATATAAGTAGCATCAACTTCAGGGGTAATACAAGTGACTGAAATCTTGACTCCAGATTGAAAGGGAGAAGGGGCTAGCTTACAGTCTTCCATGTGAAAGTGGTGTAGAAGATCATAGACATACTTGGACTAAGAGAGGGTAATGCCTTCCTTGGATTGCAAGACTTGAAGACCAAGGAAATAATGCAAGTGTCCTAAGTCTATCATTTCAAACTTCTTTTTGAGGCTAGACTTCACATGGTTTATATGGTTTGGATCACTACCAGTAAGGATAAGATAATCAACATAAATAACAAGGATGGTGAAGGACTTACCCACTTTCTTGGTGTAGACAGTGTTGTCAGAATGACACCTAGAAAAGCCATTATATAATAGAAATCTATCCATTTTGGCATACCAAGCCCGAGGATCTTGTTTCAGAGCATAGAGAGACTTCCTAAGGCGACAAACAAGGTTGGAGTATTTTTGGATAAATCCAGGGGGTTGTTCCATGTAAGAAGGTGGATTTAACATCCATTTGATGGACTTCCCATTTAAAGGAGGCAGCAAGGGAAAGAACAAGGCAGATAGAATTAATTTTGGTAACAGGGGAGCAGGTTTCAGTATAGCCAATGCCTTCAACTTGTGAAAAACCTTCAGCAACAAGACGAGCTTTATGTCTATCCACTTTTCCATCTGGTCCAAACTTGGTTTTTTAAACCCATCTGCATCTGACAAGTTTTCTTCCTTTTGGAAGAGGAACAAGATCCCAAGTATCGTTTTCCAATAAGGAACGATACTCTTCATTCATAGCTTCATCCCAATTTGGATGAACGGAGGCTTCTTCAAAGGTTTAAGGATTAGGTTTTTATGGAACCTAAGCCAATAAGGAAGAGGCTCTTTCAAACTGAGAATGTGTACTTTGTCGATCAGTAGGGTCACCTACAAGAGAACTTGTTGCATCCCGAGTAGAGCGGACCCATCATGGAAGCGGTAGAGTATAAGGAACAATTTCAAGAGGTGGAGGAGGGTTTTCATCCTCACTGTCATCATCTCAAATATAAGGAATGCTATTGAAAATAGAAGAGAGAGAGAGAGGTGGCACATATGCCGAATCAGGCTCGCAGGCCAAAGGTGGCACACTTGCCGAACTAGGCTCGTATGCCAATATATTTTCATCAAATTTTACATCTCTTCTAATGATCATACTTTTGGATTTTTGTTGAAGAAGTCTATATCATTTGAAATCTTTAGAATATCCAACAAAAATTCATTTTTCACTCTTAGGTTATAAGGCTTTATGTTTCGCATATATAATATTGGCCTAAGCATCACTTCCAAAAACATGAAAGTGACTTACATCTAGTTTGATTGAGATCCAAGCTTCTTCTGGAGTTAAATTCTTTAAAACCTTAGTATGAGTCTGATTTACTATGTAATTTGCACATTTAATGGATTCTGCCCAAAAATTGAGACCAAGTCCTTTAGATTGAAGCATACAATTGTCGGGCACGCACTTTCCATTTAAAAAAAAAAAATGAAGCTGAGAAAAGCTGAAAAATAATTACTCCAATGGAAAGATCTCAAAAAATTAGGCCATTTCAAAAAACAGCTTCCGGATGAAGAAGTTATGCCTTTTGAAAAATCGGAGTTGTAGATTTCGAATAGTTACGAGAACGAGATGAAGTGTGGCTTTAAAAAAAAAAAAAATCCACCCCTTTGAACAAATTTTTTTTACAAAAGAAGCTTGAGAAGGAGACTTGAACCTGAGACCTCTATTATCATAAACTAACCCCTCACCAAGTGAGATAGTAAAAGGATCATGTTATTGTTTGAAAAGAGGAAGGGTTTTTTTATTTTATTTTATTTTTTTTAATTTTTTTAATTTTTTTTAATTTTTTAAACTCTTCGGTGTGCGTGCCTTTTCCTACAAAAAAACACAAAAGCTGAGCCAAAAAAAAAGAAATGAAAAGCCTTATAGTAGAATGTTAGATTTTTGATTAGCCTTACCAGCAACTATAAATTTTTTCACTATTTCTAATTTCCCAAGATCATACAAAGATGTGGGGAAAGACCATATGTAGCGAAAAAAATCCCTTTTCCCATTTTTGATTTGCCGAGATCGCATGCAGTGCACAAAAAAGAGAATACACAGAGAAGAGGGTACAGATCCGACAAATAAATAAAACCTATAAACCGAAAATAAACAAAATAAACCAAAATAAGTAGAACTATTAACACATATAACTGCAAAAAAGATGCTTTCTACCTCCAGATCTAAACTGTCATAACTTGGGCATCCAAAAACCTTTTTGCATGAAAAAAAAGGCGTTCCTCACTGTAATAGATGATACAGACAGAAGCGAGTAGTTCTCCAAGCCCAAAAATGTTTAGAAATAGTATATCTACAAAACGGAATTCACATGTAGTCAAACCAGCTTCAGATTTTGATCAACAACGGACTCGGACCTCAAAATAGCTCTGATACCATGTACAAATTTACAGGGCATGTTTCGTAGATCAAGAACCAAAGGTCACCACTCACAAACAGATCACAAATCAGTACACCAGTATAATCACGTGGTTAAAATCCTCTAAGAGGGAAACAGTCCACGGCCCGCGCCAACGCGGCCACTTCAGGAAATTTATTAATATAAAAAGAAAAGTTACATATGTTTCTCTCATAAACGGTTACTGGACAAATGACCCTCCATGCTCTTTAAATAGAGATCATGGACCAATCGGGTGCTAAGCCACAGATCAAGTGTCATTAATACCGAGGTGAGAGATAACTGTCGGATCACTACAAATCGTGACCATCAGATTAAAGTTACAAATGTAAATGGTCAAAAAACACACTTTACCTAACTCTACACTAGACTAAGTTATTCTTAAATATTTCCTATGTGTCGGAATATCCTAGCAAATTCCTCTACCACTTCATAATCAGTGTTTTTCAATTTAGGTATTTTAGATTTAATGTGTTTGTGTACTTACTATATATTGGGTGTTTGACATGTAAACTAGGGGAATTAATTATTGAATTAGATCCAAACCCTATCGAACATCTCCATATTTTAAAAAATTACTATATGTTCTACAATGCGCCCTCTGTAATATGAGGCACATGTGCTCCTTGTGTAATATTATTCACTGACATATTATAACTTTCGATTCTGTCTATGTTGTTAATCATTTATCTTAGTGTATTGTAACACACAAACACATCTCTTCAAAATAGAACCATTAAATATTTTTTGTTCGTTTATTCTTACAAACCGCACCATAATAATTTAAATTATTTTTACATGACGGTGTGCCTGAATAATTAAACACCTTGTGCGTTTAATGTTTTAAATGCATCGGTGCATTTATTTAGATAGACACACCAACTACCAGAGATTTTTTGGCTGAAAATTATTTGATTTATTTTCCAAATATATTTAATGAATTCTATATTGAATGCTATAGGTTGTATATTGATAGAAATTATTTTAGAAGGTCTCAAATAACAAAAATATTGATCGACATAGTGATAACACATAAATAAAACCAAAGAAAACAAGTTCTTTGTAAAATATTTACAAAATTAATATGTTTGAGCTATATGTAAGTGTAACTAATATGTATTGGTTTGTGTGTATCATGAATAGCCACAAAATGAACAAGGTCTATAAGATTATTTCTAAAGTCTGATAGAAAAATTGCAGAATGATGAATCAGGTGAATAAAAAAATACTATTTAATATGAGTTTTATTTTTGAATTTTCAATAATAATATACTTAAAAATATCAGATAACATGTTTTAAACAATATATTAATTCATATATGTTTAATATCTATAGGCCGAAACAATGAAGGAAAATATCAATGTCCTTCAACGAAAACAAAAAGTATAGAACATGTAAATGATGATGAATTGGTACTTAGGCACTCGAGGTTAATGAAAGAGGGAAAATATTTTACAAATCTATGAGGGATTTAGTGGAACGAACGTATAGACGTACTTTTGATTTAAACTACAGAAATAAATCTAGTGATTCAAAGAACCAAATTTTATATAAACTACAGGAAGAATTTCCAGATCAATGGTCAATGAGACATGTCAGACTTGCAATAGGGAAAACATACAACAACAAAAAGATTCATTCAAAAGGTAATATTACTAATTGTAAAAAAATATTTTCTAAATTATATGTATATATTAATACAAACCGTTAAATTATTAATATCTATTTTGTTATATTCAGTTTTCATATATCATTATAAAAATAGTTTATTACTTGTCTTAGGAATATTATAAATATCCCAAATGATTGATGCACTGATATGCGAAACATGCTAATATGAATGTCCAAAAAAGTGTATAAGGAGATGGTCAAATAAATGGACATAATTTCATCACAGGAGGAGCTATCTCAATAACAACATGCTTCAAATGTATGTAATCATGATTGACGTTGTACATATACAAAAATAATTTACCATTAAATATTAATTTTCAAATATTTTCTTGCAGAAAATAAAATAAGATGGAACTTATTTAACACATAAAACAAGATGACAAGGAAGAAAAGGGCTGATTTCAAAGTTTGTGAGTAATTGTTAATATTTCCTTATAACAACTCAATGTTTCACTTTTCTATATTTTATGTTTTTTTACAACAACCATCCATGAATGTCTTCAAATAGGTGCTAACATATAAATAAGATCCATGAGAAGAAGGGATTTATACTGGGTTAAATAAAAATTGTGAATATATGTTGGCATATCAAAATTTAATTGTGGAATTTGTGTGTATCTATGTTGTTTTACTTCTTAGAGTTTATAATTAATAGAATAAAAAAATACTTTATATTAAATGTATGATTTATTATGGGGTATAAAACTTGTAGGAAACAAAGTATGGAACTATGCCAACAAAAGACATGTTGAAAGAAGGCATGAGATTTGGTTTTGAAAAAATGTATATAATTGAAGAGTCACTTCTTGCTTTGGTACATTGCTTTTCGATTTACATTGATGGATATTATTTATTTCAATTTTCATTAGTCTCACCAATGTAGATACACTCATTACACTTTATATTTATGTTTGTAGATGGAACTACAAGATCAAGAAGACGAAAACAATTGCTGAAATCAACAAAAAATTCTTCCAAATAACCCAATCCATGGAAGTAGCTCGAGCATTGAAAATAATAACAATGAAGAATGATGATCGATTTGGATATCGATGCAACCTATTGTAGTTTTTGAATTTCTTTTTGTGAAAATCAGACAATTTTTTTAATGTAATGGACATAGTGTCCTAATTTAAAGACAAGGGGTTGTCAATAACAATACTGTATGAAAAATAGCCTCTTATCGATATGTAATGAAATAAATTTTAATTTATTTTATTGTGTTATCCAATGTCACTGTGAAATGTTACACCACTGATTAAATATATGGATGTTTAAATATTATAATGAATAGATGCAAAATATGATAAAATAACAAATTAATCAAAACATAATATAGAAATGCACTAATCAAATTGTAATTCATATGGATACTATTATAAGATGTATTTTTATCTTTAAATGGATAACTAATTTAAAAAATTCCAATAATTGCAATGTCACAAGTCAATATTTCCAGAAAAGAGAAAATCTCATTCGAAAAACTAGTGCATCTATAGCATATAAAAGTATTGTTGCGTTGTGTTATATAAAATCACTGTGACGACACCTTTTTTCATGCCCAATTCCTTTTAAGAAAAGAGAGCACTGGTGTGTTCATATATTCAATGTTTGAGGTTACTGCCTTGGTGCATTGCAATTCTTGACGCGTCAGTGCTTTCATATAACTAACTCCTCAGTTCTACAAAATATTATTTCCAGACCGATGCGTTAAGAAAACTAACATCACTAGTAATTTTGTGTAAATAACACACTTGGTCCTTTGTACTAATGATACACATCAACACTGCAAGTTAAAAAAAAGCATTGGAACAACAAATTTTTTTTTTTTCTCTCGTGTCATTCCCTAGAAAAATGCCACACATATTTTTTTATCTCTTACCACCAATGGGGTATATATTACACATCAATATTATTTGGATTCAACTCCTTGGTTCTTTTAGTTATGTTTTTCACCTGGTGCTTTTATGCATGTAGCACACTGGTGCTAGTTGTTCAATTAAGAACATTAATAAAAAAACATCTGCTAGAACCTCCGACCTTCCATATTTTTTTATTTATAATGAAGTTTCGTTAAAACCTCTGCTATCTCGAAAAATTATTTTAGTGGATGATTTTTTGACAATTTTTTCCAATTTTATAACACTAAAAACCTCCATTATAACCTTCACCAGAAGGTCTTTTCCACGTAGTGCAGGGTTGCTTATGACTTCCTAGAAGATAATGAAGAAGTGAACCTTTTTTGTGTATTATTTAACAAGTCTAAATTTTTACAATCATGAAATTTCTTTTTAAAAAACATCAATACATATAATAACATCATTTTAAAACATAAAAACACTAACTAAAACAAAATTCCTCCAACAAAGACACCAAATTTTTCGTAAGGAAATATGATGGAAAAAAACCTCAGAAGTGGATGGTTTCTCAAATTTTGTTTTGACAATTTGTGGTTACAATGTATTGCATGGATCTATGCATGGATCTATGGTTATTCAACAGTTCATAAGGCTCCTCCCTTTCATTCTCTTCCTCTTTCCTAAAATAAACATTTGGGGATGAAAGTATAAGAACACATAGGAAAACACGTTGGCAATCTTATGCATCACATTATGGAATATTTAATACTATTGCATGTGGTATATAAGTATTTTCTTTTGAAATAGTTTCAAAATTTATTATTTGTACACCACCTATCAAAAAATTAAAACATTATGTTTCATGGTGCATATTGGCCATCATAAATATGTATTTTGGTGCAATGCAAGGAATAATGTATTTATATTTTTTTATTCTTGCTCTGTGTGGGGTTTAATCCTCATAAATTTAAATTTTTAAATCTCATGTGGATGGGTTCAAAATAGGAGCCACTTACGAGGGATAAAATATTTTTCAGTATTATTTTAAGCTCGAGTAAGCCTTGCACGATCCTAGTGACATTATCTAGTAGGGGAACATGTCATTCTTTCATTAAACGTTGTAGCATAAAAGGTGTTCCACAGGATGTGTAGAGATTTTGAAAAATCCATTATTTCATTCAATATTGGAGTTAACCTTCTCCTAAACTCAACCTAGCTAATATATATACTAGGGTTTCAAGAATGAACATTTATGAAGAGTTTGGACATGTAGGGTTTGTAACAATTTGGAGTTTAGATCTGGCGAGTTTACCAATCCTAGTGAAACCAATATTAGGGGAAACCAATATTCAGAGGTTTTGAATTCAGATATTATTTTATCACTTGTGAAAAGGTTACAAGAGAAGATTCACATTCCTTATGATTTTTTCAGCTCATACATGAAGGACGATAGCTTTGGGATCAAAAGCTCCTCAATAAATACGACATTTCCAAGGATGTCATGATTTACACGGTAACGAGAATTTTAGGTGGAGATAAAGGGGGAGGTGTATCCATCTCATTCCCACCAATATCATTTACATATGTTCTAAAACCTGGGCCTCCTTCGCCAAAACCTAAATATATCTATAAATCTACATTTATGGTGGAGCGGTTAGCTGAAACCATTTCTCTTGAGGTGAAAAATACTGCATGTGGTTTCCTAGCTACATATTATGAACATAAAGCACTTATATGTCTTTTAAATGGTGTTTAGCCTTGTTAATTGGATCTAAAGGGGTGGGTTCAACAAAACTGGTCTTGAGATGTAGTGGTACATTTATGCAAAAAAGGATTTTTCATTGTTATTTTTTAGAAGTTAGAGTACCAACATAAGATTTTTTATCAAGAACCCTAGTTTTGGGGGCAATTTTGTCTCTCCCTTCATCCCTGGTTTACAAATTTTAATCCTCAATCTATGTCAAATTTAGCAACTCTAGTATGGGTGAGGTTTCCCAATTTTTCCATCCATATGACACATCTCGATATATTAGAATATTTAAGAATTTTTTAGGCTACTTCATAAAAATTGACTAAGAAATAATTCCAAAACTAAATCACACATTTATTCACATTTTTCTAGAAGTGGACCTAAGAAAATGATTGTTGGATAATATCCTACTTAAATGGGGAAATATGGTTTATTCCCAACCAACGTATTATGAAAATAGAACTTTTTTTTGTAGATATTCCCAATAGCCCAAACATCTACAATTATTTTTCCCATATTCATAAGGCACCTCTTCACACCCTGAAGCCAAGACAAAAAATAATGGATGTAAATATTCAAAAGGACCCGATGGTTCTATGTCCTTTGTTGCTCATGGGTTGGTTAATTCTCAAAATCAGAACACTCTTCATGTCACTATTGCTCCTATACTCCCACCTCAAACTCATGATATGCCATCTCGACTATCAAGGGAGGAAGCTCACCCATCAATTAGTATCACCCAAAATTCATCCATAATTTTGGAATTTTTGCAAAGAGTGGGAAAAATTGTACCCATGAATCAGACCATTCCAATAGTGACAAGGAGTCAACGAATAAGTTTAAGCACTTGGAAATCGAAAAATCTCAAGAAAAGGTAGTGGTTTTCTATAAAAATCCCTAAGGTTGGATATACATTCAAAAGAGGAAAGGCAAGAAAGATAAGACAGCTTATAACCGTGGAGCCTAAATCGAAGAAGGAAAAATGTAATGTTGCATTGTGTGATTAGGGGAAGACTGATTTAGTGTGATATGATGTAATTCATTTTGTTGAGACAATAAATGTGTTAAAATTACACACACACACACACATTTAGTTGTAAATAATAAAGTAATAAATGTTATATAAATTGAGATATATTTAGTTTAAAAATTTATATAATATTTACTACTATGTTATTATGAGATTCATATTATTTGTTATTAATTGTTTATAATGATAAATTTATATACTTTGAGATATAATTAACAAAAAAATTTATATAATTTATTTTCTATTCCAAATTTTATATTGTTTTTATTAATTAATATTATAAAAATAAAAAATAATATTTGTTAAAATTCTTTTAGAAATTATTAAAATTGTAGATTTAAATCTTTGGCTTATACAATTTAAATATTTTAAATATTATAAATTTATTAAATATAAATTCTTGAAGTTCTTAAGTGTATTTATAGACTCGGATAATATTTAATTTCATATAAATTAGAATATATTTCACCTACAAATTTTATATATTACTATATTTTAAGAACCCTAGAATTTTTTTATTAATTATTACATAATCAGTAAAAGGTAACAAAATATTAAATATTATATAAGGCACTTGAATCTAAAATTATATATAGCATTTATCATTTTTTTTTAATTAATGTTATTAGTTATTAATTATCATTCTCAATGCCAACACATGTCATTTTCCATGAAAACCCTTCCTTTAGTATATTATACGTGAGAGCAGTACCATTCCTCTCTCCTAGTTGAGTAAATGTGAGATCCATAATCATTGGGTGAAATATAGGTTGTAGGACATTGGTTATTTCACCAAGAAAATGTAGCTCAAAGGCAATCAATGTATTTTAATGTCGATGGAGACTAAAGATGGAAGAAATTCGGATTATAAATGGCGAGAGATGAATTTGGAGCTACTTAGTGAATTTTTTACCTTTGTTACATATGGCTTCTCAAATCAAAAAATATGGTGAAATCTCTCGGGTGACTCAGGTAATGGTCTCGTTGGAGGAGAACCTGGCCAAAATAGAAAAAGTTGGGGAGAAACTAGTCGTGGAGGCAAGCTAGTACTTCTCATTGTTAATGAAAGAGGATGAGGGTTTGAAAGAGAATGTCGAGAAGCTCAAAATCTCAGTGGAAACTCTAGCTCTAAAGGTTGATAATCTTGGTGCAAAGGTTGAAGGGATAGAGGTACTATTGAGATTGCAACTATGGAAGTTCTTAAGGAGGTCTTTGTACTTAAGACCCACCCACTATTGGAGCAGAACCGTCAGGCGAGCTTGAGGAGGATCCAAAGCCAAATCATACAATGCAGGTTGTGGAATAAAATGGAAGTGCATCCATAGCAACCAAGAATCAAAGAATGTAGTCCAATGAAGATTAGAATACCATTCTAGGATACATATGGATTGTATGGGAAAAGTAATATTTCCAAGAATTGAAAGAAAATTGTTGGTAGCTTTTAGAGAGTTCTTCTAGATTTTCATATGACTTCCTAGAAGATAATGAAGAAGTGAACCTTTTTTATGTGTGCTTTAACAAATCTAAATTTTCACAATCATGAAATTTCTTCATCAAAAGCATAAATACATATACTAACATCATTCTAAACACATATAAACACTAATTGTAACAAAATTCCTCCAACAAAAACATCAACTTTCTCCTAAGTAAATTTGATGGAAAAAAACCTCAAAAGTGGATGGTTTCACAATTTTTGTATTGGAAATTTGTGGTCATAATGCACTGCATGGCTCTATGGTCATTCAACACTTTATAAGGCTCATCCCTTTAATTCTCCCATTCTTTCCAAAAAGACACATTTTAGAATGAAAGTACAAGAAGAGATATGAGTTCTTCAAGTTTTACCTCTCTTTTTATAATCATTGATCTTACAACTACTTAATTATTTAAATCCATTTCAAATTGATATAAAACAAAACAAAAAAATTCTTTAAAAAATAGGAAAATCTAACATAATTCATTTTTCAATCCAACAGTGGGAAAACCCATCACTAACTTCTATCCACTAATGTAGGTTGACTTATCACTATTATTCAAGGAAATCCACACCACCTAGAATTACTTGTTGGTGATTTGTAAGGGAGAATTATTTCACTTCTACTAGATGACGTTAGGTATTGAGATTTTAACATATTTCCTTATGTCCAAGGAAGGATAGCTCTTACCCAAGAAAAAGTATTTTTCGGGCATATGCTTGGCCAAGAAAAAATATCTTCTTAAAAATTCAAAATAAAATAGTTCTATAATTTTATTTGTTTTTATGGATAGTAATAATATAATTATTTTTTGAGGGCCTAATATTTTTATTACACATAAATATTGATATTAATTTTTTTGCAAATGCGATAAATTTCAACCTTGAGACTCTTTTACATAGAAATTGTGCCTTGTTTTAATTATGTGGATTTTAACATATCAACACCAAATCCATGCATTCCAATATGATCATAACACAACAACTATGTGTGCTGCCAAATTATGCTATTTTTTTTTTTTTTTTTTAAAACATAGAATTTTAAAAACTAGCCTGAAGGAAAACTCCAAATTTCACAATTAACACTTTTGTTAGATTCCAAATTTATGAATTTACAAGTGTACTCCTTACTTAACTTCAAGTTGGTTTCTATTTTATTCTTTGGGTGTTATCTTTCTAAACATGGTGTGCTCTCCTCGAAAGACTCTTTCATAAAGACTGAGAATTGACCTTTAAAAATATACCATGTGGTGCTTCTACGAGGTTAGATTTGACTGAAATTTTTAAAAAACCATGTTACAATTGTCAAGTTGTGAAATTTTTGATACCCCAAGGGTTTTTCATGATGCTAAATAAATTTATAGTGTTAAAATCATGATTAAAACACTAAAAAATAAGAGTTTACAATTGATAAATTGTTTGATTTTGATAAAAAAAATATTGTGAGCGAAATTGTTGCCTCGATAAAAAATGTCGGGGGAAATATGTTGGGACTCTTAGGCACCATGATATGCAATATTTAATACTATTGAATGTGGTATGTAAGTATTCACATTTGAAATAGTTTTGAATTTGATGAGTTGTATACCATTTGTCACAACATTAAAACATTGTGTTGCAGGGTGGACATTGGCCGTTGGAAATACGTATTTTGTTGCAATTGAAGGAAGAGTGTATTTATATTTTTTATTTTTGGTTTATGTCAGGTTTATTCCTCATAAATTTAAAGTTTTAAATATCACGGGGATGGGTTCAGAGTAGGAGCCACTTGTGAGGGATAAAAACTATGTTAGTTGATCAGGTGCTCAGTTTTATGATAAAAAATCAAAGTTCTCAGAATGGCTCGAAACATGAACAACTATATAGTGCTCGTCATTATGAATCATATGCACTTTGTTTCGTGCAAAATGGATTATGTATGGCTTCATAAATGAGTTATGTTGGTTTGTATAAACAATCACAATTTGGAAAAAAAGACAGACAGGTAGCCCACTTAGCAATGATGTGGCATGGTGACTTGGTAGGTTCAAAGAAGGTCAATTTTCTTTCTCTAATGAGGGACTGTCAAGTGGCAGTATCTTACTGGTTCAAATTTTTGGTTCATTGGCATTTTAACAATGGTTAAAAGTGGGCTAATGTGGAGGAGACACGTGGCTTGGCCTAAGGCTGCCACGTGCCCCCTCCATGATATAGAAAACTTTGTTACAAGTCTAGGTAGAGGCATTGGGGTTTGACCCCATGAACTACCACGCAACAAAAACACCAACTAGCAATACACCACAACAATAGAAATTAATATGTATGCATTGCTGCATATATTTAAGTTTGAATGATATCACTGACGACGAAAAGTGGGGGCCAACCCCCAATGCATATGACCATGACTGCAGAACTACCGATGGAGGCCTTTCCACTAAGAGTGGAGTTAACATGCTATTCCAGGGTCAATTTCATTAATCCTCATTTAATTTGCGCTAATCTTGATTAACCATTAAGCACGAGTTTAACGGATAAATGTGCTTAATTAGCGCTAACTTCATTTTTAAATTAAACTATTCTAGATTAGTTTGGTGGTCCACCAAATTAAGCAGAAATGCCATTTTTAGCACTAGCTAACTGAATTTTGCTCCAATTAGCTAAATTTAAGCGATAAATTGTAAAAAAAATGGAAAAGTTCATAATTGAGTTATTTTTCGAGCAAATCAGAAGAAAAAAGAGCCTTAAGTACCAATTTTTGGCATTCTGAACTCATTGGTGCATGTTTCAGGAGAAAAAAATCATTGTAAACACATAATTTTTTAAATTTGAGCATAGCATAGAGGCCTAAGCCATGGAATCTGGACCAAGGAGATGTAGCCCAAGAAGGGTGAACTCATTCATCAAATCCCTGTGTTGATGTGTTGTATGGTGATGTACTGTACTTTTATTTGATGTTGTTCAATCTTTCTTTTATGTTAATTTTTTCATAAAAACAACATAAAAATCACTCATGAGACCCAATCACTTTTAAGAGAAATTGAACCCTTAAGCACATATAAGACATTGTTTACAGAATTTGAAAGAGGAATTAGCACATCAATACTAAAATACATTTTCAGATCATTTTTGGTATCAGAGATTTAGGATTCATTGTGAAATAAGAGATCTAATTATTTGCAAGTTTGTGTCATGCTTACAAGGTTAAAACTCAAAAGAGGAGAAGGGAAGCTGGTTGAAAGCCTTGCAGTTGGGTCAAGAGGAAGAAAGGAAGGTTGCAAAAGTCTTTAATACGAGCACATCCTCAAGTTGAAGTTAAGCCTTTAGTGAGCATGTCTCATGAAGGATAACCTACCATGACAAAATACGAGAGATAAATCTAAAATTCATTTTTTTATATTACTGAGATGGTTAATGTCCTCTATGAGGAGTGGAATTTAAGGATGCAAGGAGAAAGTTATAGGCCTACAAGAGGAGAGAGTTATTCAAGAGGAGGAGGCCATGAAAATGGTAGGGAACCACCATCCACTCCACCATCATCCTCACCAGCATCTACACCTTCCTCTTCATCATCTCCCACTACCAAAACCGTTCAATATGTTCATCCAAATACTTGAAAAGGAACTGGTAAATCACCATTACTTAAAATTGATTTCAAATTTGAGTTACCGATGTATAATGGCGAAGTGAATGCAAAGAAGTTCGATAATTGGATTCGTCAATTATAGGTTTATTACAGAATTCAAAACCTTCAAGAGGATTACATAAATAGTCAATTGTGCTCCTTGATAATGGAGGATGCAACACTTGTATGGTGGGAAGCAAGGTCTCAAGATGAGATTAAAAACGACATTAAGATCTTAGTGTCTTGGTATAATTTTATTGCTGCCGTTAAAAAGAAATTTTATCCTCCATCTTACGTTGGAAAATCCATTATGGACTGGAATAATTTTAGACAACTAAAGGTCCAAAGTGTCAAAATTATACACAAGAGTTTAGGATAAGAGCACTAATTTTTGGTGTCGCTTTGTCTTCTCAAGAAAATTTGTTGAAGTATATTGGGGGTTTGCACAACTACCTTAGACATACTATTCATGTGTTCAATCCCACAAAATTAGATGAGGTTTTCATTCAAGCCATACATCTAGAAGCAAGAGGGAAACATAGTGCAGATAAAAAAAGAGATATTTTCCTTGAGTATGAAGGTAAAGGAAAGGGTAATTTTAATGGAAGAGGAAAAAAAAATGGTTCCATTAAAAACAGAGAAAGAGAAAATCACATGTAAACATTGTTCAAAAAATTTCCATGATGAAGACCATTGTTGGAAACTCCATCCAAAGTTGAAGCCAAACAAAATTAAAACCAATGAGAAGGAGAAAACAACTTCAATCATTGAACATGATTTAGGTTCAGATTCAGGAGATGAATCCAAGATTACAACAATGGCTTTTAAAGGTAAGAACATAGCAAGCAATATTTCTTCACGTTATTCTAATATAACTCAAGATGAAGATACAATATTTGAAGTCTTTCATATTAGATTTGTTTCAAAGCATACCAAACTAGACACACTATTTTATAGTGGTTCTCAAGCTAATTTGATTTCTGAAGACTTAGATAAGAGGTTAAATCTTGAAACTGTTAGACATCTAAGACCTTATCCTTTAGGCTGGATATGCAAGAATGAAAACTTGCAGGTAACAAGGAAGTGCATCCTAAGGCTTTTGATAAATTCAAACTTTCTTGAAGTTAAACTTGATGTAGTTCTTCTTGAGATTTCAGGTATTGTTTTCAAATTCCTTATCTTTATGGTAGGAGGGCAGTATTTCATAGCCATGAAAATAAGTACCATTTGTACAAGAGTGAAATTGAGTACATAGTTAGATCACATAAGAATAAGAGAAGTTTGTCTCTTATACATGTAGGATAAATGAAGAGAATAGTGAATGCAAGACAAAATTTGGGTTTCTTAATGTTCAAGCATAATGATGTTTTGAATGAGACTTTTCAAAAATATGCATAAAATGAACAAGTTTATTTATTTAAAGTTTTTAATGTTTGTAATAATATGTTTCAGGTCTCTGGCATGTTTCCTTTAAAAATAGGTAAACATGATGTGAAAGATTTGCAGTTGTCCACATCTGTGTTGAACAGTGATGGAGAGAAGATGCGAGTGCAAGAGAGTGCAAAGGTCAAAGAGAAAGCACCAACAAAAATTGAAAAAGATGGAATAGGTTCCAAAAGTACTTGTTTTTGGTTTCATAATGGTACATGGCAGTGGCAAAAACACTTGATCGAAAGTCGATGAAAGTACAAGGCAAGACAAGCTAAAAATTGCCATGTCGACAGTGTTCGAGGTGAGACAGTTTTCAGGTTTCCTTTCATTAATGACCAAGGTAGAAACAAGTTTTCTTATTCAAGGAAAACTTGTTGTTCTACAAATTCTAGGAAATTTTAGCATGATAGTGTTTATTATAGCAAGGCAAGGTCTCCAAAATCAAGGAAAAAGAATAGTTTTTTTTAACAGCTCAAATTGTTGAAAATAGGAAAATTCTAGTGGATTGAGACTGGAAGGGTGAGGGAAATATACCATCATCAACATGTTAAGTAATAAAATATATTTTGGGGTCGAAAAGGCTTCCAATGGGGAGGAATGACCAGGTGCTCAGTTTTATGCTAAAAAATCGAAGTTCTCAGAATGGCTCGAAACTTGAATGACCACGTAGTGCTCGTCGTTTTGAATATGGTGCAATTTGTTTCACACGAAATGGGATCCATATGGCTTAATAAATGATTTATGTTTGTATGTAAAAAGAATAAAATTTGGAAAAAAAGGCAGATAGGTAGCCCAATTAGCAATTTGTACTGCTGATGTGTAGTGCTGACTAGGAAGGGTCAAAGATGGTCAATTTTCTTTGTCGAATGAGGGTCTGCCAAGTGGCAGTATCTTACTGGCTCAAATTTATGGTTTATTGGAATTTTAACATTGGTTGAAAGTGGGCCAATATGGAGGAAACACATGGCCTGGCCTGGGACCACCACGTTCCCCCTCCACGATATAGAAAAATTTTGTTACAAGTCCGGGCTGAGGTGCCAGGCTTTGATGCCATGTCCTCCCATGCAACACACACACCAACTACTAATACGCCACAAAAATAGAACTTAATATATATGCATTTTCACGTATTTTTAAGTTTGAATGATATTAATAGTGGGGGAAAGTGGGGGGCAGCCCCCAATGCATACGACCGTGACTGCAAAACCACCAACAGAGGCCTATCCAGTAAGCGCGAAGTTAACATGATAATCTTAGGTTAATTACATTAATCCTCATCTAATTTGTGCTAATACTGATTAACCACTGAGTGAAAGTTTAGCGGATAAAAATACTTAATTAGTGCTAACTGCATTTAATTAAACTAATCTATATTAGTTTGGTGGTATGAAAAATCCAGCGAAACTGCCAGTTTTGGTGCCAAATAACTGAATTTAGCTATAGTTAGCTAAATTTAGGCCAGAAATTGTGGAAAAATTGGAAAATGTCATAATTGAGTCAATTTGCGACCAAATCAGGAGCAGAACGAGCCTAAGGCACCATTTTTGGGCATTCTGAACTCACTACTGCAGGTTTTAGGAGCATAAAAGCATAAAAAACATATGATTTTTCAAATTTAACCATAATATAGAGGTCCAAGCCACAAAAGATGGACTAAGGGGATGTAGACCAAAAGGGGTGAACTCCTTCATCAAATCCCTGTGTTTTATGTGTTGTATGGTGATGTACTATACTTTTATTTTTTGTCATTCAATATTTTTTTTATGTTAATTTGTTCATAAAAATAAAATAAAAATCAATCATGAGTTTCAATCACTTGCAAGAGAACTTGAACCCTTAAGTACATATAAGATATTTTTTATAGAATCTGAAATAGGAATTAGAACAACAATACTAACATACCTTATTGAGATCATTAGTAGTATTTTCAGCTCAAGTGAGCCCAACACAATCCTAGTGACATTATTGAGTATGGGGACATATCATTATTTCATTGAACATTGTGGCCTAAAAGGTGTTCCATAAGATGTGCATAGACCTAACACGTTCCATAATTTCATCTGATATTAGAGTTAGCCTTGGCCTAAACTCAACTTAGTTGATATATATACTATGGTTTCAATAATGGAATGTGCTTGAGGTTTTGGAAATGCAAGGTTTGAAATGATTTAGAGCTTAAATCTAGCAAGTTGCCAATCCTAGTTAAACCAATCTTAGGCAAATCCTTTTTCTTGGAGGTTTTGATTTCATATCTTGTTTTCTTGGTTTTGAAAAGGTTACATGAGAAGACGCACATTCCTTATGAATTATTTCAGCTCATTCATGAATTACTATAACTTTAGGATCAAAATTTCCTCAGTGAATATGATATTTCCAAGGATGCGATGATTTACACAGTAGAAAGAATTTGAGGTGGGGCCAAAGGGGGAGGTGCATCCAACTCATTCCCACCAAGATCATTTAAATATGTTTTAAAACTAGGGCCTCCCTCGCCAAAACATAACTATCTCTCTGGATCTACATTTGTGGTGGAGGAGTTAGCTAAAACCCCTTCTTTTGTGGTGAAAATATTACATGTGGTTTCCTAGCTGTAAATTATGAACAAAAATGTTGATGTCGTTTCAATAGTTTTTTTTCCTTCTTAATTAGCTCTCAAGGAGTGGGTTCACCAAAACTGGTCTCGAGATGTCGTGGTGCATTTCTACTCAAAAGAATTTTTTATTGCTATTTTTCAAAAGTTAGAGGACCAATAATATGTTTTTGATTAGGGACCCCATTCTTGGGGGCGAATTCAGTCTCTTCCTTCATCCTTGGTTTAAAAATTTTAATCCTCCATATATATTAAATCTTTCAACTCTAGTACGGGTGAGGTTTCCCAATTTTCCCATCCATATGACACATCCTGATATATTAGAAGATTTGGGAAATTTGTTAGGTTGCATCATCAAAATTGACTTAGAAAGGATTATGAGATGAACTCACACATTTATTTGAATTTTTGTTGAAATCAAACTCATAAAAGGAGTATTGGATAAAATCCTCCTTAAAAGGGGAAATAGGGCTTATTCCTAATAGGTGGATTATGAAAATTCAACTTTTTGTTGTAGATCTTGACAGTATCCTAGCCACCAACAATTTTTTTTCCCATATTCATAAGGCATCACTTCTCACTTTGAAGACAGGAAGAAAAATCGTGGATGGAAATGTCCAAAAACACCCAGTGGCTCTAAGTCCATTATGGCTCACAAGTCGAGTAATTCTCAGAATCAGAAGAGTCCTAATGCAAGCATTGCTCCTGCAGTCCCAACTCAAACTCATGATATGCCATCTGAAACACTGGGGGAGGAAGCTCACCCACCAATTAATATGACAAAAAATTAATCCATAATTTTGGCATTTTCAAAGAGTGGGAAAAAACGTACACACAAATTTGGCCATTTAGATAGTGACAACGAGCCAACAAATATGTCTAAGCGCTTGGCAATGTAAACTTCTCAAGGAAAGGAAGTGCTTGTATATGGAAATCCCTCATGTTGGATAGAAATTCAGAAGAGGAAACAAAATAAAGATAACTCAATGAATAATCCTAGAGCCTAAATCTAAGAAGAAAAAATGTAATTTTGTGTAGAGTGATTATTGGAAGACTAATGTACTAAAATGTGATGTAATTGATTTTTGATGGACCAATAATACATAATATTTGTATAATATTTATTAATAAATTATATATATATATATATATATATATATATATATATATATAATAAAGTAATAAATATTATACAAATTGAGATATATTTAATTTTAAAATTTATATAATATTTACTATTATGTTATTCCAAATTCATATTATTTGTTATTAATTATTTATAATAATAAGTTATAAACAATAAATTTTATATATGTTGAAATATCAAAATTTATATTATTGGTAATTAATAGTTATTATTTTTATTCAAAACTCATTATTTTTCGTTAATTATTATTTTTATAAAAAAATAGTATAGAATGTTTTTTAAAAATTGTTTAGAAATTATTAAAATTGTTGATTTAAATGTTTGGTTTATACCATTTAAATATTTTAAATTCACCCCATATAAATTCTTGAAAATCTTAAGTGTATTTATAGGATTGGATAAAATTTAATAAGTCATAATTTATAATATATTTCACCTACAAAATTCAAATATTACTATATTTTAAGAATCCTAATTTTTTTAATTAGTTATTACTCTATTTTAAGAATTCCAAAATTTGTTATTATTAATGGTTATATAATAGGTGAAATTTAACAAAATAATAAATGTTATAGAACACTCTTGAACCTAAAATTATATATAACATTTATTTTTTTTCTTAATTAATAATTTTTTTGTAAGTCAAAATTTTATTCATATCGCAAAAAAGGTATACATTCGTAGTAGAAAAAAGTAGGTGGTCTCAACGTGACTAGATTTGTTGACCGCCATTTGCACCATAAAAATAAATAAAAAAAGGAGAGTCGAGACAAAGGACATCATCCATAAATGGGAAGGCAAGAGACACCAAAAGACAAATACATGAAAAAAACACATGAGGTCATGGTAATCGTTCGACATGATGGAAGCTGGGTTATCCGAGGTTGTTCATGGAGGAGGTGAAGGGCAGAAGTTACACTGAACATGCCCTTCGAAATGAGCCAACCACTACTCCACCTTTTCTGAAAGTTGGTTTGGGCGACGCAAGACCATCACCATGTGTTTTCTAACTTGGAACTTGAAGTAGTGCATCCTGTCTAGGGCGGCAACAAGTTCAACATGCTCCTCCCTTAACATCTTCTCAACTGGCTCCAACTGTTCCAACAAGAATTGAATTAAATCATGGAATTTATCCAGGTAGTAGTGTTGAATTTTTTGCGGATCAAGTGTTAAAAACTTTCCAGACCCACGACTTACCATACCACCACACCACATGCGGCCTCACCTTTGCAGTAGCTGAGACCGCTCTCCACGACGCGTCACCTGATCACCACCTCCACACCCACCATGCACAACAGAGCCCATCTACCATGAGTGACTAGTGGTCTTGCCACCCTGGCGCGTCCCTGCTACTGCCACTCTCGGATCCAAATATTGAATTTTCTAGTGTGATTCCCCATGTACCGTCGAGCTTGACTTGGCAGGGAGGGAGGACCACCCACAACGTGGAGAAGGCGACATAATGTCCGTACCTGTAGAAACACTAATTGTACCCAAATCAAGAATGTCAGAGCTACCATCAAATGTTAAGAATCTTCCAATTTAAAACCACCGAGACCTCCTCGCCCACAGCTGGGACCTCAAGCCACCAAAAACAGAATGAGGGTCACCCATGCACTCTAGAGGTGGCAACATGCAACATCCAAACCTCCACCACCTGACAAATCCCCCCCTCAATATTCCTATATTCAGAGCACCGATAGATTTAAAATTTAGATACAGAATGACTACGCTAAGCTCACACATGCCCAAAGCACACCAAGGAGCTTCCCGTAGATTACACAACCATACACCCACCGTCACCTTTAAGGAAGGTATTCCCCTAACCTCATGGTACAGAAAAAACCACCCAGAGAGACACAAAGCACACCAATTATGGGACCAACAACTTATCAAAGAGCACTCCACACTGATCTTCCACCACCTCCAGCAGCCTCCAGGAAACCAACAACTTGCACCTTTCGAATTCCAGCTAATTAGTAAGAAAAACTAGTATGCACCTCATTAGTCCTCACTCTACATATGCAGAACAACATGGGAGACCACCCTTGGAGGAGGAGAATTACAAATTTTCAAAGCCAAGAGTTAGAGGGTAAGCTCTGCAGTTGCCATCCTACCCATAAAATTCGGCTTCATCTCTTCCGTGTGTATACAAAATACCAACCAGGAACACAACACTGAACTCAAATGCAAACACGAATGCAATTACCATAGCCCATCTCGTGCCTTAGGTATTTTCCTTCCACACTCAACGAGATGCTGTGATGTTTCACACAAATGCCATTACGATCTTGTGTACATTAGATAAGTCGAGAGAATGGGGAGGTCGGTCCTCCATGCACTTGCCAATGGTTTACAAAAATGAGCCACGAGGTGCCACATGTTCCAAGATTCTCACACCATTGCGAATTATAATTAATATTATAATTATTAATTAGTAATTAATTAATTTTATATATTACTATATCTTAAGATCACTAAAATTTTCTATTAATTATAACTCTACTTCAAGTATTTTAGAATTTGTTAATAATTGTTATATAATAGGTAACAAAATATTAAATGTTATGTAATCCACTTGAACCTAAAAGTCTATATAACATTTATCATTTTTTAATTAATATTATTAGATATTAATTAATATATTAGATTAAATTAATTATATATATATATATAATTTTTTTAAATTTAGAAATCACATGGGAGAACAAAGATAAATACCGTGACCATCGGAGAAAAAAAATATAATAGAGATATAAAATTCAAATCACAATTTACATAGATTATATAAATATAACGTTAGTAAATAAAAATTACAAAAATTAAAAATGTGAAAATCTACTCTAAAAGAGACCTAGAACTAAAGTTGAAAACTAGTAACAAAGAAAATCAAAACTAAAGCCTTAAAAACATAAATTTATAAATTATTAATAATATAATTTTATTATTTAATTATATGCATAAATATATGACAAGGAACAAAGACTTAGAAGAAAAAGAATTCAAATCTATGGTTATAAACCTAAACTAATAAAACCATAAATTAATAGCTCAACTAACAAAACCATAAAAATCAAATTGATTATAAAATAATTTAATAAAAAAAAATATTTGACTTTAAATAATTCAAGAAAATAAGAAAATCAAAATAAATATATATTTGAACCAAGAAAATATTACCAATAAATTTATAAAATAAAAATTGTTTGAGTAATATATTAATATGAAAAAATGAATAAAACTAAATACATAAAGCTTTAAAATTATAAATGATTAAGATATAATTTATTTATTTTAATTAAATGCATAAAAAAATCTATAAATGGAAATTAAAAGGAATAAAATGAATTGTGAGTTGAGTATTTTTTTTTTATTAGTTGAATTTTTTAATTATTTAATCTAATGCCATGGGCTGGTTTTTCATATTCTCTCGTTCTTTTTTATAATACCTTGTTTCAATTTAATTATTGGTATACAAACTTGTTATGGTACATTCTGAATGTGTAAAGAATAATTTGATACATAATCATTTGTTTTTTTCAATGAAAGAGATTAATTTAATAATTACCTTGAGTAAAATATGAAAATCACTGATTGGTAACTAATTCCAAGAACGAGGGCAAAAAGGGTGGAGACAATTATGACACTTACCTTCCCAAAAGTATTTAGAGGAAAATCCTAAGGTAGGAAGGGGTTCTTTGCAGAAGGAAACTCGGGTTTTAGAAACAGGCTATTATTATGGGTTGTCTAGAGTCGGTGAGTAGACCAATGCAGCTCAAGAATTCCCTAGTGAAGTATAGACTGTATTTTTAACCTAAGGTCTCACTTCCTGTCTTAGAGAAAACTCCTAAGTCCTGGTGAGAAGCAAGGGACGAGAAGAGGACATGATTGCCTCACTCAAGGTTGGGAGGATTACAATAAAGAATCTTCTGGAAATAGGTATTTATATGTGTTGGGTCTCTAAACTTTAACAAGAGTACCTTATTGTGTTATTATTTTATAACTGTTACAGGTGGTGTTTTTGTGAAGTTATATTTTATATGTATTATTTGTGCTAAAATGTATTAAGCAGGGTACTGTAGGGCCCAACTATAAAAACTAATTTATGTTTTAAATTATTACAAGAGGTAGCCTCTGTAAGTGGCAAAAAGATATAACATGATTGAAGTTAGAATATTCAACTCACTATATAAACACGGTGTTAATCGGATAAATGAAATGACGTGAATAGAAAACAAAATTATAAAAGAAAACATTATAATTCTAATACAGATGGTAGTATGTCTAATTGAACAAATAGCTTGACCACAGAAATTCCGAATTGACCATTATAGAGAATGTAGTAGAAATAAATGCACTAGGGTAAAGAAGAAAAATCAGATTGCATAGATTTATGTACTAGGGAAAGGTAAAGGCATAGGCTCGCCGGTTTAGTACCTGAACCCGGGAGCAGGGTTTCAAGCTCAATTCCCTTGAGCTAACAACCGAAAGGGAAGAATACTTAACTACTAAATTTCAAGAGAAATTTATTAAAAATAAATCTACAAAACGAGTAAGGGAGTGTAGTGGTAGAAAAAGAGAAACAAAAACATTTAATTTTCTATATCCATATGCATGCAGGAAAAACCAGAGCCAAATTTTTTTCTAAATGAAGCAACTGTAAAAAATAGCTAAATATGTATAAATTTCTCAGACATTTGTATTTCCTCATATGCTTTTTACACCATGTTTGACTGTGTAACTAGAAGAGAAAAATGAAATAACTCTGAAGAATTTAAGGAGTGTATTACAAGTATGAAGTACCGATATAACAAAGCTAGAATTCATAGTAATTTTGGAAAGCCCAAATATAGAACTGAGAGACTTCAAATGTAAACAATTTATAATTACATTGTCCTTTAGAGAAAAAGCTATTAATCAACCAATCATATAGAATATCAAAAAATGAAGAAGAGGGTTGTGCCCTAGAATAAACTTTCTTTATAAACATTAATCAAAAAGAGCACCCCAATATTTGCATCCAAGAGATGGAATGCCTTCATGATGAAAAAAACCATATGTCCCTATAGCAGACAGAAGGGTGGCTGTGGTTGTGATTTCAAGAATAACCAACTAAAACCATACATAAACAAGCAGCAGAAGACATGATAAAATGTGAAGGGCCACCGAGTCAGTTTTTCTGTTGACTAAGCGAGAAAATAGTCCTACAATTCGAAAACATAGTAGAAGGGAACAAAGATCGAGTTAAACCTAAGAACAGGTAAATGAAGGTGAACCATGAAACTAAAACGCCAAGCAATGAAAAATAATACCTGAGTTGAAGAAGAAGCCGGGAGTCTGAAGCAACTTCATGGCTGAATGAGCACTTTTGATATATATACTCATGACCCAATACCTCTACGAGACAGAGGAGGTCATGCTAATATTTCCTATATCACGAAGAAGAAAAACCAGAAAACTAAGCGGAAGAGTTATCAAAATATTACATTGAAAATTGATTGAAAAGTTTCTCTGTGAAGAGGAGAAGCAAACGCTAAATGAATACTCTAGAAATAGTAGCATCATTCGAGAGAAACCCTAAGGAGAAAACACAGAGGATAATAGCACAAGTTTTAGAGCTAAAGATCAGAGCTCGTCGGCGGAGAAAATGATGTTATGATAGGAGGATAGGGAGGGTTAGCTACCCTAACTATCCTTCTTGGCGTCTCTACCATCGATATCAAAAGATAATATTTCAACGCACAAGATCCATCCACCAGGACATAGCAAGGATAGACGATAGCTACGGAGGTGGATAGGTTGAGGTATCTCAGGGATGGAGGACATGCATATATTCAATGTAATGACAACCCTCATAACTATAGTCCTGGAAATCAAATAAATGAAATAATAATCGATGCTGTAGAAAAACTTAAGTATTGTCATAATCTGTAGAAAATTTAATTTCATATGAATATATATCATATTGAAAAATCTTATCGATCATATAAGGGGAATCCCAATGGGATGGCCCAACTTTGAATACGAAAAATAATCCAAACAAACCCTTTACAAAACTTTGGAGTAAGGCTAACATGGATAAATATGTGTACACATAGTAAAATGGTAACAATTACCTTAAGGTTCATATGATTTGTTACATAGGGTAAAATATAGCAATTGATATAGTGAATGTATATATTACAAGCTGGTTTTTTTCAAAATGTTATGGTAAGATGATTGCTTCAAGTATTTTGTTATGTATGAGAAGTGGATGGTAGTAAAATATGTAGTTTATGCTTAGAAGACTAATGACCATAGTAGTATGTAATTTTTTTTTACATGAATGTTGTATGGTTGTTGCAAGTGGTATCAGAGTGTGGTTACATGCTGGGACCAGATGGGCTAACACCATAACCTGGGTGATATTATTTTCTGAACAAGTTTTATGTTGGAAATTTTGAATAGTATAGGAAGGGATATTAAAAAGCCTTTCGGAAAAACAAATCATCCCACTACACAACCCAGCCCTGAGAGGGACACTCATGGAGAAGGAGAATAGTGGTAACTAATGCATGATAATCCTGAAGGCAATTTAATGCACTGGTGTAATAAAATTCGAACCTACAATGAATCAGAATCCGAAAATACTACAAAATAGCAAGAACTAAAGAAACAAAGAGTGGAATTACAAGATGAATTCTGGAAGATCAAGCCTCCTAGCTTCGATGGAGAGGCTGAAGAAATGGTCGAATCTTGGATAATAAACATGGACAAGTAATTTCAGGTATACGAATAAAACATCAAGCTCAAGGATTGTTTAGCCATTTACCAACTATGGGAGAAAGCTACATTGTGGTGGGAAGAAGTTAAGAACGTGCATGGAGTTGAAGATAAAAAAATAACTTGGGATGAGTTTAAACAATATTTGAAAGATAGGTATCTGACTGAATGATTCTATGATAAAAAAACTTGATTATTTCATGATCTAAATTTGGCGCAAATGTCTATGGATGAATTCATTACAAAATTCACTTCATTATTAAGATATGTACTTTATTTGCGCGATGAGAAGGAAAAATTACAATGTTTTTTGAGGAGCCTTCCATTACACATGAAAGAGAGAATTGATTTTGTGAACCCAAAAAACATGGCTAAGGTGATAAGGAAAGTGCGAATGTGCTATCAACAATCGAAAGCTAAGGGAGAAAATGGGAAAAGTTGGCCACCCCTGAAAGGACAAAAAAGTTTTACTAATAGTAGAAATAAACGATATGGGAATTATAAGAATGCTGCAAGAAATCCACTAAGTGAATCAAATGGAAAGAGTCAAATGAAGACCAAATGGGCAAGTGAGGAACATCATACAGAAGCTTCAAGTAGACCTGAGTATGTCCAATCCCAGAAACCCCCATCACAGTGTTGGGGGTATGGGGAGGCACATTATTTCAAAAAATTTCCTCATCGAGGAAGAAATGATGTGGCAACAAATATGCAAGAAGCATCTATTGTGGGGGATATAGCTCGAAACATACCCAGAATCAATGCAGCTCTAAAGGATCGGTAAGAAGACTTTTAGCTAACTATGATAGAGTTGGAAGGTAAGCTATAAACCCAATGTTTTTCTATTTTAGTTGACCCTGGAACCAATTTGAGTTATATCCACCCTCGTGTAGTTGAAAATTGTAAACTTTAGAATCAGAAATTTAAAAATCTTTGGTTACTACAACTAGCTAGAGGAGAAAGAAGGTGAGTCAATGCCTAAGTATCAAACTGTGAATTAAGTATTGGGGACCAGCACATAAATGTAGAAATCAATATTCTACCCTTGGGATCATATGATATTTTATTGGGGATGGATTGGATGGAGAGGCATTGGTCATTAGTAGACTGCAAGGATAAGGTTATTTATTTTAAATCAAGTGATGGGACACGCCAAGAACTGTAGGGTATTAAAAATCCCTTATAGTTATGACCTATTACTGCATCTCAGCTAAGAAAATGCATGAGAAAAGGGTATGAACTCTATGCAATTCAAGTAGGATTCTCCAATTCCAGGGAAAAGACTCTTATGCTGGAAAACATTCCTGTAGTGCAAAATTTTTGAGATTTATTTCCTGAGGAAATTCCAGGATTGACACCAAAAAGAGATATAAACTTCACCATAGAATTAATACTTGGTGTGGCACCTATATATCAAGCTCCCTACAGAATGAGTGTGCTTGAATTAATGGAATTAAAAATACAGCTACAAGAATTGATGGATAAAGGGTACATCCGGCCATGTGTGTCCCCATGGGGAGCACTAGTGCTATTTGTAAAAAATAAGTATGGAACTATGTGAATGTGTTTGGATTATCGACAACTCAACAAATTGACTGCTAAAAACAAGTATCCATTACCACAAATAGATGACTTGTTTGATCAAGTAAAAGGAGCTATGGTGTTTTCCAAGATAGACTTAACGTCAATGTACCACCAGATCCAAATCAAGGATGAAGATATATCCAAGACAACCTTTCATACCAAGTATGGACACTATGAGTTTGTGGTGTTTCCATTTGGACTAACCAATGCACCAAAAACCTTTATGAGTTTAATGCATGGAATATTTCACTCATACTTGGATAAATTCGTTCTATTTTTTATTGATGATATACTAAGTTACTCCAAGAATATGGAAGAGAACAAGGAGCATCTACGCTTTGTGATGAAAATGATACGAGAACATCAACTCTATGCTATGTTTAGAAAATGTGACTTCTTCAAGAAGTAGATCCAATACTTGGGACACATAATTTCCGGTGAAGGAATTGTTGTGGAACGAGAAAAGATAAAAAAACTCATGGAATGGAATGTCCCAAAGAACGTAGCAGACATACATTCATTTATGGCTTTGGCTAGCTAATATCGACAATTTATCAATGGATTCTCTAAAACAACCTTTCCCATTACCTCATTACAGTGGAAAGGACGAGTCTTTAAATGGACTCAGGAATGCTAGAATAGTTTTGAGTTATTGAAGGAATTGTTAAATACTTCCCCTATTATGAAAGTAGCATATTTGGGTAAATAATTAAGGTATGCACTGATGCATGTAAGGAGGGTGTTGGAGTGGTATTGACCCAAGAAGGAAGAGTCTTAACATATGAATCTAGGAAGTTGAAGGATCATGAGAAAAGGTATTCAACGTATGACTTGGAACTAACTGTGTTAATACATGCATTGCCGATATGGAGACATTATCTGTTAGGGAAGATATTTGTACTGAAAATTGATCATAGCAATTTAACTAGCTATTTTAAGCAATTGGATCTGAATGTTCACCAAGAAAGGTGGAATGAATTCCTAAGTGAGTTTTATTTTGATATTCAACATGTGAAAGGTAAAGAGAATCGGGTGGTCGATGCCTTAAGCAGGAAGCTTCATGGAATCTATGATATTTACTTTAATAAAATTGAATTCAATTTTCAAGAGCATATTATGGAAGCAGCACAGAAGGACCCTGAATACCAATTCTTATGGAAACAATCAAAAGAAGATGAAGAGCAAGGAAAACCATCAGAATATGAACTCAATGATAAACAATTTCTAGTCTACTGGAAAATAATATATATCCCTAATCAAAATAATTTGAAAAGAATTATTTTGGATGAATATCCCATAATTTCATATGTAGGACATCCAGGGTATCAAAAAATTATGATTTGAATTAGAAAAGACTATTCCCGGCTGGGAATGCGAAAAGATATTTCACAGTACTTGACTAAGTGCTTGGAGTGTTAGCAAATTAAGATTGAGCATCAACATCCCACAGGATTGCTTCAGCCGATCCCTGTACCAGAATGGATGTGGGAAGTCATTTCCCTCGATTTCATAACTAGGCTACCCAGAAACAAAAGGCACAATAATTTGTTTATGGTGGTAGTTGATAGACTCAGTAAAGTGGCTCACTTCATTCCTTTTTAGTCAACTTACAAGACAGTACAAATTGCAGACATCTTCATGAAACATATTTTTAGACTGCATGGTATTCCACGAATTATCATTTCAGATTGTGATGTAAAAATTACATAAGCATCATAGAAGACAATATTTAGTGGTTTAGGGATGCAAATACAATTTATTACCACCTACCACCCACAAACAGATGGGAAAATAGGAAGGATGAATCAAGTTTTGGAAGACATGTTACACATGTATGTAATGCAACCACCAACGAAATGGGAGGATTATCTACATTTGGTTGAGTTTTCTTACAATAACGGATATCAAGAATCCCTTAAGATGAGCCCCTTTGAAGAATTGTATGGGAGACAATGCCAGAATACTATAAATTGGAGTAGTCTAAAGAAGAAGATGATTATTGGTCCGGACATGCTAGAAGAAATGGAACAGGAAGTAAAGAAGATTAGACAAAACTTGAAAGCAAATCCAGATAGGAAAAAAGTCTATGCGTATAGGAAAAGAACTTTCCGATAATTTACAGTAGGGGACCATGTTTATGTGAGGATTAAACCAAAGAAGAGCACATTAAGGTGGAATGCTTGTGCCAAATTGGCTCCTAGATATTGTGGACCATTCGAGATTTTGGAAAGGATAGGACTGGTGGCCTACTGACTAGCTCTACCAAGCCATATATTAGTACATAATGTATTTCATATATCGCTAATGAAGAATTATATAAACGATACCAAACATCTAATACATTGGAAAGGTATACATGTAAGTCAACAATGTATTACGTTTTTATCAAAATTTGATTTTTGATTTGAAATTATTAAGATCATTGTTGTATGCAGGTAGAACAGGACGACGGGTTCCTGGGTGAACCATCACATATTCTAGATCGAAGAGAAATAACACTCCAGAGGCAAGTCATCCCTCGAGTTAAAGTGTAGTGGAAGTACTTTGGCTCGAAGGAGGCTACTTGGGAGGATGAGTAGGTTATTCATAAGGCCTATCTGGAGTTGTTCTTCTTGAATAAATAACACTAAGGACAGTGTCTATTTAACTGGGGGAATATGTAGCACACTGTTTCAATTTAATTATTTGTATATAAACTTGTTATGGTAAATTCTAAATGTGTAACGAATAAGTATATTCGTTAACAATAATTTAATACATAATCCTTTGTATTTTTCAATAAAAGATATTAATTTAATAATTACCTTGAGTAAAAGAAGAAAGTAATTGATTTGCAAATGATTCCAAGAAACAGGGCAAAAAGGGTGGAGATTGTTCTAACAGTTACCTTCCTAAAAGGATTTAGAGGAAAATCCTAAGGTAGGAAGGGGTTCTTTGTAGAAGGAAATTGGGGTTTTAGCAACAAGCTATTGCTATGGGTTGTCCAGAGCTAGTGAGGAGACCAGTGGAGCTCAAGAATTCCCAAGTGAAGTAGAGACTGGATTTTTATCCTTAGGTCTCACTTCCTGTCTCAAAGAAAAATCCTAAGTCCTAGTGAGGAGCAAGGGGGAAGGAGAGGACGTGATTGCCTCGATTAAGGTTAGGAGGTTTACTAGTTACTGATAAAGAATCATCTGGAAATATGTATTTATATATGTTGCGTCTCTAGGCATTAACAAGAGTACCTTACTATGTTATTATTTTATAATTGTTACAGGTGGTGTTTCTGTGAAGTTATATTTTATATCTATTCTTTGTGCTGAAATGTATTAAGCAGGTTACTGTAGGGCCCAACTATAAAAACTAATTTATGTTGTAAATTATTACAAGAGGTAGCCTCTATAGGTAGGAAAAAGATATAATATGATAGAAGTTAGAATATTCAACTTACTGTCTAAACACAGTGCAGTTCGGATAAATGAAATGATGTGAATAGACAATAAACTTCTAAAATAAAATATTATAATTATAATACAAATAGTAGTATGTCTAGTTGAACAAATAACTTGACCATAAAAATTCTGAGTTTACCATTAAAGAGAATGTAGCAGAAATAAAAGCACTAGGGTAAAGAAGAAAATTCAGACTGTATAGATTTTTGTACTGGGGAAAGGTAAAGGTCTAGGCTCGTGGGTTTAGTACCTGAACCCAGGAGTAGGGATTCGAGCTCAACTCCCTTCAGCCAACAACCGGAAGGGCAGAATACTTAACTGCTAAATTTCAAGATAAATTTATTACAATAAAACTACAAAATGAGTAAGAGAGTGCAGTAGCAGAAAAAGAGAAACAAAAACATTTCATGTTATATATCCAAATGCATGAAAGACAAATTAGAGCTGATCTGAAAATGGAACTATTTGTAATGCTATGCAAGGTATCCATTTCCATATAATTTAATGTGCAAAGTGTTCTCCATGACTTGCAGGTTAAAAAAATTAGTTTTGGTAATGTCTCTGAGTTTTATGTGTGAGGATTTTTTAATTAAATTTACTGTTTAACATATCACAGTAGAAATACACAGCAAGTAAAATTCAACATAACATAACATAACGAATCGTTGAGGTAGGTCACCCCTCCTGGGCTACATTTGTCGATCCAAGGCTCCCCAATGACATGTCCTTGCTCTATTAGTTTGCTCAAAATGATTAGACATCAAAAATATGCCTAAACACGCAAAAAAAACTGTAAATTTGACTTCATAAGATATAAAATAGCTAAAAATGGCTTTTGTTTCACCTTAAACAGTGAAATACAACCCAAAACAGTGCCTCCTGCATGATGGCCCTAGTGGCTCCTTCCTCTTATTTGAAGAACAATATATTGTAGAACACATTTTTTCACTCTAAAACCTATTCCAAACTCTCCATAATGCTGAAGAAACCCAAAATTGACTAAAATTTCATCTTGTTTGGTCGAAAATTGAGAAAGTTATGACCAAAACAAATTTTTGCCCAGCGGCACTAGAAAACCTCCTCCAAAACTGGAGGAACTTCAGTTAGCTTCGAAAAATTTGGCAGAAAATTCGAATTAGGTGGAACTGTCCCCAAGAAAAGTGGAACTGTGACTATAGTATTAAATGTTAGGCGGGGTGGCATGTGACCACCCCCGCACCTACTGTTGGAATGACCACTTATTATCTCCGCTCCAAACCGTAACATTAATTTTTAAAGCGTGAAGTGTGGTCACATGGCCTAACCATTGGCATCGTATGTGACCACGACCACCAGCACAAAGGACTTAAGGCCTATTCTATGGCACGGACTCATGGATATGGGGGCTGGCTCCCTTTGCCGCCCATCCAGTTTTAATTCAAACATTAAATACAACCTTTTAACATGATAGATTAAGAAACAACCCACAGGAGGGCCGGTAGGGCACTGGCTTAGTTCACGGGAGGTCGGTTGTTCGAAACCACGGCCCTCCATAAAAATTTTAAACTATAGTTCCTATGCCACGTGGCGGCCTCCGGGTCTACCACGTGGCAACCTGCTATTGGTCCGTCCACATAAAAGTCAAGCCATAAACCAATCCTCCCATGCAACTTGTCAGCATTCCATTCGCCCGCTTGGAATATTCCAGGGAATATTTCAGGGAATATTTTGAGGAATATTCTTGGAATATTCCTTGAAATATTTTTAAATTTTTTTTTTTCAATTCAGAAAAGTCAACTTTGGTCAACTAAAAAATGGAGTTTAGTAGAGACTTCAAACCTTCATAACTTTCACATATGATGTCAGTTTTGAGAATAGTTCATGGTGCCAGAATTACAATGACAAGACCCTTTCGATCATTTAGACTATAACCATTTTTGAACACTTTCATTTCTGAGAAATTTTTCATAACTTGGACATGATCACCTGATCACACCTCCCTAATGGGAAGCTTTTGGACCCCAAAATCTCTCAAAATTACAGAAAATAAAGATGATGAAACTGATTCTTCACTCTTCCAACCTTGAACCACTGAAATATCCATGGTTTCATCAAGTTGAGCTTCTCATAAAAAGATAAATTCTTCCTTGAATTTGTTGACCGACTGTTACTAACCTTGACTGTGTCATGATGAAAATTTTTGAAACTTGCAGAACACTAACTAAAATTTGTAGAAAACATACTACTCCTACAATGGTCTACCGTCAAAGGAAACTGAAAATAAGATTCACCTTGTCAACTGTCCTTATGGTGAATTTTTTCCGAATGAGCCATGTACTTGTGTTGATTCCCGACCAAGTTTTCTCGCCATAGTACTCTGCCATTCTGAAACAAGAAATGATCCATGCTGAACTTTGTGCCCTGTTTGCTTGCATTCTTTTCCCTTTCTTGGATTCTTGCACCACTTTGCACCGACACTTTGTTCTCTACACCGATCGACACCAAGGACACCTTGTGCAACATCTTGTCATATTATTCCAAAGACGATCTGTTTTTAGACTAAAACAAATCATCATTTATATCAGCAATAACATGAGAAGGATTATGTAAAAAATAATTTTTCTTAATCATCAACAAAGTCAAATTTTGACTTGCATTGAGAAGCCTTTTCAGCTTCCCTGCATTCACTAAAGAAGATTCTAGCTTCTTCCAATGTGATCTCACAATAAACTCCTTGCCATCCTTGAATAGATGATACTTGTTCTCATGGTGATGGAAGATCGATTTCCTGTCATATAAGTAAGGACTTCCCAACACCACACCTATAATGTCAAGCAGTACCACATCTAATTCAACCATGTCCACATAATGAGTTGTTATGGCGAAGCGCAACATGCACTTCCTTGAAACTTGTAAATTAGCATCCTTGCAAATCCATCCAAGTGGATATGGCTTTGGATGTGGAATGGTCTCAAGTTTAAAATTATTGACTAACTCTTCTAAGATGAGATTTGCTTGAGACCCACTGTCAAATAGTGTGTCTATCTTTGTGTGTTAGGAAATTATCCTCACATGGAACAATTCAATCCTCCTCTCTTCATTTGGAGCTTCTTGTGACAGTTTAAAGTGCTAGAACTAGGATTTGTTTATTTTAAAATATCTTTCCCCTTTATGTTCTTTAGTACCATGGCTATGCTTTTAGTTTCATCTCTTGATTCAGACCCTAAGTCTTATTTAGCTATTGCAACCATTTTTCCCTTTTCTTTGGCCTTATCTTTGGTTTTGAATTTTTCTGGTTTCAACTCCAGATGAAGTTTCCAGCAATGGTCTTCATCGTGGCTTGTTTTGGAACAATTTTTACAAAATAATTTTCCTTTTTCTTTCCTAGAGTTTGCATTTCTTTTTCTTCCTTTTCCTTTAAATTCCCTATCCTCATTCCCATCAAAAGATTGTTTACCTCTAGCCTCTAAATGCATGGCTTGGACACAAACCTCGTCTAGACTAGTAGGATTGAACATAAGGATAGTATGTATAAGATAGTTGTGTAAACCACTTATATATTTCAGCAAAGTCTCTTGGCGATGCAAATCAATTCCTAACAAAAGAGCCCTTCCTCTAAACTCTTGAAATTTTTTTCCCTTAAGTTGTCTAAACCTTTGCCAATTCATGATAGCCTTTTGTAAATGAGCTAATGGATAAAATTGTTCCTTAATTGCGGAAATAAATTCAACCCATGATAAAGTGATATTACCATGTTTTTTAATCTCATCCTTGGTCTTGGCTTCCAACCAAACCAATGTTGCTCCCTCCATTATCAAAGAGGCTAACTGAATCTTGGTGTCATCTTCATGAAGGTTTTGTATCCTCAAATAAATTTCCAACTGCCTTATCCAATTTTCAAGTTTCTCTGCATTGACCTCACCATTAAGCATAGGAAACTCAAATTTAACATCAAGCTTTAAAAATGGACTTTTACTAGTGGTTTTAGACTTGTGAGGTTGATTCACCGAAGTAGAGGATGACGATGTAGAGGAAGAGGATGAATATGGTGATGGTGTATCACCATTACCTCCATGTCCTTTATTTGAATTGTCATCACTTTTCTTTCCTCCTGAAGAACTCTTTCATTCTTTTTGATGTTTATAACTTTCTCCTACAAGAATTTCATTCCTTTCTTGGTAGAGTATCCTCACCATCTCCGTCATGTCCAAGAAATCCTTTCGGAACACTCGTTCCTCTTATTTGGGATCAATGTCTTTAGGAACTTTTCCTTCTCTTGAAGGCATGCTTGAGAATTCTTCTATGGCTCTTGGAGGTAAATTATAGGGTGGAGTTAATGGCTCTCTGGCCCTCCTTGGTTGAGGATTATTTTGAGCTCTAACCAATTGTCCATCCCCTCTCTTGAATTTAAGCCTAATAGGCATCAAAACTTGCAAACAGTCAACTATATATTTGCACAAGAACAAATGCAGAGTAAAACTCTAGCTCTAATACCATATGATCTGAAAATTTAACTATTTGTAATGCTATGTAAAGTATCCGTTTCCATATAATTTAATGTGCAAAGTGCTCTCCATGACTTGTAGGTTAAACAAAGTAGTTTTGGTAATGTTTCCGAGTTTTATGTGTGAGGATTTGTTAATTAAATTTATTGTTTAACATATCACAGCAGAAATACACAACAAGTAAAATTCACCATAACATAACACAACAAATTATTGAGGCATTTCACCCCTCCTGGGCTACATCTGTCGGTCCAAGGCTCCCCAATGGCATGTCCTTTCTCTATTAATTTGCTCAAAATGGTTACACAGTTAAAAATATGCCTAAATAGGCAAAAAAAAATGTAAATTTGACTTCAAAAGATAGGAAATAGCTAAAAATGGCTTTTTTTTCACCTTAAACATTGAAATACAACCCAAAACAGTGCCTCCTCTATGATGGCCCTAGTGGCTCCTTCCTCTTCTCTGAAGAAAAATCTGTTGTATAACACCTCCGTTTGCTCTGAAACCTATTCCAAACTCTCCAGAATGCTGAAGAAACCCAAAATTGACTAAAATTTCATCTTTTTTGGTCGAAAATTGAGAAACTAATGGCTTTTGTTTCACCTTAAACAGTGAAATACAACCCAAAATAGTGCCTCCTCCATGATGGCCCTAGTGGCTCCTTCCTCTTCTCTGAAGTAAAATATATTGTAGAACACCTCTGTTTGCTCTAAAACCTATTCCAAACTCTCCAAAATGCTGAAGAAACCCAAAATTGACTAAAATTTCATTTTGTTTGGTCAAAAATTGAGAAACTTATGACCAAAACAAATTTTTGCCTAGTGGCATTAGAAAACCTCCTCCAAAACTGGAGGAACTCCAGTTAGCTTCGACAAATTTGGCAGAAAATTTGAATAAGGCAGAACTGTCCCCAAGAAAAGTTGAACTGTGACTGCAATACTGAATCTTAGAAGGGGTGGCATGTGACCACCCCTGCACTAACTGTCGGAATGACCGCTTATTATCTCTGCTCCAACCTGTAACATTAATTTTTAAAGCATGAAGTGCGGACACATGGCCTAACTATTGGCATCTTATGTGACCACGATAGCCAGCACAAAGGCCTTAAGTCCTGGTTCTATGGCACAGTCTCTTGAATATGGGGGTTGGCCCCCTTGCCTCCCATCTAGTTTTAATTCAAACCTTATATACAACCTTTGAACATGATAGATTAAGAAACAACCCACAGGTGGGCCGGTAGGGCGCTGGCTTATTTCACAAGAGGTCGGGTGTTCGAAACCCTGGGCCTCCATAAAAAATTTAAACTTTAGTGACCTGCTATTGGTCCGTCCACATAAAAGTCAAGCCATAAACCAATCCTCCCATGCCACTTGTCAGCATTCCATTCATCCACTTGGAATATTCAAGGGAATATTTCGAGGAATATTCTTGGAATATTCTTTTTAAAATTTTTTCAAATTTAGAAAAGTCAACTTTGGTCAACTGAAAAATGGAGTTTACTGGAGACTTCAAACCTTCATAGCTTTCATATATGACGTCGATTTTGAGAACCGTTCATAGCACCAGAACCAAAACGACGAGACCTTTCTGGTCGTTCAGACTTCAACCATTTTTGAACACTTTCATTTTTGACAATTTTTTCATAACTTGGACATGTTCACCTGATCAAGAGCTAAAAACTTCCGTAAACGAAGCAACTATAGAAACTGGCCAAATATGTATAAATTTATCAGACATTGGTATTTACTCATATGCTTTTTACACCATGCTTGACTATGTATCTAGAAGAGAAAAATGAAATAACTCTCAAGAATTTAAGAAGTGTATTACAAGTATGAAGTACCAATATAACAAAGCTAGAATTCGCAGTAATTTTCAAAAGCCCATACGTAGAACTGAGGGACTTAAAATGTAAACAATTTATAATTACATTGCCCTTTATAGAAAAAAGCTGTCTCATCAACCTATCATACAAAATATCTAAAAATCAAGAAGAGGGTCCTGCCCTAGAATAAAATTTCTTTATAAAAATTATTTAGAAAGAGAAACCCAATCTTCATAGCTAAAAGATGGAATGCCTTCATTCCAGTAAAAACCCTATGTCCCTGCATGAGACAAAAGGGTGGTTGTGGCTGTGATTTCAATAATAACCAACTAAACCCATACATAAACAAGCGACAGAAGACAACATAACTTACCAGTAAAAGCCAAAGGGGCCCAAAGTTAGTTTTGTCATCGACTAAGTGAGAAAATAGTTTCGCAATCCAAAAACACAGCAGAAGGGAAAAAAGGTGGAGTTAAACCTAAGAACCAGTAAATGAAGGTGAACCACAAAACTAAAACACCAAGCAATGTAAAGAATAACTGAGTTGAAGAAGAATCCGAGAGTCTGAAGCAACTTCACGACCGATCGAGCACTTTTGATATACAGACTCATGACCCAATATCTCTACGAGACAGAGGAGGTCATGTTAATATTTCCTATATCATGAAGAAGAAAAACCAAAAAAATGAGTGGAATATTTATCCAAATATCACCTTGAAAATCGATTGAAAATTTTCTTTGTGAAGAGGAGAAGCAAGCGTTGAATGAATAATCTGGAAACAATAGCATCGCGCCAGAGAAACCATCATGAGAACACACAAAGGAGAATAGCACAAGTTGCAGAGCCGAAGCTTGGAGCTCGTAGGTGGAGCAAAGGAAGTTCCAACAGTAGGATAGGGAGGGTTAGTTACCCTAATTATCCTTCTCGACATCTCTACAGTTGATCTCAGCAGATAAGATTTCAACGCACAAGATCAATCCAACAGGACAGAGCAAAGATAGACAACAGCTACAGAGGTGGACAGGTGGAGGTATCGCAGGGATGGAGGACATGCGTATATTCAATGTAATGACAACCCCCATAACTATAGTCCCAATAATCAAATAAATGAAATAATAATCAATGTTGCAGAAAATCTTAAGTACTATCATAATCTGTGTAAAGTTTAGTTTCATATGAATATATATCATACGAACAAATATTACCAATTGTATAAGGGGAATCCCAATGGAATGGCCAAAATTTGATTGCTAACAATAATCTAAACAAACCTTTTGCAAAACTTTGGAGTAAGGTTAACATGGATAAATACGTGTACACATAGTAAAATGATAACAATTACCTTAAGGTTCATATGATTTATTAATTAGGGTAATAGATAACAATTAATATAGTGAACGTATATGTTACAAGTTGGTTGTTTTCAAAATGATATAGTAAGATGATTGCTTAAAGTATTTTCTTATGTATGAGAAGTGGATGGTAAGAAAATATGTAGTTTATGCTTAGAAGACTAATGACCATAGTAGTATGTAATTTTTTTTTTACATGAATGTTGTATGGTTGTTAGATTCATGTTATCTTGAACATGAATCACACTAGATGGTTCAAAAAGCTTCCACTTAAACTTTATTTATATGATTTTTACATAAATATCTCTCAACATTTTTTTGAAATTTGGATTCTATGATCCATAATTTTTATAGAAATATCTTTTGGTGATAATGACATTTGAGAAGATTTTGTTGACGATTTTCGAACAAACCAGTGTGGCATCTTCAAGAAGTTCATCTCGTGACATTTTTAGGAGAAGTTCATCACTCCAAATTCTTAATCATTTGTTTATTTCATATTTATTATGATTTTCTTATTTTTAGATATAAGACTTTTATGATCCATAATCACATCATTAGGATTTGGTTGAAGTTTCGAACCATCTAATGTGGTTCATCGTCAGGAAAAGGTGAAGAAGGAAATCGATCTTATTGACTAAATAGTAAGGATATGTCATTTCCCAGTGATAGCTATTAAAACTAGCCATTATTTGTCTTGGTTAGTTAATTATTTATTATGGAACAATACTAAAATTTTTAACTTTTTAAGAAATATTATTAAAAATGTGTTAATGAATAATATAGAATAATTTAATAAAATGATTAAATTTTAATTATTATAATAAGTGGTGTAGGGGTAACAATAGTATAAGTGATATAAATATATATATATATATATATATATATATATATATATAGATATATCTATATATATATATATATATAAAGTTAAGAATCATTATTATAATATAATTCAATTCAAGGGATAATATATAAAATAATCAAATTATATAAAAACACTAACCAAAGAAAAAGAGAACTAAAGGATTAATATAGAAAATTTAAAATCAAGGGTATGGGAATAAAACCAAAGAGAAGAAAGAATAAAGACATAAGGCAATAGGAATCCAACGCAACTGGGAGAAATCACCTCGAGAGGGCCAGAGTCCAACTCTTACTTAATTTCCACCTATTATCTCTGTTGAGATTCTTAGCATGTCTCTCATTTTCAATAGCCTCCCTCAGCTTCTAATGACATAAGTGATCCACCTTAGCAATGATTTTGGAGTCTTCAATTCATACATGGTGACAATTTTTTAGCATGTTCTTCAACTACAGAAGTGCGGGACCAATTGTGCCTAATGTTTGCAGCATGCTCATGGATTCTCTGTCTAATGGATCGACCAGTTTCCCCAATATACGGAGCACCAAAGGAACAAGGAATCATATAAACACCTTTCATGTCCTTTGGGTCTACAGGGTCTTTGATAGATCTGAGAGAATTCTTGATAGTACAAAGAGGTTTGAATGAAGATGAGAGAATTCTTGATAGTACAAAGAGGTTTGAACGAAGATGAGACATTATTTATTGTAATGGACCTCTCATGTGAATTCAAAGGGTAAATATTTTTTTTTACCAAAACAGTTGTATCAAGAAAATTAAGAATCAGTTGATGTAAAACGAATTCCTGAATGGGTATTATTTATCTACGGGAGTATTTTTTCATCCGGGGGGTGGCAAAAGAAAGTTTTCATATTCGATTTATGTCACTAAAGGGACGCCCTCAGGTCACTATCTGAGTTTTTCTTTCATTGGTTTTTGTTGCATTTGGTTTATAGACCAGAATCAAGATGTCTCTCCGGATTGATGCTCTCGCTATTCCTTACCCGTTGGAGTTCCATACCTTCTCTATGGCCGATCTTTGTATCAAGTTGGCCTCCAGGGGTTTGATTATCACCTTTATATCCACTGAGGGATCATCTGATTCGCAAGCTTATATCCACAATGTTGTTCAAACAACCGGTTTGGACATTCGCTGTGCAGAGATTTTAGATAACTTTGCCATGGATTTTGATAGATCTTTGTACAATGAACGATTTCTACAGTATACTCTCAACACAATGATGTAGCCAGTGGAGGAATTAATTGAGAGGATGAACGCAGAAGAGGACAATCAAAATTCCTGCATCATTGCAGATTCGTTTCTCCCATGAACTACTTCTATTGAGTTAATCTCTGTCATCGAACTAGTTATACTATGCAAGGAGGAGGCTGTGGGTAATGGTTGGGAGATCGCCATTGCAAATCAGTATGACAATCAACATGGAACCGAGAGTGATGGAATTCAACGAACTGATGAAAGTAAAGATAAGTAATTAAACTTAATCTTTCTCTGAATATTACATATCTTTACTGTGTGTGGAAAATGATAAGGCCGATCATTATCCTTTATTTGCTGTTGAAACTCATCATAGAGAGAATTCGTGTTTTTCATCAGTTTCATAATCCAGATTGGATTGGATATTCATTGGAGACATAGAAATATTTATTGTGCTCAATCTTATCAAACTCTCTCCTTGTCTTATTATGCCAAAATTCCTTGCTAATGGTTTGACCAAATATGGAATTAATATTTGTTTAGTAAAACAAAGATATAGTTATTATTGTTATTGGTACTTGCATAAAGACAAGTAATTTTCTAAGAAAGAAGAACCTTACATGGAAAAGACTAATGAATTAGTAAGTTCATGGATAGTTTCATAAATCCATGGGTATTTTACCATGGTATTGGTAAAGACCAATGAATTAATAAATCCATGGATATTTTCATAAATCCATGGGTAGTTTTTCCATGGTGTTGATGGAGATTAATTATTTCATAAAACCATGGGTAGATTACCATGGTGTTTGCAAATATTAGTTATTTAATAAACCCATGAATAGATTACTATGGTGTTGGTAAAGTTAAGTTATTACGCCGTAACGCGTTATTATTTGAAAACAACTTTGATGATGTGCATCGTGTCATAATGTGAAACCATTAGATTATATGTTAGAAGATTGAAACATATTTAGCCGTTCGATGAAAGTAGTTCCAAATATTTAGTTATATGTTGGTTGCAGACAGGGTAGCTCCAAAGTAGATGAAACCTTAGGATTGAGTTCTGGTACTCCAAAGAAGAGTATGTTAGTCGTGTCTGAATTCATAGGGTGCTCTCCTTCTCTTAGTGGAGCCATGAGAGTCAATCCCTGGAACATAGAAGCTGTCGCTGATGCCATGAATGTATCCCTGACAATTCCTGAGGCTGAGCAGCAACTACGGCATGAAAAACATTACAAGTATGTGAGGGTGTGAATTATTGGGCTCACAGCTTTGAGCAGGATTTGGAGAGAGTATGCCGGGATCACTTTAAGAGAAGGTGCTGGCGTATTGGATTTGGATTGAGTTTCAGGGTTGTAGCACTTAGTCCAAGCTTTAGGAAGCTTGCTACAGAACATATTGTCTCCGCATACAAGGGAACCTACAACAGGGCAATTTTGTTGGATTATGATGGTACTATGATGCCTCAGACTTCTATCAACAAAACACCAAGTCCACAAGTAATATCTATTGTAAACAGCTTATGCAATGACCCTAAAAATGTTGTCTTTATTGTGAGTGGAAGAGGTCGAAAATCTCTCAGTGAATGGTTTTCACCTTGCCATAAGTTAGGGATTGCAGCAGAGCATGGCTATTTCATGAGGCAATCACTTGACACTTATTTTCTCATGTTTTTTTACCATTTGTAACATAGTTTTATGCTTGATCTCTAATTTATCATGACTTCTTTCTTCTAAATTGTTTTTTTATGGTTCAAGTGGAACCAAAATTCTGAATGGGAAACAACGCTACCCACTGCAGACTTTGAATGGAAGAAAACAACAGAGCCTGTTATGAAATTATATACTGAAACTACTAATGGTTCTACCATAGAAGCTAAAGAAACTGCTTTGGTTTGGCATCATCAGGATGCTGATCCGGATTTTGGATCATGCCAATCCAAGGAGATTTTAGATCATCTGGAGAGTGTGCTTGCAAATGAGCCTGTGGAGGTCAAAAGTGGCGCATATTGTTGGAAGTTTAAACCCCAGGTGCGGATAGTACTTATATATGTGAGCATCGTAAATTGTTCAAGCTTGGTTTTTTGTGAAGTAGGTTTTAGTATTTACACATTTGATTTAATATTACAGTATGTTAGTAAGGGAAAAGTAGCATTAACAATCAACAATGGTTGAAAGAGTGAAAGCCGCGTATTTTTTTGTGCATAGGAGATGACAGATCTGATGAAGAAAGACTATAGTACTTGGCTGATTTATGCTTGAGCTTTTCATTTTGTTCTATTGATATTTTACGATGGTGTTCACAGAAGCAATATGGCAACAGGCGAGGTCGGCGACAACGCCATTGAGCTGCTGAGTGGCTGCAACGTTGCTCGTCTGGTATATCACATTCTATTTTTTTTCTACCCATACTCAGTATATGAATTCAATGCTTTTTTGTTTCTAAAACTGAGACCATTGAGGTTGCAGAGAAAATATTGCAGGGTGTGATTCAACTAAGATTTATTAAGATTCAGAGAATCGTAGACCCTTTTGAAATTGCATCAAATCCAATAGTTGTATTTTGTATATGGTTAATGGATCTGGATGGTTGATTTAGAAGCACAGGACTACAAACAATCCTTGAAGCTAAAGAAACTGCTTTGGTTTGGCATCATCAGGATGTTGATCCAGATTTTGGATCATGCCAATCCAAGGAGCTTTTAGATCATCTAGAGAGCGTGCTTGCAATCGAGCCTGTGGAGGTCAAAAGTGGCCAGCATATTGTTGAAGTTAAACCCTAGGTGCAGAAAGTACTTATATATGTGAGCATCAGAAATTTTTCAGTTAGTTTTTTGTGAAGTAGGTTTTAGTATTTACACACATTTGATTTGGAATTTACAGGGTGTTAGTAAGGGTTTGGTAGCACAACAACTTATGTCAACAATGGTTGAAAGAGGAAAGCCGCCAGATTTTGTTTTGTGCATAGGAGATGACAGATCTGATGAAGATATGTTTGCGAGTATTGCAATGGCACAACCATCTATGGCCTCTATGTCAAATTTCAACCCTCATTCAAACCATGATGTAAATGACGTATTCCACCCATTGAGTTAAAATCCTCAACTCTGTTCCCTTAAACATGACCACAGTAAAAGACGTAAAACCTCATGTCAATTCATTTTGTTCTAGAAACTTGTATTTTTCATCCCCTTCCAATATGGAAATACAACAGTTTTGCATTTTCCTCCATTTTGTTTTGTTGAAATGAGAGTCATAGCCCTCTATCCTACGTGGGGCTGTGAAGCAGTGGGTTTGTATTTCTGTGCAATGAAAGCAAATACACCAGAGCTCAGTCCACCATTTTCTTTCTCTTATTGGCTAATCTCTTGAGTAGTTCTCTAAACCTTTCACCATCATCATTGCAGCTATGATACAACAGTTCAAACTCATCCACTTTAGATATGAACTCCATGTGATATATTCTCATATCTTTGAAATACTTGCTCTGGCAATCTTTCAATTCCAACTCCTTTTGCACCAGAGCCTCTGCATGTTGCTTCCCTCTGCATATGCTCTCTCCCCACTCTTTAGCAGGATTCCCAAAGTTGACATTCTACCCATTGAGCAGAGCCTCTAAAACTGTGTCATGACACTCTCCTTGCCCTATCTGTGGCAGAAATGAACACAGATAACCTCTTTCCTCTTTACTAAGGCAATCCTTCCATGTACTCATTGTTAAAATTCCTGTGAGATCATCCAAATAAAAAATTTCACTGGGCACAACAATTTTCTGAGGTATTACTATAGGGGTCTTAATTTTGTAACTTTTGCTGAGAGACCTAGTTGTTATTCCAGCTTCCTCTGGACCTATAAACTGTAATGGGATTGCAACATTTGTTATACCAACTTTTTCTTTGAACTGCAATGGTAATGTTCTACTTGTTACACCAGCTTTTTCTCCAGACTCTAATGGCACTGCAACATTTACCATACCAATTTTTTCTTCAGACGGTTGTGAGATTGCATTATTTGTTGCACTGTTTATTTCTAATGGGATTGTTACATTGTTATACCAAGTTTTTTTGCAGACTTCAATGGTATTGCAATTTTTGTTATATCAGCTTCTTCTTTAGATTGTGATGATGTTCCCATATTTGGTATACCAGCTTCTTCAGACTGTAATGTGATCAATCCAATATGATTTGTAGGAGGACCTGCAACTGCAAGCTGGTTATATTGCTTATCAGACTGACTGATATTTTCCCTGCCCAGCAAAATAAATAAGTAAATGAAAGTGAAAATTTGTGTGTATGGAGATTTTTAACTGAAATTGTTTTTTAAGTGTAGCTTTTGTAATTTTTGAAACTTTTTGGATAAACACATGTTACATGATTGAGAAAAAAAAAAAACTAACTGGTCATACCATCATCAATATTATCCAAACTAAATAAACTATCGATAAGTGTTGACCCAAAACGTCGAACATTTCAAAAATTACACACAGTACACTCCAAAAGCAATTTCATCAATATAAATGAAAGTTGAGAACAACCCAAAAGAGGAAACGAGTACAATGTACAGAGACTATAGTACTTGGCTGATTTATGCTTGCGCTTTTCATTTTGTTCTATTGATATTTTACAATGGTGTTCACAGAAGCAATATGGCAACAGGAGAGGTCGGCGACAACGCCATTGAGCTGCTGAGTGGCTGCAACGTTGCTCGTCTGGTATATCACATTCTATTTTTTTTCTACCCATACTCAGTATATGAATTCAATGCTTTTCTGTTTCTAAAACTGAGACCATTGAGGTTGCAGAGAAAATATTGCAGGGTGTGATTCAACTGAGATTTATTAAGATTCAGAGAATCGTAGACCCTTTTGAAATGGCATCAAATCCAATAGTTGTATTTTGTATATGGTTAATGGATCTGGATGGTTGATTTAGAAGCATAGGACTACAAACAATCCTTGAAGCTAAGGAAACTGCTTTGGTTTGGCATCGTCAGGATGTTGAACCGGATTTTGGATCATGCCAATCCAAGGAGCTTTTAGATCATCTGGAGAGTGTGCTTGCAAATGAGCCTGTGGAGGTCAAAAGTGGCCAGCATATTGTTGAAGTTATACCCCAGGTGCGGAAAGTACTTATATATGTGAGCATCAGAAATTGTTCAGTTGGTTTTTTGTGAAGTAGGTTTTAGTATTTACACAAATTTGATTTGGAATTTACAGGGTGTTAGTAAGGGTTTGGTAGCACAACAACTTCTGTCAACAATGGTTGAAAGAGGAAAGCCGCCAGATTTTGTTTTGTGCATAGGAGATGACAGATCTGATGAAGATATGTTTGCGAGTACTGAAATGGCACAACCATCTATGGCCTCTATGTCAAATTTCAACCCTCATTCAAACCATGACGTAAATGACGTATTCCACCCATTGAGTTAAAATCCTCAACTCTGTTCCCTTAAACACGACCACAGTAAAAGACGTAAAACCTGTCAATTCATTTTGTTCTAGAAACTTGTATTTTTCATCCCCTTCCAATATGGAAATACAACAGTTTTGCATTTTCCTCCATTTTGTTTTGTTGAAATGAGAGTCATAGCCCTCTGTCCTACGTGGGGCTGTGAAGCAGTGGGTTTGTATTTCTGTGCAATGAAAGCAAATAGACGAGAGCTCAGTCCACCATTTTATTTCTCTTCTTGGCTAATCTCTTGAGTAGTTCTCTAAACCTTTCACCATCATCATTGCAGCTATGATACAACAGTTCAAACTCATCCACTTTAGATATGAACTCCATGTGATATATTCTCATATCTTTGAAATACTTGCTCTGGAAATCTTTCAATTCCAACTCCTTTTGCACCAGAGCGTCTGCATGTTGCTTCCCTCTGCATATGCTCTCTCCCCACTCTTTAGCAGGATTCCCAAAGTTGACATTCTACCCATTGAGCAGAGCCTCTAAAACTGTGTCATGACACTCTCCTTGCCCTATCTGTGGTAGAAATGAACACAGATAACCTCTTTCCTCTTTACTAAGGCAATCCTTCCATGTACTCATTGTTAAAATTCCTGTGAGATCATCCAAATAAAAAATTTCACCGGGCACAGCAATTTTCTGAGGTATTACTATAGGGGTCTTAATTTTGTAACTTTTGTTGAGAGACCTAGTTGTTATTCCAGCTTCCTCTGGACCTATAGACTGTAATGGGATTGCAACATTTGTTATACCAACTTTTTCTTTGAACTGCAATGGTAATGTTCTACTTGTTACACCAGCTTTTTCTCCAGACTCTAATGGCACTGCAACATTTACCATACCAATTTTTTCTTCAGACGGTTGTGAGATTGCATTATTTATTGCACTGTTTATTCCTAATGGGATTGTTACATTGTTATACCAAGTTTTTCTGCAGACTTCAATGGTATTGCAATTTTTGTTATATCAGCTTCTTCTTTAGATTGTGATGGTGTTCCCATATTTGGTATACCAGCTTCTTCAGACTGTAATGTGATCAATCCAATATGATTTGCAGGAGGACCTGCAACTGCAAGCTGGTCAGATTGCTTATCAGACTGACTGATATTTTCCCTGCCCAGCAAAAGAAATAAGTAAATGAAAGTGAAAATTTGTGTGTATGGATATTTTTAACTGAAATTGTTTTTTAAGTGTAGCTTGTGTAATTTTTGAAACTTTTTGGATAAACACATGTTACATGATTGAGAAAAAAAAAAAAAACTAACTAGTCATACCATCATCAATATTCTCCAAACTAAATAAACTATCGATAAGTGTTGACCCAAAACGTCGAACATTTCAAAAATTACACACAGTACACTCCAAAAGCAATTTCATCAATATAAATGAAAGTTGAGAACAACCCAAAAGAGGAAACAAGTACAATGTACAGAGACTATAGTACTTGGCTGATTTATGCTTGCGCTTTTCATTTTGTTCTATTGATATTTTACAATGGTGTTCACAGAAGCAATATGGCAACATGAGAGGTCGGCGACAACGCCATTGAGCTACTGAGTGGCTGCAACGTTGCTCGTCTGGTATATCACATTCTATTTTTTTTCTACCCATACTCAGTATATGAATTCAATGCTTTTCTGTTTCTAAAACTGAGACCATTGAGGTTGCAGAGAAAATATTGCAGGGTGTGATTCCAGCAGTTTATTAAGATTCGGAGGATCGTAGACCCTTTGAAATGGCATCAAATCCAACAGTTGTATTTTGTATATGGTTAATGGATCTGGATGGTTGATTTAGAAGCATAGGACTACAAAAAATCCTTGAAGCCAAAGAAACTGCTTTGGTTTGGCATCGTCAGGATGTTGAACCGGATTTTGGATCATGCCAATCCAAGGAGCTTTTAGATCATCTAGAGAGTGTGCTTGCAAATGAGCCTGTGGAGGTCAAAAGTGGCCAGCATATTGTTGAAGTTAAACCCCAGGTGCAGAAAGTACTTATATATGTGAGCATCAGAAATTGTTCAGTTGGTTTTTTGTGAAGTAGGTTTTAGTATTTACACACATTTGATTTGGAATTTACAGGGTGTTAGTAAGGGTTTGGTAGCACAACAACTTCTGTCAACAATGGTTGAAAGAGGAAAGCCGCCAGATTTTGTTTTTTGCATAGGAGATGACAGATCTGATGAAGATATGTTTGTGAGTATTGCAATGGCACAACCATCTATGGCCTCTATAGTTGAAGTGTTTGCTTGTACCATTTACCAGAAACCGAGTAAAGCAAAGTATTATTTAGATGATACTGTGGAGGTCATGAGAATGCTTCAGGGTCTGGCTACAACTTCTGATGTAGCAACAAAAAGTCTATCTACTCAAGTTGCTTTCGAGAGCCAGCATTGAATGTGTAGGTCAAACCATATCTTTTCTGCCAAGTCTTTGAGTTCCATTTGTGCCTTTAAATTGATATCCAAGGCGCATGAAAAAAATTCAATATTGTCAGACAGTTTTGTGGGGAGATGGGTGAATTCATCTGCCTCATTGGAAGGAATAGCATTTTGTATATGGTTAATGGATCTGGATGGTTGATTTAGAAGCATAGGACTACAAGCAATCCTTGAAGTAGGTTGATATGAGTGTGTTGGAAGCATTAGTGGTGGGGGTGGGGTAAATCAGATTATGTTTATTCCAGCACAGACAGGCAGGCAGATTTTCCCTCCAGAAGCAAATGTATAAAATTCTGAACTGCTTATTATTGATTTTGTCAAAGGTTAGCTTCAGAAATTAAGAGCATTCCGCTACATTGAAAATCCATTATTTGCATGTTTACCGGTATATTTAGTTATATGTTGGTTGCAGAAAGGGTAGCTCCAAAGTAGCTGAAGCCTTAGGATTGAGTTCTGGTACTCCAAAGAAGAGTATGTTAGTCGTGTCTGAGTTCATAGGGTGCTCTCCTTCTCTCAGTGGAGCCATCAGGGTCAATCCCTGGAACATAGAAGCTGTTGCTGATGCCATGAATGTATCCCTGACAATTCTTGAGGCTGAGCAGCAACTACGGCATGAAAAACATTACAAGTATGTGAGCACACATGGTGTAAACTATTTGGCTCACAGCTTTGAGCTGGATTTGGAGAGAGTATGCCGGGATCACTTTAAGAGAATGTGCTGGCGTATTGGATTTGGATTGAGTTTCAGGGTTGTAGCACTTAGTCCAAGCTTTAGGAAGCTTGCTACAGAACATATTGTCTCCGCATACAAGAGAACCTACAGCAGGGCAATTTTGTTGGATTATGATGGTACTATGATGCCTCAGAATTCTATCAACAAAACACCAAGTCCACAAGTAATATCTGTTGTAAACAGCTTATGCAATGACCCTAAAAATGTTGTCTTTATTGTGAGTGGAAGAGGTCGTAAATCTCTCAGTGAATGGTTTTCACCTTGCCATAAGTTAGGGATTGCAGCAGAGCATGGCTATTTCATAAGGCAATCTCTTGACACTTATTTTATCATGTTTTTTTACCATTTGTAACGTAGTTTTATGCTTGATCTCTAATTTATCATGACTTCTTTCTTCTAAATTGTTTTTGTATGGTTCAGGTGGAACCAAGATTCTGAATGGGAAACAACGCTACCCACTGCAGACTTTGACTGGAAGAAAACAACAGAGCCTGTTATGAAATTATATACTGAAACTACTGATGGTTCTACCATAGAAGCTAAAGAAACTGCTTTTGGTTTGGCATCATCAGGATGCTGATCCGGATTTTGGATCATGCCAATCCAAGGAGCTTTTAGATCATCTGGAGAGTGTGCTTGCAAATGAGCCTGTGGAGGTCAAAAGTGGCCAGCATATTGTTGAAGTTAAACCCCAGGTGCGGAAAGTACTTATATATGTGAGCATCAGAAATTGTTCAGTTGGTTTTTTGTGAAGTAGGTTTTAGTATTTACACACATTTGATTTGGAATTTAGAGGGTGTTAGTAAGGGTTTGGTAGCACAACAACTTCTGTCAACAATGGTTGAAAGAGGAAAGCCGCCAGATTTTGTTTTGTGCATAGGAGATGACAGATCTGATGAAGATATGTTTGCGAGTTTTGCAATGGCACAACCATCTATGGCGTCTATAGTTGAAGTGTTTGATTGTACCGTTTACCAGAAACCGAGTAAAGCAAAGTATTATTTAGATGATACTGTGGAGGTCATGAGAATGCTTCAGGGTCTGGCTACAGCTTCTGATGTAGCAACAAAAAGTCTATCTACTCAAGTTGCTTTCGAGAGCCAGCATTGAATGTGTCGGTCAAACCATATCTTTTCTGCCAAGTCTTTCAGTTCCAGTTGTGCCTTTAAATTGATATCCAAGATGCATGAAAAAAATTCAATATTGTCAGATAGTTTTGTGGGGAGATGGGTGAATTCATCTGCCTCATTGGAAGGACTAGCATTTTGTATATGGTTAATGGATCTGGATGGTTGATTTAGAAGCATAGGACTACAAACAATCCTTGAAGCTAAAGAAACTGCTTTGGTTTGGCATCATCAGGATGCTGATCCGGATTTTGGATCATGCCAATCCAAGGAGCTTTTAGATCATGTGGAGAGTGCTTGCAAATGAGCCTGTGGAGGTCAAAAGTGGCCAGCATATTGTTGAAGTTAAACCCCAGGTGCGGAAAGTACTTATATATGTGAGCACTTCAAACGTTGTTCATTGGTTTTTTGTATAGGTTTTAGTATTTACACACATTTGATTTGGAATTTACAGGTGTTAGTAAGGGTTTGGTAGCACAACAACTTATCAACAATGGTTGGAAAGAGGAAAGCCGCCGCATTTTGTTTTGTGCATAGGAGATGACAGATCTGATGAAGATATGTTTGCGAGTATTGCAATGGCACAACCATCTATGGCCTCTATAGTTGAAGTGTTTGCTTGTACTGTTTACCAGAAACCGAGTAAAGCAAAGTATTATTTAGATGATACTGTGGAGGTCATGAGAATGCTTCAGGGTCTGGCTACAGCTTCTGATGTAGCAACAAAAAGTATATCTACTCAAGTTGCTTTCGAGAGCCAACATTGAATGTTTAGGTCAAGCCATATCTTTTCTGCCAAGTCTTTCAGTTCCAGTTGTGCCTTTAAATTGATATCCAAGGCACATGAAAAAAATAATTCAATATTGTCAGACAGTTTTGTCGGGAGATGGGTGAATTCATCTGCCTCATTGGAAGGAATAGCATTTTGTATATGGTTAATGGATTGGTTGATTTCATCCCTAGTCGAATGGCTTTTAATAAGGAATTGTATAAGAATAGTGTAGTCGAATTCTGTATTGGAGACTAATTGTAAAGTTAATTACGAAAGATTTTTCTTTCCCATCTTTAATGTTACTTTTGGGGTAGATTTAATACTCAGGTCTGTAATGTACACATTCTAAACATAAATATAAGGTCACATCAAATTAATTATAGTTGCTTTCTTTCTAGCTTCTTTCTTACGGTGTTTCCTTTGCAACATTAGGTGCAATTGCTAGTTTAATAAATTCATGGTTAAAGGAACTAATCAGTTATATTCCTCTAGATGAACAAACTAAGTGATTACTTTTATATTATCATGATTATGGAGTTAATTCCTTTTGGAGGAAGATCATGGATAAGAATGCAACATATGTATTAGCTTTTATTGAAAAATAATATACATTTTTATATGTAGAAAGATAGCTTGTAGTATTAAAACTACATTGAATATGATTGTTAGTATAATCTTGAAAATGAGACATGTATTTATATTCTTAATTGCATATTTTTACATATGTTTACATGCTCACTAGCATTGATATTTTCTTTGGGAAGACTCGTGAAGGAGGTTATGTGCTTCGTTGTGTAAGCACTCCTTTAGGGAGAGTCTTTTGGAATCGGTATGCATTCGCATGCATGGAAGAAAAAATTGTTATGTTAGCTTGCATTCCATGCACTAAAAGTAATAACTTAAGGGTTAGCTATTTTGATTAAATGTATGTAAATCACATGCATAAATATCTTAGCTGATGTATCAATTTATTTTAAAGAAAAGCTTGGTAGATGTAGCCATTGTCTTGTGGGAATGTGTGCTTATGCGACGGAAACCTTAGTTATTGTGATGACTTATAACCAACACATATGAGGTATGTGTTATTAAAGGGAGAATGTCAAGGTACTTGACTTTCTTGTCATGAATATACATGAGTAGATGGAGAAACTACTATAGTATAGATAAGTGAAATGATTGATTTATGAATATTGACATCATTTGATGTTGAAGGCATCATAGCAAGGAATGATGGTGACATGTACAAAGGAATATTATGCTTGTCATGTACAAAGGAAAATTATGCTTGTCCTGGTGGCAAGTAAATAATTAATGTTCATGCAGATGAGCACAAGTTGCAGGAAGGTCCAATGTATGATGATCCATTGTAGGTACATCCATGCCGCCAAGATGTGAAGATATGAAGATATGAAGACCAAACGGTAAATGGTATCATATTTATTGAATGACTTAAAGCTAGATAGTTGTATATTTCCTTGTAAGATTTATAAACGATGGATAAGGGATGGTCTCCCTGATAAGCCATTGAGTGAGGGCTAATCACCCTCACGAGCGTTTAATAATAAAATTAAACGTTTGCTGGTTTTCACCCTACGGGGTTTCCAGGGTATATTGGTGTTCAATGATGTGATTGATTCTTGTGTCAAGTTGATAATGTTGATTCCTTTCTTGTTATGATGTTCATAATGGCAAGTATGTGATGACTATATGAGTAATGCAATGAATGGAAGGTTACATCATACAGTATTATGTTAATGTACTATAATGGAGGTTGTTAATGGTTATGGAGCTTACTATTCTTAATGATGAGTAAGGAATATTTAATGGTGAATGGTTAGTTACCCATGAGTAACTTGTATAAAAAAAATTATCTGCTTACATCGTGTGAAGTTAATGGTGTATGTTACATTTATCCTAAGGAGATGGGCAATTATGTCTGTGGCATATATGATCCACGTGAGTAGACTTGTCTCTCAAGCTTTAAAATCTTTCTGAAAAATACCCATTATTCTCAAACCATTCAAGAAGATGGATTTCTCAGATTCCAAATGGTAATCATTAAATTTTCATTGAATTATTTTGATTTTCAAAAAGATGGGATTTCTCCTATTTTGATTTTTTACTTTGGTTGAATTGTTTTATAATAAAATAATTTTTATTTTTTATTGATTAGTTGATCGTTTTATTTTTTTTAATTCATTTATATATATTTATTTATACATTTAATTAAAAAATATAATTTACAATTAATTAATTATATAATTAGATTAGTAAATACAGGATTGAAACTTTATTTTAAAAAAAATAATTTTTTTAGTTTTGAAATAAACGAAAAATAAATAAATTAATTCTAACTATTGATTATATATATATATAATAATAAATAAAAAATATATTTTCTTACGAGAGCAGGATAATGTCTCTATAGCGGACATGGAATTTAACCATCGCTGGAGATTGTCACAAACTCCGCTGGTAAATCTTTATTGGAAGAGAGGAATAGCTATACAAACAGAGGAAATCGAGTATGCCAAATCAAATCAAAGATCCCATTTGTTTGGAGTTTTCTATAAAAATTGTGAAGATCCCACTCTTTGGAATTTTTCTTTATAAATAATAATTTTTTATAGGATTCCTGCGCTGGAAGTCGTCATTGCATAAAATGGAAAATTTTTATAGGATTCCTTCGCTCGAAGTCATCATTGCATAAAATGTTAAAAAAATATTGGACAGAAAAATCTTTGCATAAACCCAAGAAGTCGACTTTGCAAAATGGCAAGGAAATCAAAGATCCCATTTCTTTGGAATTTTGTTTAGGAACAGTTGGGGCAGCACTATAAATATTCGAGGGACGACAGCGAAAAGCTATATAGTTACAAACAACAGGAAGCTAAGTGTTAATGGCTTCTATTTCTGTAACGCCGTTGGTTTCCAAGTGGGGAGTCCACAAATCTGTGATCAGCTCCAAGAATCATCGTTTGGCTCTCCGTCAACAACTTTCAAGAAGTGGAGTGTTAAGGCCAAAGAAATCTGTTCTGCCAATAACAAGAAGCATGAGCACTGTTCAACTAGAAAGACGCACAGGCAATCATCATTCCAACGTCTGGGACAATGATTTCAAACATTCTCTCTCAACGTCTTACGCGGTATTTATCTTAATATCCTCTTAGCGATAATTTAAATTATTTTGTATCTTGTACCCTCTTAACATCAGCATAATTCTGATTTGATTAATGTTTACCAGGTGAAATATGCATTGGAATTTCCATGGCATTGCAGCGTGCCTAGATGGGAGGCTCGAAACTTTATCGAAGTATATGAACATAACTATTCCTTGCTCAATTACTAACCTTCATGTCTATAAGATTTGAACAGGTTCAATGAGTGCAGAAAAATGAATCTTGAATTTCAGTCTCGCTATGTACTCTTTCAAGTGTAATATAAACCATATAATTTGAGAGTTGGCCAAACTGGACTTCAATATTCTGCAATGCACACATGAGATGCAACTTTATCTCGAGGTTAGAGTTTGTATTTGAGATTAGGATAGGATAGATTATGTACATCTGATCATTATGTAGAGATTGATTGCTTGTCAATTTAGGGACGTGACCATGTGCAATATTGCATCCATTTATAATAGGTTGCTGAGCAGACTCATATCTGCCAGATGTGAATCTCTATAGGAAACGTCACATGGAGTTTTACTTTTGGGCGGTTCTAAGAACCTTCGAGCCCGAATTGCGCCCTTCACACAACTCTCAACACTGTTGATACTAGACGATCTATATGATACTCATGGAACTTATAGGTTATCTAGAACAATCAACAGTGTTGAGAGTTGTGTGAAGACGATTCTGCTGCCAGAAAATTTGGGTTCGAATGTGCTTAGAACCGCCCAAAAGTAAAACTCCTCCACGTGAAGTTTCCAATAGAAATTCACCTCTGGCAGATATGAGTCTGCCCACCACCTATTATACGAGTTCTTCATGAATACATCGAATGAATGGACTGCTGAAGTGGAAAAGATGCAAGGGCGGGATATGGCACTGTACATACGAAAGAATGGCGTATGTGCTGTTCTCATCTATGTCATATTATATTAGAGACAACTACTCAAAACATACTCGACCTTCTTGGTTTTTTAAGATAAAAAAGTTGTTATTATTTTGTCAGACCAGTTGCCTTCATTTTTAGTGGGAGCTATACCTTGAGTCTTATCTGCAAGAAGTGGAATGTATAGCTGCCGGATATGTCCCCTCTTTTAATGAATACATGAAAAATGGCCTCGCTAGCTCAGGGATGTGTGGTCAATTACTCAGTCATTATAAACAATTTAATGATAAAGTAGTCAATTACTTCAGTGTTAACGCTAAACCAATAGTAAGCACAATATATCAATCTCTCTATGAGAAAGAACCAGCTTCAATTCTCGCTTTTTATGCGATCCCAAACGAAATAAGAAGAGTGTGTTCCGTATGGCTTCGAGGGAATATCGTATCCAAGCATTGAAATAAAATTGTCAACAGCTTCTAGGGTAGTACATAACTTCTTAGGATAACACATAACTTCTTATAAAGTAATAAAGAAAGAAATCATTTTAATAGTAACAACATTTTAAACACTAGATTCACACTAATATCTTGAGCTTTATCGACATCAAAATTCTTGCAATAATGACAACAACTTTCACCAAAGGAAATTTGATGGGAAAAAAAGCCAACCAATGGATTGTTTCTCAATTTTCATTTTGGCAATTGGTGGTTACAATGCACTCCACAACTCTATTCTTATTCTCTCCCTCATTCCCCTTTCATTCTCTCCTTGTTGTGAAAATAACACAATTGAGATCGAAATTACAACAAGAGAAAGGATTTGTGGGATATTTATTTTATCTTTTATTTTCCAATTATTTATGTTACAATTACTTAATGATTTCATGGTTGGAAATTGAGTAAGAGTTGGATTCCTGCCTTCTCGAGGTGATTTCCCACCCCTCTTGCTCTGGGTCTCAGTTTTTTTTTCATTCGTTGTCATTTTTTCACTTAGCCCCCCTTATTTCTTTATTTTTTTTCATTCGTTCGTGCCACTTGCCATTATTGCAATCAATTTGATCCTATTTCAAAATTCTTGATTTTGGTATTTATTAAACCATTTCAATTTTGCAATTTTAGTGAAAAAAAATGGTTTTTTTCCCAATGTGAATGAGAAAAATTTCCAAGAAGAAATTTCCATCTCAATGACTTTGGAGTTGATAGGAGGCTATCGTATAGGCTCCATTTCATCTCCACAAACATAATCACATGGAATCGATGTGAGGGTCCGCGATGGAGATTTTGTATTAAAAAAAAAACAATGTTTTAAAATCATTGTTCATGACCAAAATCTTTCAGATCTGTTAAGTGATCTATTTGGACTCAAGAGATCAATGCATACTACAATTGAAATGACACTTCCACTGTTTCACATATGACATTGAGACATAGGATAGTTTTCACAAGCAAGTATTGGCTCGTAACCTATTATTAGAAAAAAAAAAGTCTTCAAGTCAAACAAAGAATTAGTACTGTAAAAAAATTACTACATACAACATGCATAAACAACTCAACTATAATTCTCCATATTTATTTTCCTTCTAATGAGTAACAAACAACGAGATAATATATTGCTAGCACACATCATTCACATGAAATTATAATTCTCCATATTTATTTTCCTTCTCATCAGTAACAAACAACAAGATAATATATTGCTAGCACACATCATTCACATGAATTTTTTTAATTTCTAGGGTTGTAGAAAGTGGTCACTCATAAATAAGTACTATTTTTAAGTGTGTTGTTTTTCTATCGGTTCATAGTCATCGTCAAAATTTTAAAAATATTTGTTTGACAGATGCTAGACTTTGGATATGTTTTCTTCGATGATGGTGGCGAATTCAGAGGAATTTTGGAAGCATTCTCAACTGTAAGAATTTTGGCTTTGTTTCCAGGTGAACAATTCTTGATATGTACTTGTTTAGAAGTGCATTAAGATATAAGAACACATATTCCTAGTGCGGACCTACAAAAGCCACATGTAGTAATCCAAAATTTGCAAAAATGTAAATATAATGTTGAATTTGTAAAATTTGTAAAATAAATGAAAATCTAATGTTGATAATATATCTCATGCAAATTTCTTACTCTTCAATTTAGAATGTTAAAATAATGGCTTATCAGTGATTTTAGAATTTTTTCACAAAAATTTAGTGTTCTAGCTCCTTTCACTGATTTTATAACCATCTCAGGAAGCTTCAAGCTCAACAAGAGACAATTTTTTTTTAATTAACATTGATAATAATTTATAATTTGAGAAGTAGCAGTAATAGTTATCTAATTAAAATACACCTAATATCACTATTAGTAAGTTAAGTTTAGAGATATTTTTTTTATTTGTGTGAGGTTTAGAGTCGATAAGATCTCAACAAGAAACATTGACTAAAGAATCCAGCTATAAGAAAATAGATTGTTTCAAGGACATAATCCTAGTGACAACTAGCCCCAAAGTAGACTCATCCAACCTGGTAAATAGTTTACAATTCACAGTTCTTTTACAAGGGGGAGTGTTGAACATGTAACAAGAAAACCCCAGTTTGACCTTGCCTTGGTCAAACTAGATAAAATTCAGATTTCCACATCAACAAAAAATTGGAGTTATTTAACTCAGTTGACATGGCACTTGTCACCCAGTTAACTCAGTAAATTTTAGTAGGGGAAGCCACAGGGGGCGTCACTGACAAACCAATATTATATCACGTGCGTTCATATTTGGGTAAAAAAAAAAAAAAAACATTATATTGGCTATATAAGGGTGAGTGGTTTTTTATTTATTATATAAAAATATAAATATTTTAAAGTATTTTTTTTAATTTTTTGGGCCAAGCAGGTTGGGGAAGGTTGTGGGAAGGCCAAAGAGTGTAGAGGAGGTGGGAGGAGAGGGTTAGGGAGGTAAATGTGATTCTGAGTTATTCTTTGACTGGTCTAGGGTTCCTATCAACCATAAGGAGCCATTTATCAGTCAGTGAGCCATTTCACCATCACAAGAAGGAAGCGGGGGAACCCTACTTATTAGTGTAAGCAGTAGTGGATTCGATTGTTGATTTGGAGGAACTCCAAAATCCAAATAAAAATAGTTGATAGAGATCATAAATACATAGTAGAAAAAACTCACCCTAAATCATTAGAAGATCCAACTCCATAAGGTAATAATAATACTGGATGTGGCCTTATCACCTCACCTGGAAGAAGGGTTGGTGTTGGTGATATCTGGGCTCAGAGGCATAGTCCAGTATGGATTAGAGGTAGATAGGTGGACTTTACCTGCCTATATATTGGTGGCATACGAATTGAGTAGGAAAGAGCGCCATAATTACCTTCAATTTGGCCTTGACATTGGCCTTGGCTGGTAAATATCGCGTGAAGGACTAGCTTCAACTGGAGAAGTGAGGTTAGGGAGGTAAATGTGATTTTGAGTTCTCAGCTTTGACTGGCTTGCTTCAACTGGTCTGTGAGAGGGTTAGGGAAATATCGCGTGGAGGAGAGGGTTGGTCTGTGAGAGGGTTAGGGAAATACATAAAAAATCATGCGGAGGAGAGTAAGAGGAGAGTTATTCAACCTAGAGATCTACTCAGCAATAGAAAGAGAATGAATCAGCAAGAGATCTACTGATTATTCAAGCAGATTAACTTAGAATTCGAGAAACTTTCCATCTCGTGCTAAGAACTGTAGAAACAGGTGATTGGTTTCTACCTTAAACCAACTCAATATTCAAATCAATGCCTCCAAATACCTCCAAATACTATAAATGATTCCAAGCACTCTCTCTCCACTGAACAAGACACATCGACCTAGAAAAATAGCCTAAACCATAACACATATGCCTTTTTTATTACACATAGCTAATTTGGTAAGCTCATATTACTTGGAAACATGTTACAATATATGGGAATCATAGAGTGATACAGGTTATGAAGCCATAATGCACTCACTATGCTTGTGCTTGGTCCCAGTGCTTGTAATCAAAATGGTCTCAAAACATGTGGGAAATACTATTCATTCTCTACTATTAGTTGAAGCTAGTGTATATTCAATATGTTATTTGTGTACTAATATCAGCATGCCGAAACATGGTCGAAAAAAGCTAAATAATGCTTAGAGTTGTACCTTATTATAATAAGAAGATATCACTATTCCAAGAGGTGGTTGTATCTCCATTAACATATAAGCAATATAGTAGTAAGTATTCCTATATAAATAGAGTCCATGTAGTTATTGGGTAGATGGAGAAGGATTATTAGGATTTTTCCCATCGAGAGATGAGGAAATCGTTTGATTGAGGAGTTTGTTTAGCCACTATAATACCTGAGTTAGGCATCGCTAGTCTGCCCCAGCGCTGGCATACTTATGGTTTAATTGGTGTGCTATGGATGTGCAGCTGAAGCCAACACTTTACGAGCCTTGAGCCATTCAAATTCTTCTAGAAAACAACATCAAGAAGAAAAGGTACAGTCCTTACTATCTTCCTTTCTGGAAGCCTAACTAGCATGGAATTTCAAACATAAAACATCAGGAACAGATATTGCTAAACTGGATCACAAATGATGAATAAGTAATTGATGTTAATGGAATGGGACACTACTCGAAGTAATTACATTGGAATAGTATTTTTTTTGTATGACTGTTTCTTGCACCTAATATGTTTTTGAAATATAATGGATGTTCATACAACCTTAAAAGATATTATTAGTTCTGTACATTATAAGTAGATTTATTTCATATATGTAAGTAGCTCAACAATCATATGTACATAAGGAGTGGGTGCATGCATTCCTACAGCATGCATGTGACTACATTAAGAGAGTTTAGAGTGTTAGCTTTGTATTTAAAAAGAGTTTTCTAGTTCAGATTTGGCATAGTTTCTATGTTAAGCCTGAGCAGATGAGATGGAGGAGTATACAATTTTAGCTAAGAGTCCTTATTATTTTTCTTGGATGCACTATTCTAGGAAGATTTTAGGGTTATAACAAAGGGATGGTTGCCATTCTATTTCTATAAAACCTAGTATTCTTTATCTATAAAAGAAGTCAGGGTGAGTTCACTAGAGAAAATACATAGAGAGTGTTGTGTTGTATTTCTTATTTTAGTTAATTAAAGATAGGAAATTCAGTGTTGTAAATTTGTACTCTTTGTTCATATTTCAAGATTAATTGGTTGTAAATATAGCATTCTGATTTATGTAGTTTTGAAAGGAGTAAATCAAGTTTTGGGGTTTAAGTTATGATATGGCACATATACCTACCATATTCTGAAAATTTAATGCTGATTTGGGCTCCCCAAACCCCAAAATTGGGTACTGGAAGGGTTATTTCTGCATACATTTTCTTAAAAAAAGACATTTTTTTAAAATGTGGGCCCTTGCTCCAGAACCTAATCCATCACTTCCCAACCACTCTCATGCACTTATGAAACATGTACTTATGTAAGTTCATGTTTCACCACACCTTGAAAAGCAATATTACACCATCACATATATTAGAATCCTTATCATTAGTATCATCTGTCATTATTTTCCTCTTGTCTATCCTTTGCATGTAACTCGATTCTATAGGGACATTAGTCAGCACCATCGAATTTGATCATCTGAATAGTATCTATTTTTAAACTTTGTAATGGAAACTTAATTTGGCAAAGTTTGAAATTTTGAATTAAATTTCCAAAATCCAAAGCCATGCAATATTAAACTAATCATCTTGATGGTTGGCCTTCCAAGGTAGCTCTATTAAAAGAATATTGTTAAAGACAAAGGATAGAAGAAGATATATGAAAGAAAATGCAACTTGGGAAGAACAAAAGTAGCAGAAGAATCTAATCATGCCTCAGGAAGAAGAAACACAGTTAAATATCAGAAAATGAAGGAGAAATTAAGGTTGTCTATGCATGAGTAGAAGCTTGTCACGAAGCCAAAGAAATCTGCAAGAAATTTATAGTGAGTAATAATGCACCAAAATATTTGTTTAGATTGCATATCTCAACCTTTCTAGCAATTACTTGAGCATAATAAAAGTCCCATCAAATGATGGTTTTACCATTTGGCATTCCACAGTAACATCCTTATGTCTATTATGTGCTTGTCTAAATGTTGTGTGCTTGCTTTGGTTGGTGACTTTCTATGTGTAAATTGTATAGTAGAATGCAATTTTTGGGTTACAAACACAGTTCCATTTTCTTTTGCAAATCACCCCAGACTGATAATTAAATTCTAATGCCACATTCCCAATATGTTTTTCTTTCAACACAACACTAAAATTCATTTGTTGGAATATTTATTGGATTGTTTCCAAGGCAGATATGTCTGTGCATTGTGTTGGTGTCAGTGAGTAATTATAGTGCTATTGTTAATGTGTTGGATCACTAGTTGGTGGTACTCCAGAAATTATCTATTGGACTGATTGCGGGGTTTAAAATAATTTCTTGAATGTTGTGTATCCCACATCTTACAACACCGTATAAAAGCTGACACTTTATCTGAGCATGGGAACACTCCACATTGGTTGGAATTCCACCTATAGCTATATGTCTCAGTATATGCTTTCTATTATCTATTACAACAACCACATTGGAAAATTTAGATATTCATATTACATTGGTTACACTGGTGTTTTTCGTGGAAGCCTTCACTAGAATAAAATTACTTCCCCAATAATATAATTCTACTTATAAATGCATATTTATCTCTAACTAGAGGCATAAGGTTTTCCATGCATGAGTAGAAGGTTGTCACTGAGGCAAAAAAATATGTAAGAAATTTCTAGTGAATAATAATGCACCAAATTATTTTTTTAGATTGCATATTGAAACCTTTCTAGCAATTACTTGAGCATAATAAAATTCCCATCAAATAATGGTTTTCCCATTTGGCATTCCAGAGTAACATCTTTATGTCTATTATGTGGCTATCTAAATGTTGTGTGCTTGATTTGGTTGGTGAATTTTTGTGTGTAAATTGTATAATATAATTCAATTTGTGGGTTACAAACACAATCCCATTTTCTTTTGCAAATCACCCCAGACTAGTAATTAAACTCTAATGCCACATTTCCAATCTTTTTTTTCTTTCAACACAACAGTAAAATTAATTTGTTGGCACCTTTATTGGATTTCTTCTAGGGAAGATATGTTTGTGCATTTTGTTGGTGTGAGTGAGTAATTACAATGATATTGTTGATGTGTTGGATCACTAGTTGGTGGTACTCAAAAAATTAGATATTGGACGAATTGCTGGGTGGAAACTAATATCTTTAATGTTGTGTATCCCACATCTTACAACATCATATAAAAGTTGACACTTTGTTTGAGCATGGGACCACTCCACATTGGTTGGAATTCCACCTATAGCTATATGTCTTAGTATATGCTCATTGTTATCTATTATAGCAACAATATTGGCACATTCAGATATGCATATTATATTGGTTATGTTGGTGTTTTTCTGGCAAGTCTTTTCTAAAATAAAATAACTTCCCTAATAATCTGTCTACTTATAAATGCATATTGATCTCTAACCAGAGGCATAATGTTGTCCATGCATGAGTAGAAGGTTGTCACTGAGCCAAAGCAATCTACAAGAAATTTCTAGTGAGTAAGAATGCACCAAAATATGTGTTTAGATTGAATATCTCAACCTTTCTAGCAATTACTTGAGCACAATAAAATTTCCATCAAATGGTGGTTTTCCCATTTGGCATTCCACAGTAACATCCTTATGTCTATTACATGGTTGTCTAAATGATGTGTGCTTGTTTTGGTTGGTGAATTTCTGTGTGTAAATTGTATAGTAGAATGCAATTTGCGGGTTACAAACACAGTCCCATTTCATTTTGCAAATCACCCTAGATTGATAATTAAATTCTATTGCCACATTCCCAATCTACTTTTCTTTCAACACAACACTAAATTTCATTTTTTGACATATTTATTGGATTTTTTCCAAGATAGTTATGTCTGTGCATTTTGTTGGTGTTAGTGATTAATTACAGTGTTATCGTTAATGTGTTGGATCACTAGTTGGTCATACTACACAAATGAGTTAATGGACTCATTGTTGGGTTTAAATTAATTTCTTGAATATTTTTTATCCCACATCTTACAACATCATATAAAATCTGACACTTTGTCTTAGCACGGGAACAATCCACATTGGTTGGCATTTCACCTATAGATATATGTCTCAATATATGCTAGTTTACACTTGTGTTTTTCTTGGAATCCTTCACTAGAATAAAATGACTTCCCCAATAATATAAGCTTGCTTATACATGCATATTGATCTCTAACTAGAGGCATATGGTTGGCATATTAGTAAATAATTAATTAATTTCTGGTTTCTTGCAATTGTACATAGATATTACTGTTGAATGAGGATGTATAAGTACATTTAAACAATGAAAAGAGTATACTTTTAGCTACCATTGTAAGTGACCAATTCTTGTGTTGTATTTGGCATAGTAGTGTGTTATTATGAAAATTATATTTCATTTAGAATAGAGTGTTGTAAATGAGTATTTGGCATAGTAGTGTTCTATTATGAAAATATGCATAAGTAAATGAGTACATTCATAAATTGTTACAGTGCTAGGCTTGAATCCTTAACAAACTACTTGGGATATATCTGCATCTATTTTAATTGTTGATTATATTATTGGTCATAGTTATAGCTATTTGTGTGTAGAAAATAGAGTTTTGTCTGGTTGGCATTATTATAGTGCTTTGTGATAAACATGTTTTTGTTTGGTTCGCAGTATTAGAGCATTGGGTTGAACCTTTACCATAAACACAATTTGGGAATTTAGTTGGTAGTGGTCTAGCCACCACATGCAAAGTAAACCAAATAGTGAGAAAGTCTAAAGACAAAGAGGATTACATTATTTATTTTCATAGAGTATTTGTGTTGGTAAAATTAGTGGTGGCCAGAATGCAATGTTTATTTCCAATGAGGATTACATAGTATAATTCCATTATTTACAAATTAGTGTTTGTATATCTGACCAATTGATTTGAATTTCTACTAAAGACTTAATGCCAAACTGATATGTACCTTTGATATATTTATAAACCCTCTTTACATTCTTCATATGGATTTCCATAAAATCCTACATGAACCTGGAGACTAGACTAATGGTGAAGGAAATATCAATTTGACTATGAATCAAATAAATGAGACTACCAAAAAATTGCCTACACATGGTAGCATTGACTTTCAAAGAATCAAAATCCCTAGTGATCTTAGCTTTTAACGAAAATGTAATAGAATGAGGCTTACAAATATTCCATTTTAAATATCTTCAATATATCCAAAGCATAATTTGACTGAGAAATGAAGATACTATCATCCAATTGCATAACTTGGATGCCAAGAAATAAATGCAACATAGCTAAGTTAGTCATTTCAAATGTATCTTTCAATTGTGACTTTAAGCTTAAATTGTATCACCATTATTTCTAGTGATAATTAAATCATCGACATGAATCAAAATTAAGAGAACTACATCATTCACATGTAACCATAAATATTGTGATCTATGTTATGATGCCTCAAACCAAGTTACAAAATAAAACTATTAATATTCAGATTTCATATCCTAGGTGCTTGTAATCATTGAGATGATGCATGCCATGGGGAAACTATGCAATATAATTCCTGAGACAATTCACCATTTTATTGAAACCTTATAGATCAAGGTTGATATTTGGTTGTGGCCAAATAGTAATGGTTGAAAACTTCATTATATCAATGCTTAGTCCATCATGTCTCACACAAAAATCCAAGATAATCAAGTTCCTTATACCCAAATGCACACTTCTTCATGTTCACAAATAAATTTTCATGTGTTTCAAACCCTTGGTTTGGTCATCCAAGGTCTGGTTGAAAAGTAATATGTCAAAGTAAACAATTAGATGAGTCAAGATGTGGTTGTAGCACTTTTTTCATCATCCATTGAATGCTGCAAGGCCATTGGTAACATTGAATGGCATTAGTGGCCATGCAAGTAGTCCTTGTCACATCTTGAATGATGTCTTCCACATAACCTTTGTCTTGATACATATTTGATGACAACTAGACTTGAGGTTGATCTTACTGAAATATTTGTCTCCATAAAGTTGAGTTAATAGGTTTTCGATGTGTGATAATGGATATTAGTTCTTTATTATGATTATGCTCAAGACTATCTGGTCCATACACATTCTCTATGTGAAATCATTTTTTGAAGCTAGAACTATGGTGGATCCACAAGGCATTTCCAAAAACATAGAGATCAAGCACTATCCTTACCCATTGGTAGCTCCAAAAAAATAAAAAAATGTCTTTAGCTCTCACAAGCCCTAGATACTAGCGAACAATAAATTGAATAAAATCCATTTCATATTAGTGAACAATAAAAGCTACGAGGGTTTGGTTTTTGACCTCTTTAGGACACAAACAAATGATGTAAATAAGGCCAAAATTGGGGCAGATCTAGGGCCTAAGCTTGCTTATAATTTTTTCAATGTTTGAATCAATAAATCAACTCTCAAATCTGTTTTAGTACTTTATTTTATTTCTGGTTTTAGTTCCATTTTAGGAATCCATCGATAATACATTTTGAATCAATGTGTTTCATCGCAATAGTAAGAGTTATTCATGTTTTTTGGAGCTTTGAATTGAAAGTGCATACCTTGCTTCCTAGCTCTTTTTTTCATAATAAACCAATATATTTGTGGAATTTTACTTACTTTTTCATTTATTTATGTGAAAAAACAGATGGACTTGTGTTATAAAATTGCTACTGATGAAGAGAAATTTGTCTTTGGCATTGTCAGGTGTCGAGAAGGTTGTACATTTGTTGAAATTGTGGATGATGAAATAGTTGAATACCCTTTTGATTTTATCCATGATGGCTTAGATTTAAATCCAAAGCAAGAGAATAATTGGAAAGTTATAAAAAACTTTTAGGCATCAAGAGGAAACTAGGCACATTTGATGTGGAAACAAAGGGTTCAAATGTAGTGGAAACAATACCAATCTTTGAAAACATTGAAGAGAACATGGAGGAACCTATGCATAAACAACCAAGAGTTGAAAATATTCCTTTGTCAGTGGAACATGCCACAATTGTTGATCCTTGTGTATTGGCATCTTGGGAAAAAAAGTGAAAAGTTTAATTGAAGAGTTTGTTAATGAGAAACTTACTCTCAAAGTATATTCAGAAAAGGGAGAATCTAAAATAAAGATCCATTGTGAAATTTGTGGCATTGATTATGGAACAGGTGATGTATCCTTGGCAACGCGAACAATGCGCAAATTCAAAAGCCATCATATGAAAACAGGTTCCCATCAAGAACGCATTTCAAAGCCAAGTGGTAGTGAAATTCCTTCATGTAAAAAAGTACAACAAACAATGGTGGTTGGAGTACTACTACAAATGAGGCTTCACATCAGAAGATTGGGCCGAGGAGTGGCACAGTTGGGAGACCTAAGAAGACTACCAATGATAAGTCCCAACAAAGTTTGACTAGGTTCTTAGTGCCATCATCACCATGATTATTACATAAGGGTTCTACAAGTGCAAAACCCTCTACTTCAGGTGTGTTAATTAGTGGTTAATTAATAGTTTAGACTAAACTTGAATATGAATTTGTATATTATTTTATTTATATTACTTCTAATTTATTTGTTTCTTATTATGTTTTCATCTTATTATAGCTCAATTTTCTCCCTTGTTACTACAATGTTGGGGGTGTTGGTATCATTATATTGGTAGAAATGGGGAGAGATTGGAAACAAAGTTCCTAATGGATGATCAAAGGGGTGCAAAATTATGGGCCATAGAGAAAAATACCAAGATAATGCTACGTTATGAGAGTATTGAATGTTGTATTGATGGTACATATAGGCATATTCATTGCCAGAGGGTTTCTGAAACAAGGATCCCATTTGATTCATTAACATGTAGATTTTGTAAGTTGGTTCCAGAATGTAATGACTTTAGGATGTGATTACATCATGAATCAAGGTGCACAAATAAAATAAGTGAACGAGATACAAGAAAAGGTAAAATATTGGACTATTTAACTCAAAAAGAATTAAAGAATGTTGAAAGGGTTGCAAATGATAACCATAGATGAAAAATGCGAGCTCTTTGGTGGGAGAGGATAAAGGTTGCTACACTCACTATTAGAATGAGATCTCTAAAGGAAAATTTGTTTGAATCGGCAGAAAGGAAGGATGTCTTTATGTTTTGTAAGGATGTGTGTGAGGCACATAAGCAAGGAAAATTACAAGGTAAATATGCTGTTTGGGAATTTTTCAAGGATATATTTCATAACTTGATTGATGAAAAAGTTGGGAGAAGGTATAGTACATCCACCAAATCCCTTTATGAGGTGATCAAGTTATGGGGAGGTCCTAGATTACATAAATTTATTAGCTTGAATCTGGATAGTCCTTCAATATCTACAACTTTAAGGAAAATTAAAAAGTCATTGGCATATATCCCAGGGGAGCACAAGCACATTTTTGAGGCATTAGGAAAACTTTATGATTCTTATATAGCCAAAAATGGTATATACGGACCAATTCTTGTATGCCTTGCTAAAGATGAAACAATTGTGAAAAAATATATTAGGTGGGTAGAAAAAAGCAATACATTGGTGGGGTTTTGTTGTTTGAAATAAGAAAATCAATGTCAATCACATTTTTTGGTGACAGTAGGCAAGGGAGATGCAGCCTATGAGATTATAACAAATTATTTTAAAAACAATGTTATTGGGCATTATGCACGTGTTATTATTGCAACCCCTTTACATGAAAAACTTCCTCATTTGGTTGTGGTTGTTCATACAACATGCAATAAATTAAATGCAATTTTTTTTATCAACAATGGGAAAATGTAGAATTTATGATGAAGAAACATGTATAAAAAAATTTGGGACCTATTGTTGGTCATTACTAGGATGGGGATAGCAGAAGAAAACAACTTATGTTGAAGGATTATTCTTCAACATCAGGTCTTCGATATCAAATTCCTTGGGAAGGGTGGAGGATAGTTGGGTTGTACAATGGTTGCAATGTAGCATGATTGCATGAACAAGATTACATCCACAACATAAAAAATCTAGTGAATCCTTTGTTTAGCGTTCGACGAGAATTGGTTTTAGGAAATGAGTACATAAGTTTTGGCCATGTCAGAATGGTTTATCACAATTTTAAATTGGATGATCACAGGCTTAAGTGTGAAGATATAGAGATTATGGATTGAAAAAATTGGGGTTCTGCACAACGCATTGCTTCAGGGCATGTTCATAGGTGTTAAAGAGTTGGGAAGTACACTAAGTGGAAAGTTACAGAGCAGACTAGCTACAGAGACTTACCTAATGATTGTTGCTGACTACATTGACATATTTATGTCTCATAGTTTGAAACTCTGGGAAAGAGTGTGAAATTATTCACAAGTTAATCATTTCTTCACATTATGGTTATATTGGGTTAAAAAAAAATCTCATACTAATGTTAGCATAAATTTCATCAGCAACGAGGCATATCAAGATGTGAAAATTTCTTGCCATCTTTCATTTTTTTGACGAGATATTTTCAAGATCAAACATCTCACTGAAGAGCTTCCTAAACCAAAAAACTTCGCAACAAGCCATACTAGCACCAATCTATTTAGCCTCGATGATGCTTAAAGAAACTGATTTTTGCTTCCCACTCATCTAGGATATTGAAGCAAAACTTGGTGAGAAGAAATAACCATATGTGCTCTTACAATCCACCACACTACTAGCCCAACCAACATCAATATATCCATGGAGCCTCAATTTACTGGAAGTGTATATCAATTCATAGTTGATTGTGCCTGGGAGATATCTCAAGAGATTATTGGCACCAATCCAATGTGTGTGATGAGGCTTGAACATAAATTAACTCAACGTATTCACTGTGAAGCATATGTCTAGATGAGATTTCATCAAGAACATCAATGGCCCCATGAGTTATTTATATTCAAAAGGATTTCCAAAATCAGGCCCAACAACACATCTGGATAGCTTCTTGAAGTTGAGTTCCATTGGAGTAGTCATAGACTTGTAGTCCACCATCCAAAATATTTCAAGTAGCTTGACAATGTATTTTCGTTGAAAAAGGAAAATCTAACATGGATTTTTCCAGGCCTCTAAAACTAAGAAGTAGTGCATCAACCCTAAGTCCTTCATCTCTATTTTAGAAGCCAAATCCCTCTTTCATTGATGAATGAGAGGGTCTCCACCTATTAGAAGGAGAGCATCTACATAAAGTATGAAAATGAGAGGCCTATCATTTTCAACCTTGAAGTAAAAGTTCGGGTTAGCTTCTCTTCTTGTAAAAACCAACTTGATAAGATAGATGTCGATCCTCTGATATGAAGCCCTGGGGGCTTGCTTCAACCCATATAGGGATTTCTTCAACCTACATACATGTGACTCTCGATCCATAACTTCGAACCCCCCAGGTTGCTCTAAATTGATTTCATCCTTAAGCAAGCCATGTAAGAAAGTAGTTTTGACATCCGTTTGATGTAGATTCCATCCACAAGATGCATCAAGGGAAATAATTGAATGGATGGTGCTTTATCGGGAAAATGGTGCAAATATCTCATCATAGTCCACACCTTATTTTTTAGAGAAGCATCAAGAAATGAACCTGGCCTTGAACTTTCAGCACACCCATCAACTTTATGCTTGATTTTTTAAAGCCATTTCGAGGTGACCAAAGACTTGTCCTTCGGTTTAGGAACCACATTCCAAAAATTATTCTCCATGATCAACTCATACTCTTCGTTTATTGCATACTTCCGAAATTGGTGCTTCACGAATTCTTCGAACGTATAAGGCTCAACTTGAACAATGGTGCTCATGTCAGCTAAGTACCCTTGGTACCTGTTCTATTTATTCATTTCATAAAATCAATTTTTATGAAGATTATATGTAGTAGTGGCCTCCCTTTTAATGCTAGCTTCTCTACAATATCATTGAACTCATTTGACTTATATTTGGTTCCATTATCGGTCCTCAAAATTTTTATCTTCTTCCCTGTTTTATTTTCAACCAAGGCTTTCAAAGAGTGGAACTATTTGAACACTTTGTCCTACTTCTTCATGAAATAGATCCATTTTTTTCGAGAGAATTCATCCAAAAAATATCATAATACAAATATCTTCACAAATATGTTATCGGAAACATACCAGACAAATCAAAATGGATCAATTGAAGAATTCCAGTAGTCTTACTTTCACTGGATGGAATGGTCCCCTAGTATGTTTCCTTTCAGTATAACCTTGACCAACACCTTCATGTTCTACTTTAAATTTGGGCATACCTGTGACCATATTCCTTGCATCAGGTAGAGATTTATAATGAAGGTGAGAAAACCTCCAGTCCCATAATTTAGATTGAAGAGAAATGTTGCATGTCATGTCTCCCAAAGGAATTCCTCCAACTTGATAAATACCTTCAACCCTAAATCCAAGTGTAAAAGCATATTTGAAGTTTCTTTTCCATCAATAAATGCTACCTTGAACCCTATATATTCCATCACAGAAATAGATACCGAGTTCTTTTTTAGGTCAGGTACATATAATACATCTTGTAGATGAAGGGTTTTACCTTGATTTAAATTAAGAGTAACAATACTTGTCCCTTTTATAGGATAGGTGGCATTGTCTCCAAGTATGACCTCCAAATTAGTCTCCTTTTCAATAAAAATTGAGAGGGCCTCTTTGTACCCAGTGAAGTGCCTTGAGGCACCACTATCAATCAACCAATTATCCAATGTGTTTAGAGGAGACACAATATTGAAGGTAGAGATAAGATAACGTTCATTTTCCTTATCTATAACATTGGTTTCCTCATACTTGGAGTTTCTTGAATTTTTAGGAGGTCGACCATTTCCATATCGTGTAGCTGGATCATTTCTCTTTCATTTTTTGTTGAAATTGTTATTTATTTTATTTCCATTTCCCTTGAATTTTTTGTGGTTGTGGTTGTTATCATCATCTCATGGTGTATCCTTATTATTAGGAAACTCTCTAGCATAGTGACAAAAACTGTTACAATTGAAGCATCTTCCATTTCTTCCTTATTTGAATCCCTGTCTTCCTTGACCTTGTTTCTTTGGACCAACATTGTTATTACTTTTAGCATGAGTGGAGAATGTAGTGAGATCATTCATATATGAAGGTATGTCTATCTCCATCGTCCTTGTATATTCTTAAGTGCATCTAGTCAACAATTCATCAAAACATGGAATCCTATCATTGTCAATGATAGTGGTATTGAATACATGCCATGCTCAGGGAAGACCTCCAAGGGAAATAAGAGTGAGCTCCTAGATAGAAATAACTTCTCCAATAAATAGAATATAAATTTTTATTTTGTTAATCCTCATGAAGTATGATGGGATGGATTCGCCTCTATCCATCTTTACGTCCTTCAACTTGTTCTTGAGAAAGACGATTTGATTTGCATTGCAAGCTTTGAACGTACTCAAAATTTTTTCATACATCACCTTAGATGTGATCAACTGGGAAATGTAAGAAACCAAATGTTTTTGAATGAAATCCTTGATGATCTTCTTAAATTTGACCTCGCCTTTCTTATAGTTTGTTTTAGTGGCAGTCAGTGCATTTTAAGGAAGCTCAAAAATTTTTCCCTGCACATAGTCCATGATATAATTCTCTTCCAAACTCAGGTCTAGAGAGATATTTCATGCATGATAATCAGATTCAACACTGATCTTGTCCTCAAATTTTAAGTAAGATGACGAAGCCATTGAAACTTTTCCTTTTCCAATAGATCTTAGTGATAGATTTTCACTCTTTCTTGAGCATTGTAAGTTTGTCTTCACCTCGGCTCTGATACCATGTTAATTTTAGATAATGGTGGTATGTTCTATGCTTAAGCACAATTTAATTCAATGTTCCTTATAAGCCCAATATCAATTTCCAATTTAGAAATCACATTAACTTAATAACAATGATAGTATGAAGATAGAACATAAAAAAAATACTGCAAAAGACAAGCCAAGACAAGAGGACACAATATTTGGTGGATTCCAATGAAAAACCACAATGTGGGGAAAATAATTTGATCAAATTCTTATTATTATTCAACAGTTCAATAGAGAGAGAGAGAGAGAGAGAGAGAGAGAGAAAATATCAAAATAACTTACCCAAAACAATCCCATCAAAATCAACAGTTAACAAAATTCAATTGTAGCCCGAACCAGAAAGTCAATGCTGGTCAAATTGGCTCCAAAATTTCCTCCAAGCAGCTCCGTCAATAAAAGTCCAATTAGGCCTTTAAAGAGGGTCAAAATTAACCCAAAAAAGCTAGTCAAACCTACTCAAATTCTACTGTAAAATCTGTGGTCAAACCTGAAGTCAACGTTGAAGTCAACTCTAGTCAAATAACTCCAAATTCCTCAAAAATAGTGCCAATAAATGCGGCCTTCAAAAATTGAAATTTCTGCCCAAAAACTGAAGTCAATGGAGGTGGTTTGACCCTTGGTCAAATCTGGTCTATTTCCTGCAATTCAGTCTACAATCTTCCAAAAAATATGCAGCCTCCTACCACATGTGCAAAGTGAGAGAGAGCTGCTCCAAGATGTATGAAAAAATATAGAGAAGAGAGTGATATAGACTTATGCATGAACACAATAAAATATAGAAATACACATAAATGAAGATATGCAACAAAAATAATACTTCATTTCATTAATATCTCATAACTAAAATATGCTTAAAGACATAATGGAAATAAACTAGCTAGGGTGTTGGTAGCTTACCTATGGGAAGAGATGTGGAGGCTACCTACCTCTAAAATATGTTGCAATGAGGCTCGAAGGCCTACTTATTATTGAGAAATAATGAAAAACCCTAAACATCCAAAAAACTAACCCTAGGAGATGAAACACCAGAGCAATACATATTCCCCCATGGTTAGCTTGATATTATGGCATTTTCCATAGCAATTTATATTTCCTCCATTTGCAACCATCACTTGACATTATGGTGCTGGGTATAGGAAACAATTCAATTCCTTGGCTACCTTAAAATGAATAAAATTATGGGTACTACCTGAATCAATCAACACTATTACCTTTTTCTTCTTAATATGTCCTTCTATCTTGAGTGTTTGAGGAGTAATAATTACTGCCAATGCATTACATGATATGGTCGGACTCATTTCTTCCTCTTCTTGGGTCGGTTCCTAGTGTATATCCTCTTGTTGTTCATTTTCTTCTTCCTCTTCACAATCTATGTAAAATAATTTCTTCTCAGCACACTTATGACCTTTAGTGTATTTGCTATCCCAACTGTAGCAAAGCCCTTTTGCTCTTTTTTCTTCCAATTTTTGTGGTGTCAACCTTGTAGGTTGTGGAAATCTAGGAGTAGCAACACTTCCCTATTTATAGAAGTGAGTGGTAGGCTTCCTTGTCGACATAATTTTACATTCAATTTTTCTTGCCAACCTGAATGCCTTCTCCAATGAATCAGGTTCCAAAACGCAAACTTCATGTTGGATGTTATCCTTTAAAGTACCTATGAAGAGATCAATCCTGTGTTCCTTTGGAATATCAGTTACCCTTATATTCAATTTTTGGAAGTCCTCAATGTGCTCCCCCATTAAACCCTTTTGTTTGATATTTATCAATTTTCTAAAGAAGGTGTCACTCTTTGTATCCTCATAATGTGTTATCATTTCCTCCGTGAAAATTGACCAAGTGAATTTTTTTTTATGGGAGCAAAGACATCGATACCATACAAATGTATTTTGTTCTAAATGTAAAGTTGCAATGCGTACCTTTTGTGTGTTTTTCACATTATGGAGATCAAAATATTGCTCCATCTATAGTATCCATGTTACAGGATCCTTTCCATCAAACTTCCTCATATCCATTTTTTTGGAATGGGCGTTCTTCTGTAACATTAGATTTTATGAAATCACGATTAACATTTATTTTGTTCTCATCATGAGTTTCTCTACTATATTTTCACCATTTAGAAACATTTTCTTGCCATAAACTTTGCTCCTTCCTTCCCCATGTCTTTTTTCTTAGATCATTCTTCATGTTTTTCCATTTTCTCCATGATCTTAGCTTCCATGTCCTTCATCTTAGATTCTAGCGCCTGGGCTTCACTTTCCATCTATCTTATATTCCATGCCATTCTTCAAAACATCCATATTATATTCAACACCTTTCTTCAAACCATCCATCTTAGTTTCCACGCCTTTCTTCAAAACTTCCATGTCATTTTTTATTGCTCTTTGTGAGAGAGAAATTTGTTGCACTTGCTCTTGTAATTTTGATATGTCATGCTTCAATTCTTCATCTTCATGAGTCATAGTAGAGCTCTCTAAAGGATTAATGGGTGTTGAATTATTTTTAGGGGCCATTTTAAAATTCAATAATGATATCTATTCTAAAATATGCCCTTGGAATCAATTCAACTTGATTCTTCAAACAAGACTTATGTAATTCGGAAAAAAAATACACACCTTTTACTTGCTTTTGAGGAGCTCGATATTGAAATTGAAGTATCTCTATAATTGCAGATCCTAAATATCTAAAATTATGCCCTGTAGTAGCCCTCTTAAGCTTCTGTCAAATGCCACAGGTCTGATCTGATTTGGATTCTTCAAGGCAAAGTTATGTCTAATCTCCCACAATGACCCAATTATGGACTGGTTTAGGAGAGAGAACTTGTACGACTTACCATGTGTCACTGTTTCCTCCTTTGGCTTTGAAATTGATAGACTGAAAACTGAAGTTCGTCTACTTGCGGACACTTTTTACAACATTCCAATCCGATTCTCAGAGAGAGAGCTATGAATATTTTCCCATAATCACCTCTTTGAGATGAAATTCAGAAGCCTAAAAAGCCCTAACTTCCACAGATCATATCTCCGAAAACATTGTGAACCAATATCTAAAATTTTGTGATGATGTTCCTCAGGATTGTGGCTTCGCACTCTAAATATTTCAGCTTCTGAACCTTCGTCGAAAAAAATTTATTACGAAAATACCACGATGACTTGTTTAGGTTAAATTTAGGAGCCTGCAAAATGACCTAACTTGCACAGATCATATCTCCGAAAATATTGTGAACCAAGCTCTGAAATTTTGCAACACTGTTTCTCAGGATTTTGGCTTCTCACTCTAAAAATTTCAGATTATTAACCTTCATAGAAAAAACATTATAGCGAAAATTCCATGATGACCTGTTTGGAGCAACGAAACCCTAGAATCTCAAAGCTCTGATACTAAATGTTGTGAAACCAGCTCTAAAAAGAGAAGAAAAGAGATATCGATTCCTTATAAATAAGCCACTTCGAGGGGGAAACCTTCAATACATTACATGAAGGAAAAATTCTTGGATGATTCAAATTACAAAACCTCTTTTCTATATGTAGGAGTCCATGGGACCACAATGTAATCCTAGTGGGGCCACATTGTAATCCTAGCCGACCTAAAAATAATAATTTAAGGGCACAATAATAACAATATGGGGGTTACAAGGGTACAATAATAACAATAAGGGTGTTATACCAACAACAATAAGGGACTATACTAGTAATATAGGGACCTAACAATATCTTTCCAATGTAACCTAATGTCCCCTCCATTAGGTTTTGATTTGGTGGCTAGCATGAATCGATAGGTCAAACTCTACTTCAACTCCACAATCTTGTGTAAGACATCCATCAATGACATCCACCATGCGAAAATTATGTCCATATAGCCGCATATATGGAAACAATTGAACCTATAAAAAAGTGAAAAATCATAGTGTCATGTGTCTAATAACTTTAACATAATTAACAATAAAAATAATATGTGTGTGTGTGTGTGTGTGTATATATATATATATATGTTACAGTTCAAATGTGAAGTGTGAAGTTAAAACATTACCAAAATAGAATATAATTATCGAGTTTTTCAACCCAATCCCTATGTTTAGTGCATCCTCTTCAACATGCACGTAATGACTAGATGCATCGTATTTCTCTCTGACTTGATGAAAAAATGAACTATTAGTGCATGCCATTGGCATATTTTATTTTAAATAATCATGATAAGGCACACTTTTACCATTAAACCATCTGAATATTTTCCTCTCATTGTCCCATATCCTCCTCTTCTCTTCATATAATGCAACCCACGGTTCTATCACTTCCATATGTAAAGAATGAGTTTGTTGATGGCTTCAATTTATGAATTCATTGATGACAAAATCAAACTGACATATATACATTAATTTGAAAAATGATAATCCTCCAATTACTCTTTATCATGCACCTCCTTCCATTCGTTTCGAGAATCTCCCCTCCTCTTTTGTCTTCATCCCTTTCATCTTCCCATATTTCCACATGGTGTGTTTTGTCGATCTACTTGATGTACTCACTGGAATAATAAATAGACTCATATGATAGATACCCCTTTGCCATATACCCCTCGGGTTTTTTCCTTTGTCGAATAAAACCTTCCAATTTTTTCATATACCTCTCTAATAAGAACATCCAATGACAAGAAACAAACCCAACTAATTCAACCTCATCTACTATGTTAATTAGAAGATAAACTTGCAAGTCCATGAAACTCATCAGAAGTTCCTTCTTAAACATAAAAGCAATCTCAACTATCTCTTGACGCCACTGTGGAATAATATCCATATGAATATCCTTTGATGTGATCCAATTTACAAATGCATATAATTTAGATATGACACGTCATAGATCTTGGGGGAATTCATGGTTCACACACCCATGCATGAGAAAAGGATAATGAAACTTTAAATTAAGTAGAAAATTATGCAAAAATTGATTATAAAATATCCCATTATATATACAAAAATAATAATAATAAAATCATGTTATTGACATACACACTCTTAGAAGGTTCAAATCTTAATTCAATTTCAACATAAAAAAATGATCTTCCGTAATGAAGTAGATTCGTAGTGAAGACACATATAAAGAAGGAACCTTCACACTCATTATAAATTCCTTTTCCAAAAAAATATCATCTTTCTTTAAAATCCATGGGACATCACTTTCTTTGAAAGACCAGGAGGAACCACCATCTCCTTTAGTTTCTTGTCTTTGCCAATGTTTATTTTTAGATTTTGAATAAATAATATCTCTATTAACAACCAATGTGTCACTTTATTTCGATGATATGTGCCTCCATAAAGGAGATGAAACATTTTTAAATATATGCATCGGATCTAGTACGTGAGAAATCTTAAGATGCTCCCAATATGGGAGCTCATAAAAGAAAAATATCCTTTTCATACCAATGGTAAATTTCTCAACATAGGTGTCTAATAATTATGGATCATTGAACATAGGCTCCCCATTTGAATCAAACATTTTTGAAAAATCCTTCTCCTCTCTCTTATATGTTATAATCCATTCAACCGATGTAATTATCGTAGGACTTTGGGTTCTCTTTGGTTTACCATTGAAATAATATGTTTCTCTTTTGTAAGGGTGTTATTATAGGAGGAATACCTTGGAGAAGTCATACAGTAGCTATCAAGTTACCGATCATGAAGATATTAACAATTGTAGGAAATTAAATTGATATGTGAAACAATATTGTTTCTAAACAAATCAATGAAAATATAATTTATTTGAAAAATCATGTATGGTGTAAGAAGACATTCCAAACAATGTAAAACTCCTCTCTGTTGCAATGGGTCCTGATGCATCGTAAACATGTATCCCTTCCCATAATTCCTTTAATTCATCTACGAGTGTTTGCAAGTAGGCATCCACATTCTTCACTGTTCTTCTACCAGGGAGTATGAGAGCCAACATAATATGTTCATTATTTATGGAAAACCATAGATGGATATTGTTATTGATCACTACTATAGAAAAAATAGAATAATTGATGTTTTGGAGAGAATATGGGTTGACACCATCCATGGCAATGCTAAGTTGTAGACTTTATACTTCATCCTCAATTTTTTCAGGTCGTGTATGTTGGGTGTGGAGCATGATTATCTTGTTTAATTTGTATCACAACATTGGACCCCTGTACCTTAAAAGGGGTGGCAACGCCACCCGTAATTAATCGCTGTCATGGGGGGTCTAGGGGGGGGCGGCAGCGCTTTTCGGAGCCCCCCCTGGCGGGGGATTTCGGGGGCAGCGCCCCCGAAGCTAAAAACAGATGTAAAATTTCCTTGTAAAAGTATAGTAATTTCTAGTCAATCTGGGCTGTTCATTAAGAAAATTATCTGACAGTATAAGTTATGTTTAGATTAGGGTTTTTTGCCCTATAAGGCAACCCTCTTGTATATATGAGGGTATTGTATTAAGGCTGTGTATTATGCGTGTATTCTCGGAGCGAGAAACAGAGAGGGAGATTGTGAGAGAGAACAAAGGATATTACAGTGGATCTACTGTAGGTTTTGTCTCTTCATTTTTGCTGGATAATAGAAAGGAAGGACTGGCTGTTCGGGGTAGACGTAGCCCAAACTAGGTGAACCACATATATCTGTGTCTCTCTGGTTTTATGTGTTTTGTGTGCTTGTATTTTCCGCATATTTTATGTGTTGCATTGCTCCATAATATATAATTTTCTAACAGTGTATCCTTTATATGCTTCATGGATATTGAGTCTATTAGGATTCACATAAATCCTGACCCACTTTTGTGTGAGGCATCCCATCCTTGTAACATAGCTAATTCTTTGCAACGAAAGAGTCTTTGAATCCTTGGGATTATAGGCATGTGCCTCAATATATTATGAGGAAGACCATGTGATTTACCGTTTTATTTAAATTATGGTACTTGTCATGCCCACATTTTGGACATATCTGTTTGTATGCATATTTTCCTCTATATAGAATGCAATCATTCTAACATGCATGATATGATATGTAGTCAACACCCACATTTTCAACAACTTCATTGCCTCTTTGAAGCTACCCGAAAATACATTACCACTGAGAATAAACTTAAATTTGAATATCCTATAGTTGGTGGGGAATATAATTGTACAATGTCAATATTTAACATTCATAAAATCAATCATTTTTAAATTTTATTGTGTAAAAAAACATAAGGAACTTGATCGATGATGCAAGACAATTACGTCGATATTTCCAGGAAACATGCATTCGACATGACAAACGTTTCTTTCAAGTTGTATAGAAACATTTTTATCCCTAGTTGAGTAAACTTTCACTTGCCACCAGGTCCAAAGAGAAGGGTGGTGGAAGAAAATTTCAGGATTTCAAATAATGTATCAGTGATATGAGCATCATCCCCTAGATCATCATTTTAGAATTCATCTAAAAACATTTCCTCCATGGAATTTGTATCCCACAAGTAATCATCCATGGCAACATCCATTTGATTGCCTCATGCATTACAAACTTATGATGAAGAGATACTATTGTTGTATTCATTCCTAATTAGTGAATCTAGACGTAGTGGGAATTGATTTGGTGGTTTATTCAACCATTCTTTTTGTGCTTCGTATTCGATTTTTTATTTTAATGCAACCTTCTCTTCAGTTTAAATTGTAGTGGGTTGCTCCAAAGTATGGTAGGTGGGTTTATCATCATCACTAGAATCATAATTTCAAAAAATATTGAATGTTATTAGTACAATATCAATGATACTAGTAAGCCTATCAATGCAATTTGTTTTTTGAAATTACATTGTACCAAGAAATTATTACCATCATTTAACCAGGATTGCAGCTCGAAGATGCCATGTTCCAATTGGTAGGGTGAAGAGATTTTCCATTTTCATCTACCAACTGATTGTGATATGCTTCTCCTAATAAGAGCTTCTGACGTTTTTTAAAATAATATGGAGAAATATTTTTTTCATTTGAACTTGACTATGAATCAGGTTCCTACAAATTTGGATATATTTTTATTCAAATTAAGATGGACTATGGGTGAAAATGTGAAGTTGGGTTACACTTTTTGCCCTTTTTTGAGAAAAAACTTTCATTTTTTTTCGATTCTTCAAATTTCTGCAAACTATAACAATTTTTCTATTTAGAATTTCATTTTGCGATAAAAATAAAAGTTGTTAGAAATTTTGGTAGATTTCTATTACTATTTTTTGGAATTTTTTTATGCACATTTGATATGTCAACTTAGCGTTTCTTTGAGTGTGTGTTTTTTAACAATCAAAGGATTCAGAAGAAGTCATGTTAATACGTAATGTTGTATTCTTTGAAAATTTGTGTTTTTGAGAAAAAAAAATGTGTTACAACAATATAGACATAGTGTACTTCGGTTTTGTCATATTTACAAATCCAATGGATGCATATCATAATTACTAGAATTTTTTGAACTGGTCCAATATGAAAAAACTACATATTTTGAGTATGTTTCGCGATGCAAGAAATTTCTTAACATATAAGTTATAAACTACAAATCTAAAAGCTACCCATTAGAGACAACAGACCAATGTAATGCCTGATAATTTTTTCAATTTTTTTTACAATGTATTTTGGGAGATACAGAATTTTGATTTCACTGAATCACAATGACCCCCAGAAATTGTTTGCACCCGTTTTCTTACAAAATTAATTAAAATTAGTAAATATTTATGATATTCCATAAAAGTTATATTTCCTGAAAGTAGATTCAATTCGGAAAATGGTTGTCTTGGTTCTGACAGTTAATTCATAATGTTTAATGGATTTTAATTAATCCAAAATTTCAGAAACGTATTCAGAGCTTGGATCTGCGTAACTGGTGACGTGTTAGTTTGGCTGAACTTCTATAAAAATTTCAACCGAACTATTTTTTGCACAAATAGCCCATCAAGTCTCACGCCTTAATAGTTTGGCCGAACTTTTTTTCAAAGTTTGGCCGAACTTATGCCTACTTTTCCATCAGCCGGAAAATTTCGGGGAGCCCCTCCAAAAAAACATTTCGCAACAATATAAATTGTCGTGAAATCATTCATAATTTTCGCACATTTCGCACATTTGGTCTAATTTTACAAAGGTCTTGGTTTGGGTTTAAATAATTTTCTTGGAGATTTGGGTTTAAGGACATTTCTTGGAGGCAGTCTGATTTTTCAAAGAATTTTTTTAGGTTTAAGGACTTTTCTTGGAAGACATTTCTTGGAGGCGGTCTGATTTTGCAAAGAATTATTTTGGGTTTAAGGAATTTTCTTGAACATACATTCAAAGGACATTTCTTGGAAGTATGTAATGCATTTTTTTGGATATTTTTTGTGCTTCATTTTTTTCTAAAGTATGGATTTGGGCTTAATTTCGAAAAGACATTTTCTGGAAGTATTTTTTAAAGTGACATTTTTTTTAAGTTGGAGGCATTTTTTGAAGTGACATTTTTTTAGAGTACGTGTTTTGAGTTGAAGTAAATATTTTGAGCTTTGTTTCATTTTTATAAGACATTTTTTTCTCGGATTTTTTAAAGTAAGTGTTTTGGATTGGAGTATGTATTTTTTGCAAAATTTTTAAAATGAATTTTTTTTTAAATTAAATATTTTGTGATGCTTTTTCTAACTGAGTTATTGTCTAAATTTTTGAAGGAAATTTTTTGAACTTCATAATCTATTATCATGGGAAATTGAAGGAATTGTGCGAGAAAATATGATTGAAAAATAGACCTTCAGGAACGAAGAGAAGAGACGAGACATTCTCGCAAAAGAAAGATAGAAGCACTCTCAAATATTGAAGGGTAAAATCAACCTCAACTAGAAATTGAAGCAAGTATGTAAATGTAAATATTATGATCTATTGATATATTTAAAATTTTCCTAGTGTAAAATGTGAAGCTTAATTTTTATTTGATGAAATAATTTTGAAAAATATTTACAAGCAAACGGATAGATATTCTCAAAATATTGTAACTCCCAGATACAAAATTCTGCATGTTTTTATGAGATATTTGGTCAATGAGATTAATATGTTAAAAATACTGTAAACAAAATCATGTATAAATTAATCACAAGTGTATATATGTATATATATATATATATATATATTTGAACATATGTACGTATTATTGAAATTATACATATATTTATAAATTTAGTTGTCATTAATATTTTAAATCACACAGGTACTATTTTGTTGAAATGTATGGTAGATTATTACTGCTAGGTTTCATGATGAGATGTTAGAAAATGTTGACACTCACACATATGGAGATAAAAAACCTGACCATTATATACGATATCATGTTAACCGCATTTTTTACACGTATTTCATAAAGGATCAGGAGACAATTCAAGCTCAAATGTTGAAAGGTATCCTATCATTAAGGAAATTAAAATAAGCTACGACACTACTGGGTATTCGAAAATCAACCAAAGATAAAAAAATGAAGGAAAATGTGATACAAAATATAAGTAGTGCTATAAATTCAATTAGGAGATCTAGACAGAAAAATGTTTCAATTGTACATAGAGGAATACATATGGCAATGGTTTCATCAGGTACTAAATAAAATCGTTTGGTAACATCTATGGCACGAGCATTAGGAACCTCGCGATTTTTTTTTCACAAACATCAGAAATTTCGACTGCAAATAGATGTAAATGATGAACTCGCTTGTTGGAGAGCTATTTGTAGGAAACCATACGAATATAGACTTGGAGAAAATGTTAAAAAAACATATACGAATATTGGAAGAAAAATTTTGCGTGCTTCGCCAACTGCAAAGCATGTGATGCTAAGAAGAATAACATGAAATCAATATGAAGAACATGAAAAATATTTCTTGGAAACCACTCACATAGAGTTATTCAACAATTTCAAAGAAGAGAATCGTGAAATTCATGTTTCAATCAGTGCTTTTGTTCAACAAAAACCATGGTATGTAAAACCTATCACTGTACGCGACACTTTTTGTTGCCGTTATCATGTGGAATTTGAGTTATATTATGACACATTCCTTGATTTTGGTAGAAAATTATGGAAGGATTCACCTCCTGCTTCCACTATCCGTGATTTCATATCTTAAATTCTATGTGAAAGAGAAACCGATGAACTGTTTTACAAAACGAAATGTGTTGGTGGTAAAAAATGTGATGATTGTGGAAATTTGACTAAATTTCAAAACAAATATCGCAATGATATAGATGATCAATCATTCTCCAACATGAAAGTGAAATGGAAAAGATATGAATATATCCATACATCGATTCAAGGTGCAAATAGTGTTAAAAGAATTGAATTACGAGAAGACAAAATTTTTATGATCGAATTTTTGAGAATGTTTGAGGCAAAAATTTACAAATACACCAAGCATTCCCATAGAGCTCGATGGAAAGACTTGCAATTCAAAAAATCTCATGAATTTTTTCCACCACGGACCATTTTGTTAGTGATTGATTTTGCAGAAAACTACACATTTGTTTCACAAAAAGGAATTCTGAGTGAATACTATCATTATGACCAAGTCTCCATGCTCGTCCATATTCTATATAGACATGCTGAACAAAATGTCGATCATATAGAAAGCACGAGTGAAAATTGACATATCGTTAAAGAATATCACTTTTATATCAGTGACAATCGTACACATGATACATATTTTGTACAACATTGTTTTGGAAAAATTTATGATTCCTTTAAAAATTATGGAATAACATTCAATGAACATTGGATATGGTCAAATGGATACGCAGGTCAATTCAAATCTACACGATCATTATTTTGGTTGTGTTGTCTTCATAAGAAAACCTGCATTAAACATTGTTGGAATTTATTTGAGACTAGCCATGGAAAAGAAGAACATGACGGTGCAGGGGCATGCATAAAACAAACACTTCAGAGATATCAATGAAACCCTCTACAAGCCGAATTTTGGATGCGAAAGAAGTTGTTCAATGGTGCATCGCTGCTCTAAGCCATGAGACTAACCCATCAAGGGAAGTATGAAGTTACATTCAATTTAATTTTGATTGGAAATCTAATTTTATCATGCAATGATTATCTTTGATTGTTTTTTGATATCATATTTACATTCTTCTTTGAATTTTCCATATAAAGGTTTTTTTGGCATATTGGGATCGAAGACGTAGATAGATCAATTGGAAATTACGTTGAAACAATAAAAGGGATTCAAAAATTGCATTCAATTAAAACAAAGTCATCAAGAAATGTGTTTGCATTAGATAAAGAAAATATTCTTGTTTTTGTCATGTTTGCATAGACAACACAAAATCCAATGACGTTTGTGAAAACAAAATGTATGGAAACGATTGGAAACATACATAGCTAAATACAAAGGGAAAAATGTCTGTTGCAATTTTTGAAGAAATGAAATCAGAGGAAACTACAATATCATCCGATGGTGATCGAGTTTCTGATCTTGTTAGAGAAGGTAACACTTGAATTGCTTTCTAATGATTTAAAGATCTAGAAATAAATTTAACTATGTATAATTTTGTTAATTTTGTTTTATTGTGTAGGAGACGTTTTTGTTGTAATTTCACCTATTGATAGTGATGGAAATGTGAATTATTATTTGATGCGTTGCACTGAACGAAAAAACAAATTATAAGAAAACTATAATGATCACGGATTTCAATATGAAAGAGGATATATTCTACTGAAAGGTTATTTTTTCAGACAAACTAATCAAAGTGGTGATTTTGTTTACTTTGAAGATTATGAACCTTATTTCATAATTTTTCAATATAGTCACTTGGTGTGTGCAGCACGCATAAAGTTGATAGAGGTTCAATCAAAGAAAAAAACGAAAATTAAGAAATGGAAAATTTCAAAATACGATCATGAATGGATTATTGAAGATGTCATTCCATTGGAATTTTTTTGATTGAAATGCCCAACAATTTATTCTCTTTGGATTAAATGTGTTTTAGAACTTCTAGTACTCAACTAAAAATTGAGTTGCTTATGTTATTTTTGCAAGTGTTTGCACATGTACAAATTGTTTTGGTACATGCACGTGCTCTAGTATCAACTGAAAGTAGCTTTTCTATACATGTGCATTGATGAAAAATGTTATATATATATATATATATATGTTCTAGAATGTAATTAATTGTTCAAGTAGTTTTATTATGTGCCTTGATGAAAAATGATTCACGTACTCAATATATATGTTCTAGAATGCAATAAATTGAAAGTGGTTTTTCTATGTGGATTGATGAAAAATTTTGCACGTACTGGATATATACACGAACTAAATGTGCCCAATTTTTCTTGTGGGATTTTCTGGTAAAAAGTATCCACAATGTAAATAAATCATCCACAGTATAGTTTTGTAAGAATATTCCTTTTAGACAAGAGACTCGGAGTACTTCTCCAACTTTTGGTGGGATTTGACCCACACCTCTATTCCTAATTGAAATATAGTACAAAATTTGTCTGTCCAATGGTTGTGTTGGGGTTCTCATGTTTTGGGCAGAATGGCAAGACCAAAAGATAAGACAATATTAGAACCACTTTCAGACCTCAGGATCTAGCCCTCCTGGGTCCAGAGAGGGATCTCTCTAATTTGAGCAAAGGTTTATGTCTATGAAGCTCAAAGTTTAAGATGTTAGGCTAGCTATAGGCACGGGTTTGTTTGATTGTTTATTTAGTTTCTGGTTATCAGGAATGAGGGATTCAATGTAAGATTAGTATGAGAAAAGAGGGATAAGGCAGAGGTGAAATATTATAGGAAGCATTCAAAACCATTAGGAAATGGAGTCAGGAAAGGATTTGCTTGCTACTCGATAGGCAAGCTTTCACTTGGGCTAGTCATCTCAAACTTAGGATCTTTCGAGATGATTATGTGATATGGAAAAGTAAGTGGGAGGAGATAACACAGGTTTCATGGCACAAAGTTACGATCCAACAGGTCGTACAAGGATCCTAGTGGACAGAGCTTATTCTAATCCCCAGTGTTCCAAAATCTTCCAACTAAATCTATAACAAGAAGCATCTAAGAAGTAAATACATTTAATTCATACACCAGAGAGCAGGCAATAACATCCACTACACTAGTTAAACCAACTGAAATCACTTCTTAGATAATAAATTCAGAAGAGAAACATAAATGGCAAGGAGAGCAGCAACATAGGGTACCTAACAAGGGTAAGTCCTATGCCAAATTTCTGATGCAAGCCAGTAGAAATGAAATGAAATGAATGTAAACATAGAGATAGGAAAACATCACCGATGCTTCAGATCAGGATCCAAAGAAATGTGCTTGTCATATTAAGTAACAATACCAATCAAGTACAAAATTTCCAATAGCTGAATACTCAGTCTGAAAACATATCCATCAACCTATCTTACAATCTTTACACAGAGACTGAGTCTCAAAAGCAACTGCTTTCGGTTATCCGATAACTAATCAACAACCATTACAATGATTTTTTCATGAATTTATAGCCCCGGAGGAGCAGAGGAGGTAGGTGGAGAACTAAATGCAGTATTAAACTTCTGAAAAGAAAGAGGGCCGAAGCCCATTCTGTATAACTCTTGTGCATTAATTTCTGATGTTCTTTGAGTGCATGAACGATCTTCTTCAGACTGGGAATTACTCTAATATAACTCTGACGTGCTCTGACTGCAGTATTGTGCAGTACCTTGGTGTATAAACAAATGACTTAATGGACTTCCATGCTGGTGAAACAAATGCTTCTGATAGCGTAGGATTGCTGCGAAGGGGAGAGAAACCTTCTTGGACACCATATAAATTGAAACCATAATGTGTACTTTGTCCTTACTCTGGAAGAAACATTCTGCTGATTTGAACCCTGATTTCATGAATCCCTGCGTGATGTACCTTCTGCATGATCCTTAGGTTCACTGATCTGTTACTTTTCGTCTAAACTATTGTATTAAACTCAAAAACTCAATTCTGAATGCTAGAATCCATGATCATGAAGTTGGTTTTTCTTCACGGCTTTATAAATGTGTCGATTCTGCAATATCTGGGCTTTAATGGCACGGGATAGAGTCTGTGAAGTTTCAAACTTCGTCCTTTGATGGAATTTATAATGCCGCCACCTTTCTTGACATTTCCCTGCAGTACCAGCTTCAGTTTTAATTTTTCCTGCTCAATGCACCGCTTACAATGATTCCTATGAATTATGGCAGCTTTCCGCCTCTCTGGAAACCCTGCATAATATGAAAACTTGTTAAGAAAACAATGGTGGTGGTGGATGTAACGGGGTGGCTAGACTGACTTCACGGACTGGTCGAAGGTGAAACTATCATGGATGACCTGCAGTGAGGTGAAAACGATGGAGACTACAGTCAGAAGGTGGTGTGGAGGAAAAAATGAATGAGAAACCTTTGAATATCCGACCTTTGAATGAAACATGAAACTGGAGGGAGGTCGTATGGTGGACACGTGGAGGTGACGTGGAGGACTGGGCGATGGCAGAATAGTCAACAGCGGGGGTAATTGAATGCGGACCGTCTGATCGTGGCAGAGATCAACGACGGAGGGCGAAGGACGATAGGCCAGGGGTACGACAGCTATGGTTTAAACCCCACGCAGCTTCGTTGATTGCTGACCGTTGGATGAGGCGCCTAACATCTAATGGCTGATATGAATATCGCTGCGCGTCCTGAGTCAAAAGTTAATGTGCGATGGACAAGCGGTTTTGAAACCGTACAGGAGCCATGTGTCGATCGCCATATGGAATCGCTGGCCGATGGGAAAATACCGCCAGCCCTCGGATGGTGGTGTGATGAAAATCGGGCTGTTTTCTGAACAGTGCACGGGCGGGGACCACAGGGGCAGGCAGACTCCATACTGTCAGATCACAATTTAAATGAACGGCGATCGCCCTGTCAGGATTATAACAGGGAAATGTGAAGGGTTTCGGGTTCAACGATCTCCATTCGATCAATAAGATCAACGGTCGATGTTGCACCCGATACGCTTTGGAGATAGGCGCTTTAGTACTGGCGGGGGGTTTTCGGCGCCGGGTCACTTGGAGGAAAAGGTGAGGGGGGCTAGCAGAAGAGGGGCTAGGCCTATTATAACGTGGAAAATGGGTTTTTAAGCCGTTTTAATGCATTTTGAAGCCTTTAGAGGGTAACGATAAAGGGTAGGGGGGGAAAATGGAACAAAAAAGCGTGGAGGTAGGATTTAAAGGGGAATTTGGGGGGAAAAGAGGGGCAACATGGGGAGTTTCTGCAAAGGGAAATTTGTCCAACGCAATGCAATAGGAGACCTCAAGGATGATGTGTCTTTGTGGAGATGCATTCATTGAGGGCTCAAAAACAAATTTAGCCCCCTGTTTTGCTTTGTCAAAAATTTACAGGGGGGCTAACAGTGGCTCCACATGGGGATGGCTTCTTCTTGAAGGAGTCAAGAATTCAGAGAATAGATCTTTGGAGTAGGCCAGTTGTCTGCTACTTGGCACATCCCTTTTTCTTTGATTGGTTGCCACAATATGAAGACATTATATCAGCAAAAAAAATTTCCCAACAAACTACCTACCCACACTACAATCCTATCATTTTTCTTCTTCAGGGGTGCACTTGAGCTAGCAGACCCTTTACATCATTCATTTTTGCAAACATTAAGTAAACCTATTCTAAATATACCCTTATTTCTCCATGAGACCAGATTAGACTGTTGGTCTCATATGTTTCTCTACCTAATCTACTATCTGCTGGGGTTAAACTATCTAGCAGATTTCTTCTCTACATTCTACAATAGAAATTGAAAAAAAATCAAGCCAGGATTAGACTGTCTGAGTTGTTGTGGGTCCGAGGCATAAAGACAGTTGCACATGGACAAGATTTGCAAAAAACTGAAAACAAAACTGTGAAGGCTCGAGATCTGAAACTTGAAACATACTTCTTTTCCTTTGTGACTCAAGATTTGAGCATGTTAGAGTCACTTATTTTTCATTTCGGCTCTGGTTTTGTGCATGTTTGAGCTGATTCTTCTTTCTTCTTTGCTGGCCCAGATTTTGAGCATGTTAGGAGCAGCTGCTTTTCTTTCTTTGGCTCAGTTTTGAGTTTATTGGAACCACCCTTTTGCATATCAGAGGTCCATGTTTTAAGCATGTCTGAACCTCTGTTTTTCCTCTATCTTTTCTTTAATTTTTTTTTTTTTTTTTTTTGAAAATAAAGACTGCAATGGTATGTACAATGGAAATGGAAACTGGAAACTGTAACGTAGCAGAACTAATGTTTGAGCATCCTGCCATTAACAGGACCCCCAAACAGTTCAGTGCCATCTAATTCTTGTAAGAAGAAAGCATTGGGACCCACAGTGGCCTGGATGAGGTATGGACCTTGCCAGAAACTGTTGAACTTACTGTGATTTCCTTTATCCTCTCTTCTCAAATCCCACTTCAACACCTTATCTTCAACTTTGAAATCAACAGCTTTGGTTCTTCTGTCAAACAATTTCTTTATGTTCTCCTAAGCTTTCACTGCTCTGTTGTAGACCTCTTCCCTTGTTTGTTGGAGATGGATTGTCTGATTTATTCTCCTCACCATGTTGTCCTCTTCTGTTTGGATCTCCTAGATTAGTTTGATCACTGGTATCCCAAGGCTAGTAGGAAATACTGCTTTTGTTCCATATACAAGCTGAAAAGGTGGCATGCCAATGTACTTCTTTGTTGTAAGCCTGTCAACCCATAAAGCATATACCAACTTGTTATGCCATGATTTTTTGTTCTCTTCCAATAGTTTTTTGATGATGATCACCAGGCTCTTGTTTGAGGGTAATATGAAGTTGAATGACCAAGTGCTATTTGGTACCTGTGACAAAAATCAACCATCTTTTTGTATCCGAAAGTAGTAGCATTATCAGTGATTATTTTCCTTGGGTAGCCAAACCGAGAAAGGATGTGACTTTCTAGGAAACAAATGATGACTGCATCTATGGAATTCCTAGTGGGCACGGACTCTATACATTTAGTGAAATAATATGTGGCTGTTAGGATCCATTTGTGCTGAGCAAAAGAAGCAGGGTGAATTTCCCCTATGAAATCTAGGCCCCATTGCAGAAAGGGACCTTCAACAGTGATGGGTTGTAGGGGTAAAGGGAGGATTTTTCTCTTGCCCTCAAAGATCTGACATATGTGGCAGGAAACTATCATTTTATGAACATCATTGAAGAGTGTGGGCCAATAGTAGCCAGCTGTGAGTATTTTGTTTGTAGTAGCTTTCCAACTCAGGTGGCCTCCACATTCTACAACATGGAATTCTTGTTTAACCCCCTCTGCCTCATTTTCAGGCAAACATTTTAGCAATAGGCCATTAAGATTCTTCGAGTATAGGTTTTCATCTAAGATGTAGTAATTTCTGGCTTTTAGCTTTAAGAATCTGGCCTTGGTCTTTGATAGCTCGGGAGGGGCATTGAGATGTGTCAGCACATACAGAATGTCGGAATACCAAGGGGAGCTCTGAAATTTTTCCTCAACAGTGAGATCAGGAAGTTCTTGTTGCTCATCCAAGGTACTTATCATGTTTATGTCTAGGGCTTGTAGGTTCGATTCAGCCATTAACTTAGCTAAGCCCTAACCTTTAATCATTTTGGTGGGTTTTATCTCAAGGTCATATTCTAAGATCACTGCTATCCATTTGCCCCTTTTCCAGTCTGGGTCTTGGGACAGTATATCTTTTACTATGATGTTGGGCACATAAGCTACATTGTGGGAATGCAATATGTACACCCTGAAGTCTTTCAAGGCCTTAATCAGAGCATAGGCCTATTTCTCCATGATGTTGTATTTCAAGGGTGCATCTTTGCGTGCTTTGCTAAAGAAGGCAATTGGCTGTTCCATTCCCTCTGTGTTTTGCTACAGCAAGACTGTAGCCACTGTATGTTCTGAGGTGAATGAAAAGATCAGGAAATCTTTAGAGAAATCTGGGTTGATTAGGACGGGAGCTTGGGTAAGTGCAAGTTTCACTGATTCAAACAATTTATTAGCTCCCACGGTCCATTTAACTCCTGCACCTTTTTTCAGCATGTTAGTTATGTTCCTAAGGTGTTTAGCCAGGTTTGGAATAAACCTCCTAAGGAAGTTAATATTTCCAATGAAATATTGTAATTCCTTGATATTTCTGGGGTGTGCGATCTGTGGTATTCCCTCAACTCGCTGTGGCTCTATCCTGATTCCCTTCTCGGATATAATGTGGCCAAGGATTTTTCCCTTCTGTAGCCCAAAGATAGTCTTTTTGGGATTTAGGGACATCCCAAACCTTCTGCATTTTTCAAAAACCTTTCTCAGATGTTCTAGGTGTTCTTCTTCAGTCTTGGAATAGACTGTTATGTCATCCAAGTAGATAACAATGAAGTGTCCTATTTCATCTGAAAATGCTATGTCCATTGCTCTTTGGAAGGTGGCTCCAGCATTCATCAATCCAAAAGGCATTTTCACATACATGAAGGTACCCCATGGAGTGGTAAAGGCTGTTTTGAGTTGGTCTTCTAGGATTACTAAGACTTGGTTATATCCAGAGAAACCATCTAGCAGGGAAATCCTCTTAGAACCTACTACCTTCTAAAGAATATGTTCCATTTTAGGCAAAGGGTAATTGTCTTTGAGTGAGGATCTATTGAGATTCCTGAAGTCTATACACAATCTAATTTCTCATATCTTCTTCCTCACAGCCACTAAGTTTGATACCCAATCAGAGAACCTCATAGGCACAATTATACCTGCATCATACATCTTCTTAATCTTCTTCTCTACTGCAGGCAATTGTTTGGGATTCATTCTGCGAAGTTTTTTCCTAAAGGGCTTCTGATTTTCTTTCAAGGGTATTTTGTGCTAGATAATATTTTTTTCATAGGCCTTTAAGTCTTCATAGCTCCATGCAAACACATCAATGAATTCCTTGAAAAGGTCAATGTATTTCTTTTTCATGTCTGCAGGTAAAGACTTAACCAGTTTAATAATTTTGGGCTTATCTTCAGTGCCTAAGTTGCATTCTTCCACATCAGAGTCTGCATGTTCTATAGTGGGCTTTTTTGCCACATCATCAAAGTCAAAGAGGTCCTCTAAGGGTGCCAGGCCTCTAGGTATATTCTTATCTTTGGCCTGCAGCACCTCTACCTCTTCACTATCTGCATTTTCACATTTGCGAGCTGGGTTTCCAGTATGTTCATATAAAGAGTTTATTTCTACATTACAGGATGTTTCTTCCTCATCTGAGGACTCATCACTTAGGCAGCTATGGTCAAATTTAGAATCTGAATCAGAAAACTCAAACTCGTTTCTGCCTACCAGAAAATCTTCGATTTGTTTGTCACCTTCAAAAACCTGCCAATATTTTTCGTTTTTTGGCACGACAGGTCTGAATTTGGTCTGAATGATGATTTGTTAGTCACTGGGAGTCTTGGGGTATGAGCTGGCCAGGCAAGCTAATCCATTTGCAATGAAATTTTGACTTCTAGGAATGAACACTAATTTGTATTCAACAAACGTTTTCAGCAGATCCGAAGTGTCATTCCTATATGCTCTTAGCCTAGGATGTTTCGCTGTGTATTCCCCGTTTACCTGTTTAATAATCATCTCAGAGTCTCCACGCACATTAATCCTATGGGATCCTAATTTTCTCAATAGATTGAGACCCAGGATCAGAGCCTCGTATTCAACGATGTTATTCGTGCATTTGAAATGCAGACTACAGGCATGAATCTCTGCGTAATCACTTTCTGTGTTATGAATCCATACTCCTGCCCCAGCAGTTCTTTTGGTGCATGAACCATCGAAGTTCATCACCCACAGGGGTTCATTTTCGTTTTCGTTATCACTCTTTTCCCTATAGCTAGTTTCGCCATTATGTTGCATTGTAGGGTCTATACTGGGCTGTGGATTGCTTTGTTCCTCGTGAAATGTATGTGTTTTAGGGATCTGTTCGAATGGTTGTTTATGCTCTGTTTATTGCTCACTTGGGGTTAGGTCTCCACCGCATATCCTACAGGTTTCATTGTGGTTTTATTCTTCTTTTTCCTCTAAATCCAAAGCCGCCATTATATTAAAATCAACAGCTTCTGTCTCTCCATTTGTATCTCTGTCTTGGGACTTTGACCCTTCTAAAGATTCATCATTACAAAATATGAATGAGTTAAGGTCTGTATGTACAGAGTAGAGAGGTGAATTTTCTGGTTTTTCGGGGCTACTTACTAGGAATTTCATTTGTGCCTCCCTATACAGTTTTCTAAGTTGGCCAAAGATTGGGATTGTGGCATATGAGCCATCCATCTGCATTATACCCTGCAGCTTGGCTCCCCATGATCTTGATAGTAGCATGCCATACTTAGGTGGCACATCTGCCACCACAACATCCATGACCATACATTTAGCTGGGATTTGAGTTAAGCTCACACACAAGTCTTTGATCAGGCCTAGGCATTTTACTCTGCTAGAGTCAAAAGAGTATAAATCTTTGTAAGGTCTGGTTATCTCTAGACCTAGTCTTTCCATAACTACCTTAGGCATTAGGTTGTGAGATGCTCTAGAATCATACATTGCATTATGCAGGATCTTGTCATGAATGTTGAGACTGATATAGAAAGGTGGAACTACCCCTTCCTGAAACTTCCCATCTATCTTAGGACCAAACAAGAGGGCAGGTTGATCATCATTTAAATTGATAGAGTCACCATTCTCACCTAAGTTCAAAGCTCTCAAAATCTGGCCTTTATATACATCCTAAGTGGCCAGCTCAGAAAGTGGGACAGAGATTTTAATTCTTGCAATCTCACTTTCCAAATTGAAATTGGACTGACTCTTTGGAATGTTCATCTCTGTTTTATTTGCCACTGTCTTAGTGGCTAAGTCAGTGTGTTGGCTCTCATTATGTACAGTGTTTGTGAAAGTTTTATCAGGAGCACTAACTACAGTGCTAGTGCTGCTAGCTGGTTTACCTTGTGCATTAGTGTTTTGGTTGTCATTTTCTTTATTCTTTCCAGAACTTTCAGCTGATGGTTTGCTACTTTCAACAATTGCTTTACAAGATTTCTCAGGACTCTTTTTGATGGTAGTCTCAGAAGCTTTGGGTTTAGTATTTTCTTGACTCTTTTTACTCCTAAGTTCATACTATTCTCTGACCTACATCATGGCATTTTCAAACCCTAACCTGTAATATTCAGATTCCAACCATTCCTCCTCCCAACCAGAGGGTGAAGGCTGATCTTCTTCTGAGTAACAGTTGTGGATTGAGTCTTCTGTTTCAAACATGTTTATTTTGTTTCCCTCAGACTCTTCTATGATTCCCTCATCTTCGTCAAGAAAGTTTTGGAATGGGGGAATAACTTGTTGATCTGATTCTTTTTGTCTGTTGGGAGTGTTATTGTTTCTTCTAAAGTTTTGGTTCTGGCTTTGGTTTCTGTTATGGTTACTAACTGTGACAACCATTTTTTCCATCATTTGCTGTAATATTTCCACATTTTTAGACAATTTATCATAATTTTGGTCAGATGTGGAAGCTGCATTGTCATATCTATACGTTACCCTTCTCTCAGATTTCAGTCTTTCTCTTTTTTCAATCAAATTGGCTTCTATGTTCACTGCTCCTTTCTGCATCTCCTCAAATGTGTTGTATTCCTTATCTCTAAGCTCATAGGCCATGTCAGCATCAAAACCTTCAGGATATTTTGCTAGGGCCATGCCTTTTGGATGTTTCATATGTGGAGGGAGAGAATTATAAATGCTGTTAAACCTTGTTGTGTAATCATGAACACTCTCTCCTGCATTTCTTTTAAGGGTCATGTATTCTGCCAGGAGTTGGAAAGGGTTTTCCCTAGTTTCCCATTTGTTTATGAAATTCTGATACAAGCCCGGAAGATCATTGATGCTACCTGGAGGTAGGCCTTTAAACCATTTCTTCACATCACTCCCTAAGCTTTGGGCAAAGATTCTCATTTTGACTGTATCATCATCAATTTCCATGTAGTCAAAAGAGTGTTCCATTTTATCTACATGTTGCTGGGTTGTGATGGATTCCTTTGCAGTGAAATGTGGGATCTTCGACTGATAATCATTAGGTAATGGTAATAGAGGTTGAGGTAAAACCAGAGGTGCATACCAGGCCACCATGATGATGTTTTGATGGGCTAGAGGAGCTTGGGCAGCAGGTATGTGGATGACAGGGATGTTATGACCAGTAGAGAACTGATGAGCAGACCTAGGGTGACTTAGCCCCAAGTTTTGTATGAAATGTAAATCAAGAGGTGTAGACGAAGGGGTCTGTCTGTTCCCAAGGTGTCTATCACCTTGCTGTGGTGAATCAGGGAGCTCAGAGTCTGGCTGGTCTAAGCTACTGAATGACCTAGTTCTAGATAAGCTGTTAGGTAGGTCTAGGTCAAGGTGAAAGTGTGACAGAGCTGTAAGATCTTCTGGTGCAGAATTAGTTCTATGGATGTGTTTGAAAATAACTGATATTTTAGGTGTATGAGCTCCCTTGAGGATGCTATCAGGATTGTCAACTATTTCAGGTGGGTCTGGGTTAGGGTAAGCTCTTGTATGAATGGTTCTAGAAGCCAGAATGTTGTTTTCTGATCCAGCAGCTTAACCCTACTTGTTACTTCTATTGTGGTTGATTTTTTTATGAGGGTTGGTCTCCCAGTGGAGTCTAACGTGAACCAAGATAATCAACAGGCTTACTCATCACCAGTGGAGTCTTTGAAACGTTTATGGAATGTTGGAGTCACCAAGTGGAGGGTTTAGAAAGTTTTTGGAGGGTACACTATCCACCACAGTGCTCTTGAGATGTCCCCTCTCAAGGATATCTTCAAACACAACAAAATATAACCAGAGATTGACTGGGAGGGCATTTACCAGATATGTCACCTCAGAAAGAGTATGAGATCCGGAGGCTACCTAGCCCTTTCCAGACTCTGTCCAAGAGTATGGGAAAACAAAAAAAATGGTGTAGAGGTTGATGTGAGAATAGGATTTTTTAACTGCTAACCTAACCAGAGATTGTAGGTTTTTTGAATTCTTAAGGATGTTTAAGGTGTAATGCACTCAGTTCCCCAGCGGAGTCGCCATTATGTTGGGGTTCCCATGTTTTGGCCAGATTGGAAAGACCAAAATATGAGACAACATCAGAACCACTGTCAGACCTCAGGATCTAGCCATCCTGGGTCCAGAGAGGGATCTCTCTAATTTGAGCAAAGGTTTATGTCTATGAAGCTCAAAGTTTAAGATGTTAGGCTAGCTATAGGCACGTGTTTGTTTGATTGTTTATTTGGTTTATGGTTATCAGGAATGAGGGATTCAATGTAAGATCAGTATGAGCAAAGAGGGATAAGGAAGAGGTGAAATATTCTAGGAAGCATTCAGAACCATTGGGCAATGGAGTCAGGAAAGTATTTTCTTGCTACTCGATAGGTAGGCTTTCACTTGGGCTAGTCATCTGAAACTTAGGATCTTTCGAGATGATTATGTGATATGGAAAAGTAAGTGGGAGGAGAACACAGGTTTTAGGGCACAAAGTTACGATCCAGCAGTTTGTACAAGGATCCTAGTGGAAAGAGCTTACTCTAATCCCCAGTGTTCCAAAATCTTCCAACTAAATCTATAACAAGAAGAATCTAAGAAGTAAACCCATTTAATTCATACATCAGAGAGAAGGCAATAACATCCACTACACTAGTTAAAACAACTGAAATCACTTCTCAGATAATACATTCAGAAGAGAAACATAAATGGCAAGGAGAGCAGCAACATAGGGTACCTAACAAGGGTAAGTCCTACGCCAAATTTCTGATGCAAGCCAGTAGAAATGAAATGAATGTAAACACAGAGATAGGAAAACATCACTGCTGCTTCAGATCAGGATCCAAATAAATGTGCTTTTCATATTAAGTAACAATACAAATCAAGTACAACATTGCCAATAGCTGAATATTCAGTCTGAAAACATATCCATGAATGTATCTTACAATATTTACACAGAGACTAAGTCTCAAATTCAACTTCTTGCAGTTCTTTGATAACTGATCAACAAACATTACAATGATTTTTTCATGAATTTATAGCCCCGGAGGAGCAGAGGAGGTAGGTGGAGAACTAAATGCATTATTAAAATTCTGAAAAGAAAGAGGGCCGAAGCCTATTCTGTATAACTCCTGTGTATTAATTTATGATGTTCTTTGAGTGCATGAACGATCTTCTTTAGACTGGGAATTACTCTGATATGACTCTGACGTGCTCTGACTGCAGTACTGTGCGGTACCTTGGTGTATAAACAAATGACTGAATGGACTACCATGCTGGTGAAACAAATGCTTCTAATAGCGTAGGATTGCTGCGAAGGGGAGAGAAACCTGCTTGGACACCATATAAACTGAAACCATAATGTGTACTGTGTCCTTGCTCTGGAAAGAACATTCTACTAATTTGAACCCTAATTTCATGAATCCCTGCGTGCTGCACCTTCTGCATGATCCTTAGGTTCACTAATCTGTTGCTTTTCCTCTAAACTGTTGTATTAAACTCAAAAACTCAATTTTGAATGCTGGAATCCAAGATCATGAAGCTGGTTTTTCTTCACGGCTTCATAAATGTCTCGATTTTGTAATATCTGGGCTTTAATGGCGCGGCATAGAGTCTGCGAAGTTTCAAACTTCATCCTTTGATGGAATTTATACTGCCGCCACCTTTCTTGACATTTCCCTTTAGTACCAGCTTCAGTTTTAATTTTTCCTACTCAATGCGCCACTTACAATGATTCCTATGAATTACGGCGGCTTTCTGCCTCTCTGGAAACCCTGCACAATACGAAAACTTGTTAAGAAAACAATGGTGGTGGCCGATGTAACGGGGTGGCTAGACTGACTTCGCGGAGTAGTCGAAGGCGAAACTATCATGGATGACCTGCAGTGAGGTGGAAACGATGGAGACTATAGTCAAAAGGTGGTGCAGAGGAAAAAATGAACAAGAAACCTTTGAATATTCGACCTCTGAATGAAACATGAAACTGGAGGGAGGTCGTACGGTGGACACGTGGAGGTGACATGGAGGACCGGGCGATGGTGAAATAGTCAACAGCAGGGGTAATTGAATGCAAACCGTCCGATCGTGGCGGAGATCAATGGCAGAGGGTGAAGGACGGTAGGCCAGGGGTACGGAAGCTATGGTTTAAACCCTACGCAGCTTCGTTGATCGATGACCGTTGGATGAGGCGCCTAAGATCGAATGGCTGATATGAATATCGTTGCGCGTCCTGAGTCGAAAGTTAATGTGCGATGGACAAGCAGTTTTGAAACCGTATAGGAGCCATGCGTCGATCACCGTATGGAATCACTGGCCGATGGGAAAATACTGCCAGCCCTCGGATGGTGGTGCGATGAAAACTGGGTTGTTTTCTGAACAATGCGCGGGCGGGGACCACGGGGGCAGGCGGACTCCAGACCATCAGATCACAATTTAAATGAACGTCGATCGCCCTGTCGGGGTTACAATAGGGAAACACGAAGGGTTGTGGGGTCAACGATCTCCGTCCGATCAATAAGATCAACGGTCGATGTTGCACCCGATACACTTTGGAGATAGGTGCTTCAGCGCTGGCCGGTGGTTTCTGGCGCTGGGTCACTTGGAGGAAAAGATGCAGGGGGCTAGCAGAAGAGGGGCTAGGCCTATTATAACATGGAAAATGGGTTTTTAAGCCATTTTAATGCATTTTGAAGCCTTTAGAGGGTAACGATAAAGGTTAGAAGGGGAAAATGGCTAACAAAGGGTGAAGGTAGGATTTAAAGGGGAATTTGGGGGGAAAAGAGGGGCAACATGGGGAATTTCCACAGAGGGAAATTTGTCCAAGGAAATGGCATAGGAGACCTCAAGGATGATGTGTCTTCGGGGAGATGCATTCCTTGAGGGCTCAAAAACAAATTTAGCCCCTTGTTTTGCTTTGTCAAAAATTTATAGGGGGGCTAACAGGTTGGATATGTTCTATGTTCTAGAATGCAATTAACTGAATGTCATAAATTTACCAATTTATAAATCAACAAGGCTAGATATTTGAGTGCATTAATGACATTGACCTGAATTCAACAAACATATATTTACTTCTTATATTTCCAATCAAAATTAAAGGGATTTACATATATCTACTTCTTTACTTTTTTTTTCAATTAGAGCTCAATTGATATGGTTAGTTGCATGTTCTTCCTATTGGAAATTTTTTCACTCAAACAAGAGTATGTAGAGATCAAAATCAATCTTAAGATGCCAAATGTACTTAAACCATCCAAAAATTGAGTCTTAAAAACTTTTTGATTAAATCAAAACAACACTTCACATGGGAGTCTTCCATCTAGGCCAAATGTAGATTGAAACCATCCAAAACTTAGATCAAAACATTAACATTATATCAAAACATTTAACATTTAACATTAAATCAAAATTAAAGGGATAATATACAACTTCTTTACTCTTTTTTATTAAATCAAAACAATACTTCACATGAGAGTCTTCCATAGGCCAATTGTAGATTGAAACCATCCAAAACTTAGATCAAAACATTTAACATCTAACATTAAATCAAAATTAAAGGGATTTACATATAACTACTTTACTATTTTTGATTAAATCAAAACAATACTTCACATGGGAGTCCTCCATAGGCCAAATGTAGATTTAAACCATCCAAAACTTAGATCAAAACATTTAATATTATATCAAAACATTTAACATTTAACATTAAATAAAAATTAAAGGGATTTACATATAACTACTTCTTTACTATTTTTTATTAAATCAAAACAACACTTCACATGGGAGTCTTCCATATAGGCCAAATGTAGATTGAAACCATCCAAAACTTAGATCAGAACAGAAAAGGGGCTACCCATAACTGGGAAACCAGCCCAGAAGATGCTGCCCAATATCGGGAAACCAACAGACATAGAGTGTTCAGAAGCACGGTGATTACAAAACATTACTAAAGTTCAAAAAAGCTAAAGAGGACCTGACATCAGGCTAGATATCGATGTGTGTAGGAGGATTCTCCTCCACAATTGGAAAACTATAGTCCTCTAAGTCATCATCTACTCCCTTGGAGTGCTGGGAGGATCTCTTTGAAGCGGAAGATGAGCCAAAGTCGTCCTTGATCTTTTTCTCCACATTGGCCGAGCTGCCGATGCTTGTGCCATCTCTGTTGGAGCTTGTCGAGCCAGATTTGACTGGAAGAGCTGCCAACTTCGTGGTTTCTTGGGGCTGATGGGTTGGGATGGTGAACTTTCTCCGTCACTTCCTAGAACTAGAGGCACCTTCATCTTGCGGCTCCTCCTGAAAAAAGACAGAAATGGTCCCCATAATTCGAGGTCTGACTATAGCACTGGTGAAGTGAAATTGTGCGACACTACTTACCAGAGGAGGGTGGCTTCCTATGTCATGGATTGAAAGAGGCGTGTGAGAGCCAGCACTCCTGCACCCTGCACACCTACCCCCACCTCCCCTTCTACAACGCATCTGATGTCTACGCATGGGAGTCTTCCATATTCCAAATGTAGAATGAAACCATCCAAAACTTAGATCAAAACATTTAACATTATATCAAAACATTTAAAACATTTAACATTAAATAAAAATTAAAGGGATTTACATATAACTACTTCTTTATTATTTTTTATTAAACAAAAACAATACTTCACATGGGAGTCTTCCATAGGCAAAATGTAGATTGAACCATCCAAAACTTAGATCAAAACATTTAACATTATATCAAAACATTACTTCAAAACTTAGTTTTAAAAACTTTTTGATTATATCACAACATTACTTCACATGATTAATGTACTTCAAGCATCCAAAACTTGGGTTTTAAAAGCTTTTTGATTATATCACAACATTACTTGACATGCCATCCAATTGTAGTTCAACTATCCAATAAAAACATTTAATATTATATCACATGTGCCAAATGTAGATTGAAACCATCCAAAACTTAAGTTTTAAAAACTTTTTGATTATATATCGTGCAACATTACTTCACATGCCATGCCAATTATATTTCAACTATCCAATAAAAACATTTAACATTATATCACATGCCAAATGTAGATTGAAACCATCCAAAACTTAACTTTTAATTTAACAAAAAATTATAGATCACAACATTACTTCACATGCCAAATGTACTCCAAGCATCCAAAACTTAAATTTTAAAAACAAAACAAATTATAACACATCATTACATAACATGCCAAATGTAGTTCATATGACAACATTAATTTATAGATGACAACATTACTAGTAGTTCAATTATCCAAAACTTAAAAGTTTTAAAAACCAAACAAATTATATAACAACATTACTTCACATTCACATGCCAAAAGTACTAAAACCATCCAAAACTTAACTTTTTGGAACAAAACAAATTATATTAACACTGTAATAAAATATGTACAAAAATTGTAGATCTCACAAGTATCAAATTGTATCAAGTTATATATATATATATAACAGTGCATCTAGATAATATATAAAATAAATAAATTTAAGACTATCTAAATCTTGAAATCAAATCTACAAATCATGTCCATCAAATAGAGATGGATGTAGCGTCTTTCATATCAGGGTCTCAATCCGCACACTATCATGCGAATCATGGGAAACATGTACACACTTCACATGTACAAACATTAAAATTTGATGTTTTAAAAATGAGTGAGAATATATATAGAACTTCATGTAAAAAAAAAAATATAAAAAAAAAATCATGTAATGCCTCATGAGGTTCCCTCTCCATTTGTTCACTTGCTTCAAGTTCCCCCCCACCATGGGAACATCTGCAAAGGTAAACTGTACAATATACATGTACAGTTATATATATATATATATATATTAAAAAATTTCAAATGAAAATGCACGTGTACATATATAAAATTATTTTCAATAATATTAAAAAAAAAGTTAGACAACTTGTTCAAATGGTTGAAATGGTGTGGATGTTCCTATCTCCGTCGCTAGAGTCCATGGATTAAAGAAATCTTCTATAGGAGCCTAAATTCAAAAAATTTAAAATAACTCAAGATATATATATATCTCAATTTTTAATGGAACTTTTTGAGGTGGAATATATATATATATATATATATATATATATATATATAACTTAAACATAAATTTTAAAAGTGAAAAATTGTCCATACTTGTGGCTCATCTCTTAAGGAAGTAGAAGGTACATCTCCCAAGGAAGAAGAAGGTACCGCCATCCCAAAAACATCGGACGGAATCGGAATCTGTTAAAACATTTTATCATTATATATACATACATGTACATGTGTGCACAATTATTTATTTTAAAATATCACTTAAAAAACACTAACATTTGCCAACATATCTTGATGGTGAGACCCATCTGCATTGTTTGAACCAGAGGTCCCGAACGTGATATTAACATTTTCATCACTCATCATGCGTGACAACTGCAAATGGTGTTTTAACATATAATGATACATTTTTGTTAGATTAATGTACATACAAATAAATGTATACATGTACATACACATGTATTTATTAAAAATTGTACACATGTATACATGTTAAAATAATTGAACCCCAAGGTCATTAACACATACCATTCTTATGCCCTCTTCCTCATGAAGAATTAGGTCTTGAAAACCATTGCGACAATTCTTTGCATATATTTGGAGATCTTCAATATTCATGTTGTCAATCTCTTCATCTGTACAATACACAAAATTGGTATGTGCATTTTCACGTGCTCTTTGTCGATTTAGGAAAATATCGACTCCACCTAATCTGCTGTAAGCATTTTCGATCATGACATCCCTTGCTTCTCGACTTATTTGAGAAGTCGCATCCATCTTTGACCGGAGAGTTTCGACCCGAAAAGGTCGACTCACCAATGGTGGCTCAGGGCAAGGCAACTCCACATCTCTCTTAGTGCACTTATAGTCATATAATCGACCTTTCCCTGGACCAAAAAATTATGACGGAAGGTCATTGTAGTTGGGTTTCATATTCAAAAAAAATCTGCACAAAAAAATTGTGCAAAATAAACAGCAGCCTCGTCGTTCCATGGGAGTCTTCCATGGGCCGCAAGGTGCCTATAATACAAATAGTGAGTTGTATTTGGGTGCTTGAAATATTGCACCTTCAGCATTTTTATTTTTGTCCCTTCTTTGAAATTAAACATTGACTTTGCCATATCTTTTGTAACTCTTTGTTTTACATCCTCGCATTTATCGGGACCCATTACTGTTTCCTTTATCTTTCTCATCACTTCTACAAATGTATCAGTCGTTGGCCCAAGATTTTTGTACACATTTACAAGTTCACCCAATGAATGTGTAACTATTTCAAGGCACGAGATCACTCCACAATTTTGCATGAAGTTGTTGACACCTTTGTAAGGTGCATTGCGCCATGTTTCTTTCCCATATTATATCAGAAATGTCGGTCGGATAAGTTGTGGTGGGTAGAAAACCTTCTTCTTGAATGTAGCATTCTGCCCTACGTCTATTTTGACCAATATTTTAAACATTTTCAGCCTCTGCATCAATATATATAAAATTTTGTATATTTGAGAAAACACATGTAAACAAATTTGTACAAATTCAATGAAAAAAATTGAAATTGAAGGCAACCTCGACGTGGTTGGTTAGCATTTTCTCCACCCTGAAACTGTTGAGACCCAGAACAACCCTGTTGAGAACCAGACCTAGAACGACCCTGCTGAGAACCAGCACCACCAGCCGTTGATTGGCCTCCGGGGGAATAAATATCACCACCTTCACGCAACCTGATACCACTCATTGATGGCCCTCTAAGGGGATTTGAACCACCACCAACCTCTCGAGACGAGAGAGAAGCTTCATAAACAAATATGAATTTATAATCAATTGAAAAATGCATTCATGTGTACATATAAATGCATGTACATTTCATTGATTAAATTGCATCAACCATACCACGACTGGGTGAACTATGGGCATGCTCCATGGATGGAGTAGAGACCCTTCTCCTCTTAGCTCCTAAAAAATAAGAAATGAAACTTATTAACAACTAATTTAACTCACAAAGTTAATAAAAAATCAATTCCATATGTACACATGTATGGAGATTTAAGATTATATTTAAATACCATGAACATCCCACGATCTCTGATCCCCCATATGGGATTCTGTTGATCTTCATCATTCATCCTCCATGATATATATATATCTATTGGTGGACATTTACACAAAATAAATTTCAGAAAATTAATGTAATTTAGTGTACACAAATTATGTAGAACACAACTTTCAAAGCACTAATTGATGTGTGAAACTCAATTTAAGCAAAAGAAAAAAAATTATAAAAATGATAAGTTCACCGAATTGCGCTTTACATGGTGGGAGCACACTTGGTATAAAATTGAAAAAAACACATGGTCATTAAAAAAGAAGTGAAACTACATTGAAATAAACTCCATTTAAACAAAAATTTGTTGAATTACCTTCATTTTAATTTTATAAAAATGTGAAGTTCACCACTTGTTGTGAATGTGAAGTTTACCAAGTTGCGCTTTACATGGTGTGATGGGAGCACACTTGGTATATAATTGAAAAAAGCACATGGTCATTAAAAAATGCACATTTATAAATACACAACACACACATATCCAAGATATGTTACAATGTCCATCAATAAATTTTGAAGGAGAGCATCTCAACACTAATTCATCTTTAAGAGATGAATCTTGAATTTTTGAAGAAGAGCATCTCAAAACCATTTCATCTTTGAGAGATGAATCTTGCATTAGCATTACTCTGTATAATTATAATTCATCTTTGATAGATGAATCTTGAATTGGAATTTCCCCATGCAATAGATCAACAAACATCTTATTCACATTTGTACAATGCCTTATACTAAAAAATTGAAATTGGCTAACAATATTGTTTGCTATTCCATGTAGTTATTTTAGCCTCTCCTTCTTAACTTGGCACACGCCATTCATTTCGTTGCACACAAGTTCAGAATTGGTGAAAACTATAATTCCATTTGATCCATACTCCATCGCTATTTCCAAGCCTTCTATCAATCCAATATAATATGCCTCGTTATTTGTTGTTCTTCCCGGTACATTCATTTTCCTTTGGACGACTTTGCTAGTCGCAATATTGGAAAGCACATATGTAATCACTCCTTTCCCTGGATTGGTATAGCAAGAAACTTCTATGCATAATTTCCATTTTTCAACCATATTTAATGGTTTTCTTATCCCTGAAAAAAAAAAAAATCGATAAAAAATATATATATTAAATTGAAATTTATTGCAAATTCATGGGAGAAATGACACAATATCATGAGGTAAATGACATGTGCATGGTTTATCTTAAATTTTGACTTAAATATTTTATGGTCTAGAATTCGCATCTAAAATTAATGGGAGGAAGCCTTTAGTTTGTGGGAGAAATGACACATGTACACAGTTTACCTTAAACTGGTTGTGTTTTATGGATATTAAAATGAAGAACTTCTATTTTAATCTATTCCAAAGATTGAATGTAGGGGAATTTACTAGATATGTCACCTTTCATAAAAAATGAGATCTAGAGGCTACTTGGCCATTTACAGACTCTGCCTATAGAACTTGTAGAAGTTAAGAAATTTACATTGACACATTTATTTGTGAGAAATTTTACATTGACAACATAGAGAGATTCAACTAGGCTTGTGAAAAGTACAAGTGGAAAATGTATAATTCTACTTAAAAGAGTCTTTGATTTAATGGTTAAGAAAGAAAGAGTCGTTACTTTCTCTATCTAGAGTAGAAGTGGAATACATAGTCGTTACTTTTTTTTGAGTGTTTTGGATGAAATGGGCTCTACAAGATATTAAGGTAAATTTCTTTTTGAGTGAGTAGAAGTGGAATACATAGTAGTTAATTCTTTTTGAGTGTTTTGGATGAAATGGGCTTTACAAGATATTAAGGTAATTTCATTTTGAGTGTTTTGGATGAAATCGACTCTACAAGATATTAAGGTAAGGTAAATTTCTTTTTCAGTGTTTTGGATGAAATGGGCTCTACAAGATATTAAGGTAAATCTATATATCTGTTAAGTGTTTCAATAGAAGTGTAATAATAATTTCAAAAATAAAATATTCTACTTCCTTAAATCACTATTTACCTATCATCATAAAGTACCATTTCCGCACACAACAAGTCTATGAGAAGATAGTGAAGATGGAATACATACCCACAAAGGCTCTTGTTAGAGAAGCATTTGAATATGTGAGAAACAAATTAGGAATAGTTCTTGTAAATTATCTTGTTAGAGAACCATTTGAACATGTGAGAAACAAATTAGGGATAGTTCTTGTAAATTATTGTCACTTATTTGACTTCAAAAGAAGAGCCTATGAAATTCAGTGCAATATCTATGTGGGAGAGTACACAATATCTAAGGGGGAGAGTACACAATTTCATGAGGTAAATGACATGTGCATGGTTTATCTTAAAGTTTGAATTAAAATTTTTATGGTAGAATTCACATCTAAAATTAATGGGAGGAAGCCTTTAGTTTGTGAGAGAAATGACACATGTACACGGTTTACCTTAAACTGGTTGTGTTTTATGGATATTAAAATGAAGAACTTCTATTTAGATCTATTCTATAGATTGATTGTAGGGGAATTTACTAGATATGTCACCTTTCATAGAAGATGAGATCCAGAGGCTACCTATACTTTTAAATACTCTACCTATAGAACTTGTAGAAGTTAATAAATTTACATTAACAAATTTATATTGACAAATTTACTTGTGATAAATTTACATTGACAATATATAGAGATTCAACTAGGCTTGTGAAAAGTACAAGTGGACAATTTATTATTCTACATAGAAGAGTCTTTGGTTCAATGGTTAAGCAAGAAAGAGTCGTTACTTCATCTATCTAGAGTAGAAGTGGAATACATAGTAGTTACTTCTTTTTGAGTGTTTTGGATGAAATGGGCTCTACAAGATACTAAGGTAAATTTCTTTTTGAGTGAGTAGAAGTGGAATACATAGTAGTTACTTCTTTTTGAGTGTTTTGGATGAAATGGGCTCTACACGATATTAAGGTAAATTTCTTTTTGAGTGAGTAGAAGTGGAATGTACATAGTAGTTACTTCTTTTTGAGTGTTTTGGATGAAATGGGCTCTACAAGATATTAAGGTTTAAATTTATTTTTGAGTGTTTTGGATGAAATGGGCTCTACAAGATATTAAGGTAAATTTCTTTTTGAGTGTTTTGGATGAAATGGGCTCTACAAGATATTAAGGTAAGGTAAATTTATTTTTGAGTGTTTTCGATGAAATGGGCTCTACAAGATATTAAGGAAAATGTATATATCTATTAAGTATTTAAATAGAAGTGTAATAATAATTTCAAAAATAAAATATTCTACTTCCTTCAATCACTATTTACATATCATCATAAAGTACCACTTCCTCACACAACAAGTCTTTGAGGAAATAGTGAAAATGGAATACATACCCACAAAGCCTCTTGTTAGAGAAGCATTTGAATATGTGAGAAACAAATTAGGAATAGTTCTTGTAAATTATCTTGTTAGAGAACCATTTGAACATGTGAGAAACAAATTAGGGATAGTTCTTGTAAATTGTTGTGACTTATTTGACTTCAGAAGAAGAGCCTATGAAATTGAGTGCAATATCTATGTGGGAGAGTACACAATATCTAAGGGGGAGAATACAATATATTTGACTTCAAAAGAAGAGCCTATGAAATTGAGTGCAGTATCTATGTTGGAGAGCACACAATATATAAGGGGGATAATAGATGTAAGGAAGGAATAAAAAGAGTAACAAAAAGCATATGATTGTGTCAATAATTTGAAGTAGTCATGAAAGATAAAAAAGGAACATCAAAATTTGAGTGCAATATCTAAATGATATCTATATGATCAAGTGTTAATAATTTGAATTAAAGAAACATAACAAAAGACCATCAAAATTGAGTGCAATATCTATGTGGGAGAGTACACAATATCTAAGGGGGAGAATACAATATAAGGAAGGAATAAAAAAAGTAACAAGAAGCATATGATTGTGTCAATAATTTGAAGTAGTCAAGAAAGATAACAAAGTAGTCAAGAAAGATAACAAAGGACCATCATCAAATTCAAAATGAAATATCAAGTAGTCTTCTTCATGAAGAAGAAGCATTAACTAGGTTCATCATTTAAAGGGTTCATTTTTTAATGAAAAAATTTATGAATAATATGGAATGAATCATTTTACATTATCATAAATCTTGTATTTAAATGAAATTTGATATATGAATAAAAAATAAAATGGGATCATCTCTTCATATATATATGTGTGTAAGAGAGACATAAAAAGCAAAGGTAATTCCACCAAGCCTAAGGGAGAATGTCCTAATACATTAAATTATGTCCTAATACATTAGATTATGTTTGGTTTCTAGAAGCATTAATCATTTAGAGTCATGAAATCCACATTTCGACTATACTATTTGCAAGTTAAAGGAGCATGTCCTAATACATTATTATGTTTGGTTTCCATCATACTATTTGCAAGTTTCGTATGAAGATATGTAGTCTAATAACTATACAATATAGCCCATATAACATATAACAGTCTTTGACAGTATGAGCAAAGAGTAAAAAAATAGAGAGGCCTCCCAGCAAAGTTCCCCATGTTCATCAAGGTAAGCAACATAATATCGGAAGTGAAACAGTGACGCCAATGAAAATATGTGAATTTAGAATGATTTCAACTCTTTTTTAAAAGGAGAAAAAACTCTGTTTCATATATTGATAACAGTTCATATACAAAATACTCTTGATATACCCATAACAGGTTATCAAGTATAAAAGATCAGATTCTGCCTCATACAGAAATACATCCGAAAAAAGACAATATGTAGTCACATTACAACAATAGATCATTCTAGTTCAATCATTCTTCTTGTAAAACAAAGTTCCCTTCACCCTCATATGCCTAATTATGGCCATGTAGCTACATTCTATCCACACCATGAGCGATTAAAAAAAATAGTAAAAGTTGCACATTCTAGTGTTGAGGAATCAAGAGAAGGCTCAGTAATGGCATAAGCTTAACAGCGGTGGCAAAATTCCATGCACGGGTGGAGAATCAGCTAGAGTGGATGAAATTGATGGATCCATAGGAACAGTAACAACTGCAGCAACCGAATGCATATCATACAACCAGAAATTCAACATACACCTTACAACAAAAGGTAATGAAATTTAAAGCATAATTATGATAGTTTAGCTACAGTCTATCCACACCATGAGTGATTACAAAAAATACTAAAGGTTGCACATTCCAGCATCAAGAAATCGAGAGAAGGCTCAGTAACGGTATAAGCTTAACATGGGTGGTAAACTTCCATGCACAGGTGTAGAATTAGCTAGAGCGGATGAAATTGATGGATCCACAGGAACAGTAAGAATTTTTTCACACTGATTATTAGATAATAGACATTTCTAGGGATGGTTTTGTTAGACTGTTGACTAAATCTGGGCAGACCAAGGATGATCTCAAGCTACCTACTGATGACCAGCTGGTGGCATAGATCAAGGGAAAGACCATTGTAAGAGATCATTACTGAAAGACCATTTTTATATTAATCGAGCAGAGATTAGGACCTTCCTTATCCATCAAAAAACACAAAAACTATACACTGAGACAACGTTCCATATCTAAAAATGTTTAATTATACTTATTCTGCAATCATAAAATAGAGAAGCTGCATGAGAGAAAGAAAACATGGCTTATATAATGTGCTAAAAATGTTTAATTATACTTAGTCTGCAATCATAAAATAGAGAAGTTGCACGAGAGAAAAAAAACATGGCGTATATAATGTACCATCCAAAGCCAAATAAACCCATAATTACATTTCAATTTGATCTAAACCCAGAATTACATTTCAACTTGATCTAAACTTCCATGCACAGGTGGAGAATCAGCAACAGAAACAGCTTACCTTGTAGTTCTCTTGACGTCGCCATAGATAATCACCAACAAAGCAGAAGAAATCCCAGACCAGAAACAACGCCACAACAATTTAATGAACAAAGAAGAAAGACAAAAATGTGCAAAGAAAAAGAGCAAAGAAACACAGACGTGGGAAACAAATAAAATTCGCGGGCGATATATTTATAAGAAATAGTTCGGCCAAACTATTTTAAGAGTAAAAGTTCGGTCGAACATTTGTTGCCGGTTTTCCCATCTCTGGAAAAAATTATGTTTTCCATTGTCATCAGTGTGTAGTCAATCTAAATGGAAGAACGAGTTCGGCCGAACATTCTCATAAAGTTCGGTCGAACTAACTATTGCCGAAAAACAAATTCCACCCCCGATTCTCACAAAAGTGTAACCCAACTTCACATTTTCGCCCATATATATATATATATATATATATATATATATATATATATATAAACGAAAGAATGAGTTTGGTTGAACTTTCTCATAAACTTCGGCTGAACTAACTATTGCTGAAAAAAAAATTCCGCCCCCAATTCTCACAAAAGTGTAACCCAACTTCACATTTTTGCCCATATATATATATATATATATATATATATTCAATTATATAATCAAAATATAAATAAAATATGAACTTACTAGAGATAGAAAGTGAGAACTCCATGAAGGACTTTGATTAGCAATATGGAACGAGCTGGAATTCGAAGAATTGACCATTTGCAAATATTATTTATATTTTGTCCCCACATTTGAAAAAAACCAAAAATAAAAATTTGTGTGCATATCAAAACTAATGTTGACAACCATATAACCACAATTTGAATTTCAATATAGTTTTCAAACCATTTTTCAAGAATAAGGTGACTTTAGATGAAAATGTATATTATGAACTACTGTAATTCATGTCGATGGATTCTAAAGGATAATTTGAGATTAATATTCCATTTTATGTGAAATTAAAATTTCAAATAACTTTCAAACCAAATCTGTGCGATTATTAGAAAAAATAGCATCGAAGCATTTAAAACATTAACACACCAGGACGTTAAAATAATACCTGCACTGATTTCTATAATTCGAATATATATATATATATATATATATATATATATATATATATATATATATATATATATATATATATATATATATATATATATATATATATATATTATCATATTAGTGTTCTTCTACAAAAATTCACCGATGTGTTTAAGAAAAACAACACCGTTAAGTACCTATTTCCCAATTTAAAAATAGAATAAAAATGAATTTAATGAACTCGATGCTCTTATAATAATTATAGAACCGATGCTTTTAAATAGAAGCCACACCATTATGTAAAGAAAATTAATCACATCGTTTCGAGATTTCGAAAATAATTAAAAATTGTTTCATATTGGTGCGTTGAAAAACTTTTTCGCCCCAACAATGTCGGTGCATTTTTTTATAAAAACACAGGTATGCTCGACTATCAAATGCACCGATGTGCGTAGAAATTAAAAAAATATGCATTTTATTTTTGAAAATTAAAATATGAATGACAATATATTTTTCGAAATTTAATTTTATAAAGTGTTTTAAATAGTAAAAAATTATTAACCATTTCATTATTTTAACCAAAATTTAAAGCGAGTGATTTTCAATAGATACATACCAAGAGCACTGTGCAACAACATAATACTTTGGAGTAGCAGAACTAGTTATAAGATCAAAAGTTGAATGGTATGGTAATTCAATAAAAAGCTTGCATTGTAAAAATTTTAAATTTTATTGTTTATTTTACTAATAATTTTTTTTACAATTTCTGTTAGGGTTTAATTAAAAGAGATATCATTTGCAAGAGAGACATAGTGAGAGCACTGTGGATCTATAAAATATTTTGGATCTGCCGAAAGATCATAAGTTGAAAGGTATGGTGATTCACTCAAAACCCTATATAGAAAAAATCTTAAATTTTACTCTTAAAATATTTTACAATTTGTGTTATATTTATTCACAATTCAGAAGAAAAAATAAAAATAAAAATAAAAATAATAAAAATAATAAAATAATAATAAAATTAAAAGCCTTGTATAATAAAAAAATTACTATAGATTTTACTAGTAAATTTTTTTATGCTATTCTTTCATATTTAAATTTTATTAAAATTCAAACAAAAACAAAAAAAATGAATATTTACCTAAAACCCTTGCTTCTTCCTGTAAAATTTCACCTTAGGGTTTAAATTCTTCTACCACTTCCCAATTAGGATTTTTCAATTTGGGGATTTTAGATTTAATGGGTTTGTGTACTTATTGTATATAGGGCATTTGACATGTAAACTAGGGGAATCAATTATTGAATTAGTTCCAAACCCCATCGACCGTCTCCAAATTTTCAAAAAAATACTATATGTTCTATAATGCACCCTTTATAATATGAGGCACATGTGATCCTTGTGTAATACAATTCACCGACATATTAGAACACTTTCGATTCTGTCTAAGTTCTTAATCGTTTATCTCAGTGTATTGTAACACACTAATGCATCTCTTCAAAATAGAACCATTAAATCATTTTTCTGTGTTTATCCTCACAAACGACACCATAATAATTTAAAAATATTTTTTCATGACAGTGTGCGTGAATAATTAAACACCTCATGTGTTTAATGTTTTAAATGCATCGATGCGTTTATTTAGATAGACATACCGGCTACCAGTGTTTTTTTGGTTGAAAATTATTTGATTTATTTTTCAAATATATTCAATGAATTCTATATTGAATGCTACAGGTTATATATTGATAAGAATTGTTTCAAAAGGCCCCAAATAACAAAAATATTGATCGACGTAGTGATAACACATAAATAAAAGCAAAGAAGACAAGTTCCTTGTAAATTCTTTACAAAATTAATATGTTTGAGCTATATGTAAGTTTAATTAATATGTATTGGTTTGTGTGTATCATTCAGAGCCACAAGATTAATAAGGTCAATAAGAATATTTCTACAGTTTGATAGAAAAATTATGAAATGATAAATCAGGTGAATAAAAAAATACTATTTAATATGAGTTTTTTTTTTTATTTTCAATAATAATATAATTAACAATATTAGATAACATGTTTCAAACAATATATTAATTCATATATGTTTAATGTTCTACAGGGAGCAACAATGAAGGAAAATATTAATGTCCTTCAAAGAAAAGAAAAATTATAGAACATGTAAATGATGATGAATTGGTCCTTAGCTCATTTGGAGTGGTGCTGGAGGTTAATGAAAGAGGGGAAATATTTTACAGAACTATGAGGGATTTAGTGGAATGAACGTATAGACGTACTTTTGATTTAAAATACAGAAATAATTCTAGTGATTCCAAGAACCAAATTATATCTAAACTATAGGAAGCGCTTCCAGATCAATTGTCAATGAGACATCTCAGACTTGCAATAGAAAAAACATACAACAAAAAAAAATATTTATTCAAAAGGTAATATTACTAAATGTATAAAACTATTTCCTAAACTATATGTATATATTAATAAAAATAATTAATTTATTAATATCGAATTTTTTATATTTAGTTTTCATATATCATTAAAAAATAGTTTATTACTTTTTTTAGGAAGACTATAAATATCCCAAATGATCAACGCGCTGATATGCGAAACATGCTGGTAGGAATGTCCAAAAAAGTGTATAAGGATATGGCCAAATAAATGGACATAATTTCATCACAGGAGGAGCCATATCAACAACAAAATGCTTCAAATGTATGTAATCATCATTGATGTTGTACATATACAAAAATAATTTAGCATTAAATATTAATTTTCAAATATTTTCTTGCAAAAAATAAAACAAGTTGGAACTCATTTAACACATAAAACAAGATGATAAGGAAGAAAAGGGTTGATTTCAAAGTTTTTGAGTAATTTTTAATATTTCCTTATAATAAATCAATGTTTCATTTTTGTATTTTTTAAGTTTTTTTACAACAACCATCCATGAATGTTTCAGATAGGTGATAACATATAAAGAAGATCCATCAGAATAATTGATAGATGTTGGGTTCAATTACAGTTGTGAGTATATGTTAGCATATCAAAATTTAATTGTGGAATTTGTGTGTATCTATGTTGTTTTAATTCTTTGAGTTTATAATTAATAGAATAAAAAAATACTTTATATTAAATATATGATTTATTATGGGGTATAAAACTTGTAGGAAACAAAGTATGGAACTATGCCAAAAAAAGACACATTGAAAGAAGGCATGATATTTGTTTTTGAAAATATGTGTATAATTCAAGAGTCACTTCTCGCTATGGTACAATGCTTTTCGATTTACATTGATGTATATTATTTATTTCAATTTTTATTATTCTCACCAATGTAGATACACTAATTACACTTTATTTTTATGTTTGTAGATGGAACTACAAGATCAAGAAGATGAAAACAATCGATGAAATCAACAAAAAATTCTTCCAAATAACCCTAGTCATGGAAGTAGCTCGAGCATTGACAATAGTTCCAATGAAGAATGATGATCGATTTGGATATCAATGCAACCTGTTGTATTTTTTGAAATATTTTTTTGTGAAAATCAAACATTTTGTTTAATGTAATGAACATAGCATCCCAATTGAAAGATAAGGGCTTGTCAATAACAATCCCACTTTGTATGAAAAAGAGCCTCTTATTGATATTTAATGAAATGCCTTTTAATTTATTCTATTGTATTATCCAATTTCATTGTGAAATGCTACACCACTGATTAAATATATGGATGATTAAATATTATAATGAAGAGATGTGAAATCTGATAATATAACAAATTAATCAAAAAATCATATAGAAATGCAATAATAAAAATTTAATTTATATGAATACTGTTATAAGATATATTTTTATGTTTCAATGAATAACTAATTTAAAAAAATACAATAATTGCAATGTCAGAAGTCGATCTTTCTAGAAAAGAGAAGATCTCATTCAAAAAACTAGTGCATCTATAACATATAAAAGTACCAATGCATTGTGTTATATAAAATCACTGTGATGACACCTTTTTTCATGCCCGATGCTTTTTCAGAAAAGAGAGCACAGATGCTTTCATATATTCAATGTTTGAGGTTACTTCCCTGGTGCATTGTAATTCTTGACGCACCAGTGCTTTCATATAACAAACTCCTCGGTCCTACAAAATATTATTTCCAGACTGGTGAGTTAAGAAAACTAACATCACTAGTACTTTTTTATAACTAACTCGCTTGGCCCTTTGTACTAACGATACACATCAACACTGCAATTTTAAAAAAAGGCATTGGAACAACAATTATTTTTTGTGTTCCATGATGTCATTCCTTAGAAGAATGCCCTGCATATTTTTCATCTCTCAGTACCAATGGGGTATATATTACACAAAAATATTCTTTGGATTCAACTCCTTGGTTATTTTAGTTATGTATGTCATCTGGTGCTTTTATGTATGTAGCACACTAGCGCTACTTGTTCAATTAAGCACATCAATTAAAAAACTTCTGCTAGAACCTCCGACCACCCATATTTTTTTAGTTATAATGAAGTTTCGTTAAAACCTCTGTTATCCCGAAAAAAAAAGTTGTGGAAGTTTTTTTGAAAACAAATTCCAATTTTTAACACTAAAAACCTCCATTATAACCTCCACTAGAAAGTATTTTCCGTGTAGTGTAGGGTTGCATATGACTTCCTAGAAGATAATGAAGAAGTGAACCTTTTTTGTGTATCCTTTAACTAGTCTAAATTTTCACAATCATGAAATTTATTTGTCAAAAGCATCAATCCATATACTAACATCATTTTAAACACATATAAACACCAATTGCAACAAAATTCCTCTGACAAAGACACCAACTTTTTCCTAAGGAAATCTGATGTAAAAAAACCTCAAAAGTGGATGGTTTCTCAATTTTTGATGAAAAATTGTGGTTACAATGTATTTCATTGATATATGGATGGATCTATGGTTATTCAAAAGGTCATAAGGCTCCTCCCTTTAATTCTCTTCTCTTTTCCTGAAATAAACATTTGAGGATGAAAGTACAAGAATACATAGGAGTTGTTCAAGTTTTACGTTTAATTGTCTAATCATTGATCTTATGATTACTTAATTATTTAAGTACATTTTAAATTAATAATAAAACAAAAAAAAATCTTCTTTATAATAAGGAAAACCTATTATAACACCGTTGTCAATCTAACAATGGAAAATCCATTAGTAATTGCTATCCACAAATGTAGATAGACTCATCAATATTATTCAAGGAAAACCACGCCTCCTAGAATTACCTATTGGTGGTCTGTAAGGGTGTAGGCTTTCATTCGTGCTAGACGACTCTAGGTTTTGGGATGTTAACCTATTTCCTTACATCCAAGGAATACAAGCTCTTAGACAAGAGAAAGTAGTTTTAAGGCATACTCGAGGCCTAAAAAATACCTTCTTAAAAATTCAAAAGAAAATAGTTCTATAATATTATTTGTTTCTATAAATAGTAATAATATAAATATTTTTGAGAGCATAGTAGTGTTATTACACATAAATATTAATATTAACTTGTTTGTAAATGTGATAAAGTTCAACTTTGATTCTCTTTCCATAGAAAACATGCCTAATTTTAATTATGTGAATTTTAACATATCAACACCAATTCCATGCATTCCAATATGATATTCAAACAAAAAATATGTGTACTAACAAACTACGCTAAAAATACAAAAAGTTTTAAAAACATAGATTTTAAAAAACTAAACTCAAAGGAAAACCCGAAATTTCACAATTAACACTTTTATTAGATTCCAAATTTATGAATTTACAATCATATTCCTCAAAATACGCTTTAATAAAGAGTGAGAATTAACCTCTAAAAATATACCATTTGATGCTTCTAGAAGCCTTCAACCAATGTCAGTCTCACGATTTTCACATTGGAGTTAAACATTTTATCAACATTTTGTGGTAGTTGATAATCTCACCTAATGACCCATGTGCTCAGAAGGGAAAATAAGTGTAGTCTAAACACTCGAAAAACTTGCTCAGAAAATGTTGGATTTTCTGGTAGATTTTTGGTTTAATTATATTGGAATTAAAAAAAAAAAGAAAAAAAAAGACAGATTACATTTGTTAAGTTGTGGAATTTGGGGTGCCCCGGGGATTTTTTATGATGTTGAAACCATTTCTAGTGTTAAAATTGTGATTAAAACACTAAAAATTAATATTTTTCAATCCATTTTTTTATGGATTTTGACCAAAAAATATACTATGGGAAAAATGATAGGCAATGTTGGGGAAAACACATTGGCAATCTTATGCACCACATTATGCAATATTTAATACTATTGAGCGTGGTATATAAGTATTGTCATTTTGAAATAGTTTGAAAAATGATTATTTGTATACCACCTATAAAAACATTAAAACATTATGTTTCAAGGTGGATATTGGCCATCAGAAATATGTATTTTGGTGCAATGCAAGGAATAATGTATTTATATTTTTTATTGTTGCTCTGCATGGGGTTTAATCCTCATAAAGTTAAAGTTTTAAATATCATGGGGATGGGTTAAAAGTAGGAGCCACTTGTGAGGGATAAAATATTTTTCAGTAGTATTTTAAGCTCTAGTAAGTCATGCATAATCCTAGTGACATTTTCCAGGAGGGGGACATGCCATTCTTTTATCAAACATTGTAGCATAAAAGGTGTTACACAGGATGTGCAGGGACTTTGCACAATCTATTATTTAATTCAATATTGGAGTTAGCATTCTTCTAAACTCAACCTAGTAGTTATATATACTAGAGTTTCAAGAATGAACATTTTTGAAGAGTTTGGACGTGTAGGATTTGTAACAATGTGGAGCTTAGATCTAGTGAGTTTCTCGATCCTAGTGAAACTAATATCAGGCGAATCCTTTTATTTGTAGGTTTTGAATTCAAATATTATTTTATTGCTTATGAAAAGGTTACAAGAGAAGATGCACATTCATTATGAATTTTTTCGTCTCATACATGAAGGACGATAGCTTCATGATCAAAAGTTCCTCAATAGATACGACATTTCTAAGGATGCCATGATTTACAAGGTAGCAAGTATTTGAGGTGGAGATAAAGGGGGAGGTGCATTCACCTCATTCCCACCAAGATTGTTTACATATTTTCTAAAACTGGGGCCTCCTTGGCTAAAACCTAAATATATCTCTAGATCTACATTTATGGTGGAGTAGTTAGCTGAAACCCTTTCCCTTGAGGTGAAAAATACTGCATGTGGTTTCCTAGCTACATATTATGAATATAAAGCACTTCCCTTTCGTTTCAATGGTCTTTAGCCTTGTTAATTGGCTCTAAAGGAGTGGGTTCAACAAAACTGGTCTCCAAATGTCATGGTACATTTATGCACAAAAGGATTTTTCAGTGTTATTTTTTAGAAGTTAGAGGAGAAAAAAAAGCTTTTTTTATCAAGAACCCTAGTTTTAGGGGCGATTTGTTCTCTCCCTTCATCCTTGGTTTACAATTTTTAATCCTCTATCTATGTCAAATGTAGCAACTCCAGTATGGGTGAGGTTTCCCAAATTTTCCATCCATATGACACATCTCGATAAACGAAATCACACATTTACTCACATTTGTGTTGAAATGGACCTCAGAAAATGATTGTTGGATAATATCCTCCTTAAATGGGGAAATATGGTTTATTCCCAACCGACATATTATGAAAATAAAACTTTTTGCTATAGATCTTTCCAACAACCCAAAAATATACAATTTTTTCCCCATATTCATAAGGAACCTCTTCACACCCTAAAGCCAAGACAAAAAATAATGGATGTAAAGACCCAAAAGGACCCAATGGTTCTAATTCCTTTGTTTCTCATGGGTTGGTTAATTCTCAAAATCAGAACACTCTTGATGCCACCATTTCTCCTATACTCCCAACTCAAATTCATGATATGCCATATCAACTATTAAGGGAGGAAGCGCACACATAAATTAGTATGACACAAGATTCATCCATAATTTTGGCATTTTTTCAAAGAGTGGGAAAAATGTACTCATGAATCAGTCCATTCGGATAGTGAAAAGGAGTCAAAAAATATGTTTGAGCACTTGGCAATCGAAACATCTCAAGAAAAGGTAGTGGTTGTCTATAACAATCCCTAAGTTGGAATATACATTCACAAGAGGAAAGGAAAGAAAGATAAGACAATGTATAACCCTGGAGCCTAAATCTAGGAAGGAAAAATGTAATGTTGCATTGTGTGATTAGGGGAAGACAGATGTAGTGTGATATGATGTAATTCATTTTTTTTTTTTTGTAAATTTCGTAGAGCTTTACCATTTTCTATTTATAAAAAAGAGAGCAGATTGCAACACATAAGCATTTGGTGACCCCAACCTGGCTGAAGGAAACCAAGTTTGTTGGCCACCTTAAGGAGTTAAAAGCCATATATTATTGAAATAGTTTCTTCCGTCTACTAGCCGCTATGTCTACTTTACTATGTCTAAAAAAATGTAACCGAAAATAGTAAAATCTAGCCCCAAAACTCATTGGAAACTAAGAAGATCATGAATTAACCATATGAAGAGTCAATAAGGGCTGGGTCCTTTGCACTATACCCCGGCATATATAATTGCTGCATAGATTTAAGCTGCCATTCAATTCTTCCAATTTGAGCCGTTGCATGGTATTGAGATACTCCAATCTCTCGAATTTCGTGTTTAATTTCCTACAGAACTGAAACCATATTGGGGTTTGCTTCCATTTCCTGCAAACTGAGCAAGGCCTTAGCCCAAACACATTTAAGAGTCAAAAATGTATGGATGGATTGGTGAAAGAGGCATATCCTCCCTCTTGTGTTCCCTGGGTCTGATATGGAATCCATGGTGTCCTCCTGTTCTTCAATGTCCTCTTTTTTGTTATTGCTTTCTCTCTCCCAACACTGAATTAACTTTCGAAACTGTGGTGGGTTTATCGTGGAGTAGATATCAAAGAGATTCTACATGGCCTCTTTTTTATATTTTTTGCCTCACTTGCTTGGTCCAGCAGTGTGTTTTGGAAGCTTCTGCTTCTCTTTTTCCTTAGCCTGACGTTTTCCAGATTGACCTTCTACCATGTTTATAATCAGGCGAGCACACACTAACAGCAACTCAGCAACTCCTGTGAAAGTATTAAAAAATCCTGTATATGGCAAGGAAAAGTCATTAACATTATTTTTGTGATCACTTATGGGGCCCACTGCTTCCTTCGAAGCATTCGATACCACTGAACATGTCACCATGCAGTCACTATTGAGGGTGATAGAAGTGGCATATAGGGTGAAAACAGAAGAAGAAAAGGCCAGGGAGCGTAAGTCTGTAGCCCAAAACCCATAACGACCAAGAGACCAGATAATATAACTAAGGTGATGATTGTCGTCCATAACAGAGAGGCCAGAGATATGATACAAAACAGAGGTAACCCTCATGCCCTGCAAAGGTATAGTTTTTTGATTAAGGCGATTATGGAAAACAAAGTTATCTTGCCTTGACATACAAGAAATATCAGAGGCTCGAGATGATTTGACATTACTAATTAACCACAAAACCAAAGTCTGAGAGGAATTATCCTTATAATTACGAGTAAAGGGCTTAATTCAGTAATCAAACAGAAACAGAGAAGGGGTTCTGAAGCAAGGGTCAACTGGAGGAGTCGGAAAAACCAAAAACAACAGAAAAGAGAGATTGAAGGATGCTTCGATACAGGCATAACGAAGGAAATCAGAGATAGTCTAGAATTCAGAAGAATACCACCTATTACATCAACGAGCCACATGCAAATCAAATAAACCACCCATAAAATTGAGGTCGCCATTGTTACAGTGAAGAAGAACAGGTAAATTAACAATGTAACTTACGAGAGCCATAACATACTGAATAGTCAGTCAACGCCGCAGACCTGAAGCTCCCTTGCCCTCGGATCCTTCTTGCATTTTCCTGTCGAGAACAATGCTTTGCTTCCTCTTCACATTCTCCCTTAACTAGTTATGAATGCAACGCTTTTTCCAAAGACGGCGTGACATGCTTTGTTGGCGCCCGAAATTTTCATCTACCGCCATTATGGTTCAGCGTGCTTCGCACTTGCCTCTGGCCAGCTGCAAGCTGGAGCCTAAAAAGGCTTTAATTGACGTGTGACACCACCCTCGTCCCGTTATTGTTTCATTTTGTTGAAACAATAAAATTGTTAAAATTATATATATATATATATATATATATATATATATATATATATATATATATATATATATAATTTAAAATTTTATATAATATTTACTATTATGTTATAATGAGATTCATATTATTTGTTATTAATTATTTATCATAATTTATATATGTTGAGATATACTTAACACAAAAAAGTTTATATAATTTATTATTCTATTTCAAATTTTATATTATTTGTTATTAATTAATATTATAAAATAGAATATTTGTTAAAAAATGTTTAGGAGTTATGAAAATAATAGATTTAAATCTTTGGCTTATACAATTTATATATTTTAAATATTATAAATCCATTAAATATAAATTTTTGAAGTTGTTAAGTGTATTTATAGACTCGGATAATATTTAATGCCATATAAATTAGAATATATTTCACCTACAAATTTTATATATTAGAATATTTTAAAAACCTTCGAATTTGTTATTACTTATTATTTTATTTTTAGAATTATATAATTTGTTATTAATCATTATATAATAAGTAAAAGGTAACAAAATATTATATATTATATAAGGCACTTGAATCTAAAATCCTATATAATATTTATCATTTTTTTTGAATTAATATTATTAGTTATTAATTGTCATTCTCAATGACGACGCATGTCATTTTCCATGCAAACCGTTCTTTGAGTATACCAGCATAGATCCATCTAAAACATAGATCTAACATGAGCCGAAAGGGATCAAATTCCTTTTGTTGCAAACTTATTTTAGAATACAAAAATTTTTTATTGTTTAAATTTCAATTTTGATTGTTATAGAGATTACATAACATGTGTATTGAAACATTTTATATTAATTCATATTAAATTATTTTATTCATAACTCACATTGGATATTTGATTCTATCATACATTAAAATATTTGCTTTTAACATTTTTTTTATATATAGATTTATATAAAGTTGATATCACTTATTAAAATATTTTTTAAAAACATAAGGTTTAAACATCTTACTCACATATTTTTTTTACTTCTAATTACTCTACATGATATTAGGTCATATGGACAACTAATTAAAAATGCATAGCATATATATATATATATATATATATATTTTCATTTTTATTATAGCCGACATTGTTTTTCTATTTAGAGAATATTTTATTTTAATTTTACGAGGAATGAACATACTTAACGTAGCCTTCACACTGGGATGTAGAAACAATATAGATGCAGTTTAACCACATATCTACCAAGGGCCTCGAGAGATCCAATATCAAACTTTTTTTTAAAATTACATGTCAATTAATACATTTTATTGCTTCGTAAATTTGTGATTAATATAGTTTTATGTGGTAATTTTTCATTGTTTAAATTGTATAATTTTATATTTTATCATTATTAATATTTTATATTAAAAATTGAATTAGTCACACATTTTCCTCTTATTAAAAAGTAACTACTCTACATTACCTTCAATTAAGTTTTCCTTTCAAGCTAAGGTTAACACACACACACATATATATACACACTTTCTGTAGAGAGAGAAAATTCATGCTGAAATATATTAGTTAATATGGATATTCAAACACTTTCTTTTTAAGTTCTATATATATATTTTATTTCTATAAAGTTGTATAAAATTATAATATCAACCCTTAATTGTTGTGTTAATAGATTTTTAATTGTTTAAATTATTTTTATTATTTTTTGAGGACGTGACATAATTACACATCTCCCTTGTACTGGATTCTAGAATGAGCCTTTTGGCTCAATTATAATATCAACACTTAATTGTTGGGTTAATAGATTTTTAATTGTTTAAATTATTTTTATTATTTTTTGAGGACGTGACATACTTAACATCTCCCTCATATTGGATTGTAGAATGAGCCTTTGGGCTCAATGAGCCTTTTGGCTCAATTATAATATCAACACTTAATTGTTGGGTTAATAGATTTTTAATTGTTTAAATTATTTTTATTATTTTTTGAGGACATGACATACTTAACATCTCGCTCATATTGGATTGTAGAATGAGCCTTTCGGCTCAAAAAATATTTTTATTATTTTTTGAGGACGTGACATACTTAACATCTCCCTCATATTGGATTGTAGAATGAGCCTTTCGGCTCAATTATACGTGTGAGCAGTACCATTCCTCTCTCCTTGCTGAGTAAATGTGAGATCCATAATCATTGGGTGAAATATAGGTTGCAGGATGGACACTGGTGATTTCACCAAGAAAATGTAGCTCAAAGGCAATCAATGTACTTTAATGTCGATGGAGACTAATGATGGAAGAATTCTGGATTATAAATGGTGAGAAATCTGGATTATAAATGGCGAGAAATCTGGATTATAAAGAGTGATGAATGTCGAGCTACTCAGTGTTACATATGGCTTCTAGAATCCAAACATATGGTGAAAGCAGACAAAGTTGGGGAGCAATTAGTGGCGAGGATGAAAGAGCATCAGAGTTTGAAAGAGGATGTCGAGAAGCTCAAAATCTCAGTTGCAACTCTAGCTCTAAAAGTTGATAATCTTGGTGCAAAGTTGAAGGGATAGAGGTACTGTTGAGACTGCAACAGTGGGAGTTCTTAAGGAGGTCTTTGTACTTAAGACCTACCCACCATTGTAGCAGAACTGTCAAACGTGCTTGAGGCGGAGCCGAACCCAAACCATACAATCCAGGTCGTGGAAGAAAATGGCAATGCCTCGAAAGCTACCAGGAATCCAAGAATGCAGTCCTTTTGTTAACTTTGCGGTATTATATAATGGTTTATTTTGGAGACTGTATTGGATAAATATGGTTAGACGCGTACTTGGTACAAGCAGGTTAGAAATATATATCATTTTTAATAATTTTGGAACATATCAAATGAAGATCAACACATAAATGTAAGGGTACTAGCCATTGATTAATACAAACTATCTATTTCTTTTAAAAAAAATGAAATGAAAACAAAACAAATTATTTTAATCTATTTAATATTATATAGTTATATTATTTTTAAAAGATTACTTAATTCATTTATATATTTAAATTATTTAATTAAAATAAAAAAATTGTAATTTATAAGTACTTAATTATATAATTAGATTAGTGAAAAAGGATTTGAAATTTTGTTTAAAAATTAATTTTAATTTTAATTTTAAAATAAATAAATAAATTATTTATATATATATATTCACTTGTGAAGTTTTTGTTAAAATTCTTACAAGTTAGTTGAGAAAATATTTATAATAACTATCAAATCAAGAGACTTTGCAGTATCATATCAAAGTAAAATGGATTAATGTTGTTGGGTCTTCAACTTTGAAACTTTTCAATTGAGGTTAGAGTAGAAGAAACGCCAGGAACCTATGTTGAGATGATGTGGCATGGGGTGTTATGGCATAGCGATAGACCATACGAGGCTTGTGGGTCTCTCGATCACCAAGATTTTCAAAGGAACTAAGTAGAGGGCAAGCATAGAGATTGAATATCAAGATTGATTGAGGGGCCCCCCATGTGGTCAATTTTTAAAGTGTGGGTGGCGGGCTGAGATTCGTGCTAATATTCCCCTCTCTGATATATGATTCAGATTAATTATGTCCCCTCTTCCCAAAATTCAAAGCTACCATTGAGGAGGGGAGGGGGTGTCTTTGCTACCAACTATTTTGGTTGAGGGAGTTTCATAACCCTATATGACACACAACAGGGAAGGTGACCCGATAGATAAGTAAGTAGCTATAACAGTACCACAAGGGCCAACCAAGGGAACTTGTGTGCCATGTGGTGATCCATGGACCAATGTGGATCCTTCTTATTGGTAAAATTATAACGAGCGTAACTTTTGATCCAAAAATTGGAACGAGTTAAATTTTATATTGTAAGAAATCTCTCAAACAACTCACCACAATGGTGGGATTATATTTACATTATACAAATATCGTAATTTTTTTTTCTAATCCCATCTTCATAATAGACCTTGGATAACGGGTCAAAATAAATAAGTAATCCTCTTGTAATAGAAGGTAAGACAAGAGGTTGGGAGGGTTGGTAAAATGGAGATATCAAGTTCTCATATTATTTATTCAAATACATCTGTTGAACCTACATGTCTAGCCGTTAACTTGTGTGATCCCAATGAAGATTAAAATACCATGCTAGGATACATATGGATTGTAGGGGCAATGTACCATTTCCAAGCATTGAAAGAAAATTGTTGGTAGCTTGTAGAGAGCTCTTCTAGATTTTGCATATGAATTCCTAGAAGATAATGAAGAAGTGAAAATTTTTTATGTGTGCTTTAACAAGTCTAAATCTTCATAATCATGAAATTTATTCATCAAAATCATAAATTCATATACTAAAATCATTTTAAACACATATAAACACTAATTGCAACCAAATTCCTCCAACAAAGACATCAACTTTCTCTAAAGGAAATTAGATGGAAAAAACCTCAAAAGTGGATGGTTTCACAATTTTTGTTTTGGAAATTTGTGGTCATAATGCACTGCATGGCTCTATGGTTATTCAACACTTCAAAAGGCTCATCCCTTTCATTCTCTCATTCTTTCCAAAAAGACACATTTCAGAATGAAAGTACAAGAAGAGATATGAGTTGTTCAAGTTTTACCTCTCATTTCGTAATCATTGATATTAAAACTACTTAAGTATTTAAATCCAGTTCAAAGTAATATAAAACAATAAAAAAAAATATTCTTTAAAAAATATGAAAACCTAACATAATTCATTTTTCAATCCAACTGTGGGAAAACCCATCACTAACTTCTTTGGTGGGAATTACTTTTCGGTGATCTGTAAGGGGGAAGTATTTCACTTATACTAGATGACGTTAGGTCTTGAGATTTTAGCCTATTTCCTTACGTCCAAGGAAGACTATCTCTTACCCAAGAAAAAGTAGTTTTTGGGCATACTATTGGCCGAGAAAAAATATCTTCTTAAAAATTAAAAATTAAATAGTTCTATAATTTTATTTGTTTTTATAGATAGTAATAACATAATTATTTTTTGAGGGCATGATATTGTTATTACACATAAATATTAATATTAATTTTTTTGTAAATGCGATAAATTTCAACCCTTAGACTCTTTTCCACAGAAATTGTGCCTTGTTTTAGTTATGTTTATTTTAACATATCAATGCCAAATCCATGCATTCCAATATGATATTAGCACAAAAACTGTGTGTGCTGCCAAACTATGCTAAAAAAAAAACAAATTTTAAAAATATAGAATCTAAAAGACTAGCCCAAGGGAAAACTCAAAATTTCACAGTTAACACTTTTGTTAGATTCTAAATTAATGAATTTACAAGTGTATTCCTTAACTAACTTCAATTTTGTTTCTATTTTATGTTGAACCCTTAGTTAAACTGAGAGGGGGGGTGAATCAAGTTAACACATTCATGGACTTTTAAAACTTTTCATTAAACTTTATTAACACCTTAATTTCATGATCAACATAATGTGTGAGCAATCTTTATTTGTGAATAGCAATTAATAAGGAAATTAGATAATGTACCAGCAGTCTTAATATGTGAGTAGCAAGTATTAGCAGAATAGATATACCATATCAACACATAGACATCATGCACATAGACACCACATATAAGTGGAAACCCATAAAGAGAGAAAACCACATCTTATTATTGTTGTGATGCAAAGGCAAGCTCCAACTCCCTCTCACCACTAATTTTCTGTAGGCTCCTACCTCAATTATGCAAGCTACAACTTGCAAGGAAGCTCCAAATCCCTTCAATTTTCTGCAGGCACCAACCTACAGGAGGCTCCAACCTCAGTCAGCTACAACTCACATTTTATCAAGCTACAAATTGATGTGGAAGCACCAACTCCCATCTATTTTTTGTAGGCTACAACCTACAAGAGGCTCCTACCTTAGTTAGCTACAACTGACATCTATCAAGCTACAACTTGATAGGGAAGCTCCAACTTCCTTACTCTTTCAAAAGAAAAACACTTGCTGATTTACCTTGGATATCATCTATGTTCTGTACCTTCTCTTCTGCTACCCATCAATCCTCATATCTACCCTACATCATCTCAACATCTTCTCGGATTCTCTATCAGCTCCTGCTTCTCCTTTGCCTTGCTGCTTCATTTCTTCATTCTATTACCTCACTCTCTTACACCTTGTGCATATCAAAGTGATATCATTTATAGAGTTTGCCTCATGACTGTTTGTATTCCACAGGGAATTCAAAGAGAATAGCCCTGACTCTTTGCCTTCCGCCTTCTCATTTCTTTGTCCAGCTCATTCAAAAAAATATAGCAATTTGTATACATTTCAGTTTTTCAGTGGAGTTTTTTTTTCCTACCAAAGACTTGCTAATGCATCACAAACAATATAAAAAAATTAAAACCATTTACAATCATTTTTCTAGTTACATATATCAATTTCACTCAGTCTTCTTTCCAGAACTTGGCTTGTTGGTTTTGTCTTTTCTGTTGCTATCAAGTAACTCTTTTGCATACCTCTGCTATTCACTGCAATTGTGTATCTGCAGCTGTCATGTAACTGTTCTTCATACTCTGTTCACTATCTTTTTCAGTTTTTCATATTCTCCAGCTTTCTATGCCTGTACCCCTGTCAAACCACAATTTCATTCCTGTGCATATTCATCTGTTCACTGTAATTGTGTATCTATCTTTGTAATAATCGCACTTCAGCTAATACTTTCATTTATGTTCTCTACATTTTTATTAATCCAAACTTTAAACCTCAGTCAATACACTTATGAGTATTCGAATCAATTTTCAACCTTGATGGCGGGGTCCCTACTTACCTACATATTCTTCTGATATTGCATATGAAATCCACTTTCTAATTCATGCCCAATTTTATTTCAATATGGGCAACTCACAACCTTTTAATTTCTATGCTTCTGAAAATAATGTGCTTCCAGTCTTACCCAGATAAATTTAAATCTAGAAGACTCTAACATTATGCAGAAGCTTTAATTTTTTCTTCAAACCTAAGGTTTACAACTTTATGGTTAAGAACCATATGCTAACATCCACCTCACAAAGATTTAGATCAATCAATCAAAAATTTGGAACAAGACTTAATGTATTGGGGCCCACAATATCTAACTTATCTATTTGCCGATGCGATGAATTAACCAATGGTTATAAACCCAAATAATCAACCCATATTCCAATTTCTTTAGCGATGGTTCTGATGCGATTAATAGCAATCACAACTTTTGATGGTATGTTCCGATGTTCCGCTTTAACTCTAATGCGATTGGTTCCTTTGCAAATGTTCCGATGTTCCGCTTTAACTCCGATGCGATTAGTTCCTTTGCAAATGTTCCGATGCAATTAATCGCAATCGCATCCTTCGATGGTATGTTTCGATGTTCTGCTTTAACTCTGATGCGATTCGTGAGGGTCCCACCTTATAATATTTCACTTGTTTTACACCCAAAGTATCTCCATTACACATATATAACTTATATAAAGCCACAGTATGACTCTATGGTCCGGTAACATATATTATATCGGATATTAGTCTTTGTGTGGGTTAACACTTTAACAACCCACCATATGATAGTATTTCACATCTAGGCCCACAACTCTAATCAAACATATATATCACTTGATTCCGCAACCATACATATATACATATATATATATATATATATATATATATATATATATATATCGGGCCTTTCTCTATATGGATAATTCTCTTCCTTTTATATATGATTATGAAATCATATGTTAGAACCCACTTGTTCCAAAGTCCACACCTTTAATTCATTTCCAAATGAAATGCACCCTTTAAAGAGTCCTACCATAAAACCCTTCATATTCTTTTCCAGCACTACTATATAGTCTCCGCCTCATCCAAGGTTCCTCTCGTAGTTCAATTCATTATTTTTATTACCAAAGTATGAACTTTGGTCCCACTACATTTAATTGCATACATATCCACCTCCTCTCGTGGGAATTAGTCACGACTTGAACATCACAACCCAGGCATCACCACTTATATATATATATATATATATATATATATATATATATATATATATATCAACATATATATATATATATATATATATATGTACTCCACAACTCAATGTTAAAGAAACATCAATGAACCTTGGACTTATAATTAAAACCCAAGTGCTAATTAATTAAAAAGCCAGCAGATATGAATGTCTACCATATATATATAACCCAGACTTCAAATAAAACCAACCACCAACATTAAACCACTACTTGGGCCCACGCAACACAATGTAAGTCTTCACGACATTAAAATGGCAGCACTCATATAGATATTTATTCGGGCCCACCAATTAACACACCACACACATCCGACGGTTGATGGAGTGTCATGTTGTCTTAGACAATCCAACGATCATCGCACGTTATCGCGCAATTTAGGTGCATGGCCGTTAATTCTCAGAAATCACGCAATGTAAGTGGTTTTTACAAACCACCTTTGGACACGCATCGTCCAGTCTGTGGAATCGCGTTTTTATTTCAAAATCAGCTTACCGCTTATGAATTGCGCGAAACCCACAAGATGGTTCTGAATCCCGCTTTCACTGTTCCTCACAGTTCTGCCTCTCCTTTATGGTTTCACTTCGTTTCTTAACTTCATTCTAAACTCCAAATTCTTTCTTGTTATGGGTAACATAGAGTTTAAATTCTCCACGGTACCTTACTATTTGACAACGCTCCGACGTCTCGACTAAAATTTTCGTTCACAAGGATAAAATGCATGGATTCTATGAAATTCTTTGTGCATGCAATTCACCACCAGAACATATATTCGACTGGTGCCTACTACCATAACTCAATAAAATGAATAAACTCTAATTATTTCAGTAAAGGAACAGGCTCGTTTCTTTTGGACTTGTGAGCGGAAGTAAAAGATTCTAAATAACCAAAGATTGGGCTTCAATTAACAGGATGAAGCTCTTCAGAAGTGCTTTCCTCCAAAGCACAAACTGTAGACTCCACACCAATTAACGCGTCCAATAACCAATAAATTCTGTATGATGACTCCCTATAAAATCGATACAAATTTTCCCAAATTGATACTCTTCAATATTTCCTTACTAGGCCTCACAATTATACCAAATGAATTCCTAAAAGGCTCATTTAACCAATTCTTTCCACATAGAACCACTAATTTAACCAATAGCGTAGAGTTCACAAATTTCCCACAGAACTCAGCCATTCCTCCTCCAGTATCATATCAAGAATACATATAAAATTCACACAGAGATTTAGAACAGTCCCCAAGCACACATTTCACATATTAAGTCTTTAACATAGGGTTTTAACCATATTCTCACAATCAGTAGCCCTTCTCTAACTCTGCCTCTGAACAAGATATGGATTTTCTTCAATTATCTGCAGAACACCACAAAACCCTTGCCACGGAGTTTATTTATTCAAATTTTTTTTTTAAAACCTGATCAACTCACACCACACCACATAATTTCACACTACAGCATCAGATACCCATTTAAACTTCTTCTTCACTACTCTACACCTTGAATAGCTCTCTTCTTTAGTTCACTGTTGCCTACCTCTGCTACCTCTCTTCTACCTCTACCACCTCTTTGCCACTTTTCTTCTCTCTTTTCCATCTCCTTTTCCATCAATGACAACATTACAAAATAGTCTCCCCCTTTGGCATTGATGGCAATACCTTAGTGCTCTCCTTTTGCTTGCTTTTCCTCCCCCTTTGACATCAATGGCAAAGGGTTGCACATTTCTTAGTGTGCTTTTTGCATTTCCTCTCTTTGAGTTGTGTTTAGGCCCTCTTCTTTTCACTTTGTACCATGCTGCTCCAGACTGGTGTACACGACTTGTTGAGAGAACACTTTGAGGATTATTGGACTTGAATATACACTGTAAATTGATACAATCCAAAGGAGAGTCTCCTTTCACTAGTATAAGGATGAAAGTGAGGATAATGACACTTCATAGAAAATATTGTATCTACCTTATCTAATCATAAATGCATCGTTGGATCAAACCTTAAAGATTGTGAATGCTCCATGTGACATATCAAGCTTTCTTCAGCTATACTTCAATCTATATTATAATCTTCATCTGCGATGCATATCTATTGAGGAAGGTTGTAGATGGAGTCTTTCTTATTTTTTAATACTCATCTGCAGTACAACATCTGTTCAATTGTGATGATGCCAATATGTCTTTTATAGCTATGGTTCACTTTTCTTGCGTGTTGGTGATGATATGAGCTAGGATGCTGATAATGATATTACACTTAATAGCTGTAGGTCCTTGTTACTGATGTGATTAATGAATCAACCAGAATGTTATCTAAGTGATCAAATGCCTTTACTGCTTCCATAATGTACTTTCAAAACAAACCCTTGAGATTAGATACATTCAATGTATTAGTCAGTCTCACTTATCAATCATGCACTTTCCTTTATGACATAAGGAGGTATGTATGTCTATGATCAATCTCTCTTTTAAACGTGAATTACCAAAAAAATCATTTATGCTGAAGTAAGATTTGGATGAATTAATAAAAGACTTTTGAGCTTCAAATAGTAATCACAACTATTCCTTTATGCTTTAGATACTTTGACTGTTCTATCAGGATGATCTTCCACAGAAGCATATTTAAGATGTTTAATTGAAAACTCAGCAAACAGTCTTCACACAGTTTTATGACTGATATTAAGGAAGCGGCCTTGAAGTTATACATGTACTGACTTCAGGAAGGCATGCAATTATATATAGAGAAAGATATTGCTTCAAAGTTCAATATAATGCTTCAATTATAAACAAAATATTGATCCTTTAGCTCTGCTACTGACCTTTTCATGCTAAATGCAGAATCCAGATAATGCTGGGAATACTATCTTGATGTGCTTTTGCCATAATCCTTTGATCCTGAGGACCTGTACCATGCTGCTGATCCACTAATAATACCTAGTATTATGTTGATAGGCATGCTTCTTGTACCAAATACCCACATTGATACCACTTTCACTTTAGCTCACACATGAACCCATAGATAAGACAACCTTCATAATTTATGTTATTGAGCTCTCCAATGATTTCAACAATAATCATCAATATACTGAATCTAATCTTAGCCTCATTAATATTTTTCTCTTTTTGTCATTCTGTTCAGAGGAAAGTAACAACATTTTCCTTTATAGAACTGCTCCAGATTCATTGCTGCTTTAGATACAATTCAACTGTTCTAACATAGTCATCTTAGGGAAGACATATTCAATTTCATTCCTAGGACTCTTCATGGGCAGATTTCTCAGAGATTTATCACTTACTTAACTGTACTCCTCCAAGGGGAATTTTCATAGATGAGTGATGTAATGATATTAATGATGACATACACTTTTCTTACTCATTCTTCTTAATGTGATTCATTGTTAATTCTAGCAGTATGATGCACAATGTGATCATCATTTAAGGTGCTGATGTCTTCTTTCTATTACTATGGATTCTTGTTGCCTTTTCTTCTTCCAACAATCTGTCAGCGATTGAATGCTTCTGATAATCTTCCTTCTCTGTAGTTCTATGTTAGAGGAATTTTCCTTTCCCTTCCTGATCTTACAACTTATTTCATTCCAAGGAGCTCTTCTTAAACTACTTTCATGGGGACTATTTATGAACTGCTCTCCCCCTGGGATGTTTCTTCATATTTATCACTGGATGGATTTTTTCTTTGCTTCCTAGAGCAGCTCCCCCTGAGACTATGATGGATTCATTATGTGTTTGAGATAATAGGCTCCCCCTTTCTCTTTTCCTTCCATACTTTATTGGGGTTCTTCATAATGTCTTCACTTCCTTTTGATTCATAGTTTTTATTGATTTGTTTTGATTCCATCATCTGTTTAGAGTTCTTTAATGTATATGGAAGATTACAGTTTCTTGCTTTGTGACCATGCTTGAGGCATACATAACATCTTATTTGACCAAGGTACATTTGAGCTGATGTATAATAGTTTGTTCCCCTTTTTTAATACAATTTACATTCAATAGATTTATGTCCACAATTATTGCATGCATAACAGTAGCCATGGAAATGATTTGTGTACGTGGTCAAAGATTTTCTTTTCCATTTTCTTACTTGAGGGGTTCTTCCCTTTTGCTGCATCTTTTGCTGGTTCAAGTTGATATGGCTTGTTTTACAATGTGCTGCAATATGTCCTGGTTTATGATAGGAAAAACATGTGATATTTTTCATAGGAGGGAAGAAACTCCTTTGATATCTTCCAAATTTATTCACTTCATAATCAAGAGTGTATGAGCCTTTTTCAGCTGACTATTTCATCCTTTCATTATCTGTACTTTCATGTTGCTGCTTGTTTTTTTTGTTTCTTCATAGATCCTATTCTTACTGGTTTCTTCTTTTGTAGGACTTTGCTGAGTTGCTTCACTGTCCTTTACAACTTTTACAAAAATGACATTCTTGTTATCTTCAACCTTGGACTTACTGGTTTCAACTTCATATCCTATCCCAGCCTTTATGAGAGATAACCTTTGAGCCTTTAGAATCTAGTACAACTATCTAGAGCTTTTCATTTGAGGAGTATTCATTAATAAATATCTTTGGGCCTTTTCTAATTTCTTTCTCAGGCTCACTACTTCTTCTTCCAAGTTTTCACATTCCAGATTTTTCTCCCTCATTTGTTGCAGTAGAGTGTCTTCTATTTTCCTTTCTTCTTCAAGGTGTGTCTTCAGGCCCAAAATTTCTTTCTTATCTTCATATTCTCTCTTATCACATATTTCCACCACTTTCTTAAGGTCTTTTTTTTCATTCTTCAATCTTTCTATGTCATTCAAAGCAATGTCAAGTTTGGCTTTTTCTTTAGATGTAATTTCTTCATGGTTCTTATCTCCTTTCACACTACCAGGTACTTCATTTGTTTGAAAATTTTCCTCTTGACATGAATTTTTATTCTTCTTAATTCTCTTCTCCTTCTTGACAGTGTAGTCCTTAGTGTCTGATCCATGCATGAAATGCAATCTATCCCAAATTTATTTTGCATAGGTTAAATCCATTATTAACTCAAGATCCTTGTTATGAAGATTGTTGAATATCACACATTCTTCCTTGGCATTCCTATGTTGTTCTTGCACTGAGGGAGAGTCTGTGCAGTAACCATCACATACAAGTTTCCAGACCTTCGGTTCATAAGCCAATAATCATGTTTTAACCTTATTTCTCCATTCAGGAAAGTTTGTTGTACTCAACACAAGTACATTTTGATAGTCCATGACTCAACCAGATCTCCTTCAAGCTATTAAGCTTACACCAAAGGAACCGGCTCTAATACCAATTGTTGAACCCTTAGTTAAACTGAGAGTGGGGGGGGGGGGGTGAATCAATTTAACACATTGATGGACTTTTAAAACTTTTCATTAAACTTTATTAAGACCTTCATTTCATGATCGACATAATGTGTGAGCAATATTTATTTTTGAGCAGCAATTAATAAGCATATTAGATAATGTACCAGCAGTCTTAATATGTGAGAAGAAAGTATTAGCAGAATAGATATACTATATCAACACATAGACATCATGCACATAGACACCAGATATAAGTGGAAACCCATAAAGGGAGAAAACCACATCTTATTATTGTTGTGATGCAAAGGCAAGCTCCAACTCCCTCTCACCACTGATTTTCTGTAGGCTCCTACCTCAATTATGCAAGCTACAACTTGCAAGGAAGCTCCAACTCCCATCAATTTTCTGCAGGCACCAACCTACAGGAGGCTCCAACCTCAGTCAGCTACAACTAACATTTTATCAAGATACAAATTGATGTGGAAGCACCAACTCCCATCTTTTTTCTATAGGCTACAACCTACAGGAGGCTCCTACCTCAGTTAGCTACAACTGACATCTATCAATCTACAACTTGATAGGGAAGCTCCAACTTCCTTACTCTTTCAAAAGAAAAACACTTGCTGATTTACCTTGGATATCAGCTATGTTCTGTACCTTCTCTTCTGCTATCCATCAGTCCTCATATCTGCCCTACATCATCTCAGCATCTTCTCGGATTCTCTATCAGCTCCTCCTTCTCCTCTGCCTTACTGCTTCATTTCTGCATTCTCTTACCTCACTCTCTAACACCTTATGCATATCAAAGTGATATCATTTATAGAGTTTGCCTCATGAATGTTTGTATTCCATAAGGAATTCGAAGTGAATAGCCCTGACTCTTTGCCTTCTGCCTTCTCATTTCTTTGTCCAGCTCATTCAGAAAAATATAGCAATTTGTATATATTTTAGTTTTTCAGTGGAGTATTGTTTTCCTACTGGAGACTTGCCAATGCATCACAAACAATATAAAACAATTAAAACCATTTACATTCATTTTTATGGTTACATATATCAATTTCACTCAGTCTTCTTTCTAGCACTTAGCTTGCTGGTTTTGACTTTTCTGCTACTGTCAGGTAACTATTATGCCTACCTCTGCTATTCACTGCAATTGTGTATCTGCAGCTATCATGTAACTGTTCTGTATACTCTTTTCACTGTATTTTTCAGTTCTACATATTCTCCAGCTTTCTATGTCTGTACACCTGTCAAACCACAATTTCATTCCTGTGCATATTCATCTGTTCACTGTAATTGTGTATTTGTCTCTGGAATAATTTCACTTCAGCCAATACTTTCATTTATGTTCTCTACAGTTTTATTAATCCAAACTTTAAACCTCATCCAATACACTTATGAGTATTCGAATCAACTTTCGACCTTTATGGTGGGGTCCCTGCTTACCCACATATTCTTCTAACAGTGCATATGAAATCTGCTTTCTAATTCATGCCCAAATTTATTTCAATTTGGGAAAATCACAACCTTTTAATTTCTATGCTTCTGAAAATAATGCGCTTCCAGTTTTACCCGGATAAATTTAAATCTGGCAGACTCTAACATTATGCAGAAGGTTTAATTTTTTCTTCAAACCTGGGGTTTACAACTTTATGGTTAAGAACCATATGCTAACATCCACCTCACAAACATTTGGATCAATCAATCAAAACTTTGGAACAAGTCTTAATGTGTTCGGGCCCACAATATCTAACTTATCTATTTGCTATTGCGATGAATTAACCAATGGTTATAAACCCAAACAATCAACCCAGATTCAAATTTCTCTAGCGATGGTTCTGATGCGATTAATCACAATCACAACTTTTGATGCTATATTCCGATGTTCCGCTTTAACTTCGATGCGATTGGTTCCTTTGCAAATGTTTTGATGTTCCGCTTTAACTCTGATGAGATTGGTTCCTTTGCAAATGTTCCGATGCGATTAATCGCAATCGCATCCTTTGATGGTATGTTCCGATGTGATGCTTTAACTTTGATTGGATTCATGAGGGTCCCACCTTATAATATTTTACTTGTTTTAAACCCAAAGTATCTCCATTATGCATATATAACTTTATATAATGCCACATTATGAATCTATGGTCCGGTAACATATATTATATCGGATATCTTTCTTCGTGTGGGTTAACACTTTAACAACCCATCATATGATAGTATTTCAGATCTGGGCCAACAGCTCTAGTCAAACATATATATCGTTTAATTCCGCAAACATACATATATATATCAGGCCTTTCTCTGTATAGAGAATTCTCTTCCTTCTATATATGATTATGAAATCATATGTTAGAACCCAATTGCTCCAAATTCCACACCTTTAATTCATTTCCAAATGAAATGCACCCTTTGAACAGTCTTACCATAAAACCCTTCATATTCTTTTCCAGCACTACTATATTTTCTCCACCTCATCCAAGGTTCCTCTCGTAGTTCAATTCATTATTTTTATTACCAAAGTATGAACTTTAGTCCCACTACGTGTAATTGCATACATATCTGCCTCCTCTCATGGGAATTATTCATGACTTGACCATTACAACCCAGGCATCACCACTTATATATATATATATATATATATATATATATATACTCCACAACTCAATGTTAAAGAAACATCAATGAACCTTGGACATAGAATTAAAACCCGAGCACTAATTAATTAAAAAGCCAGCAGATATGAATGTCTGCCATATATATATAACCCATACTTCAAATAAAACCAACCACCAACATTAAACTACTACTTGGGCCCATGCAACACAACGTAAGTCTTCACGACATTAAAATGCCAGCACCCATATAGATATTTATTCGGGCCCACTAATTAACACACCACACAGATCTAACGGCTAATGGAGTGTCACGTTGTCTTGGACAATCCAACGATCATCACGCGTTATCACGCAATTTAGGTGCACGGCCGATAATTCTCAAAAATCACGCGATGTAAGTGGTTTTTACAAACCGCCTTTGGACACGCGTCGTCCAGTCTGTGGAATCGCATTTTTATTTCAAAATCAGTTTATCGCTTATGAATTGCACGAAACCCGCAAGCTGGTTCTGAATCCCGCTTTCACTGTTCCTCACAGTTTCGTCTTTCCTTTATTGTTCCGCTTTGTTTCTTAACTTCATTCTAAACTCCAACTTCTTGCATGTTTTGGGTAACACAGAATTTAACTTCTCCATGGTACCTTACTATTTGACAATGCTCCAACGCCTCGACTCAAATTGTCGTTCAAAAGCATAAAATGCATGGATTCTATGAAGTTCTTCATGTGGGAAATTCACCACCAGAACATATATTCGACTGGTGCCTGCTGTCATAAATCAATAAAATGAATCGACTCTAATTATTTCAGTAAAAGAATATAGGCTAGATTCTTATGGACTTGTGAGTAGAATTAAAAGATTCTAAATAACCAAAGACTAGGCTTCAATTAACAGGATGAAGCTCTTCAGAAGCACTTTCCTCCAAAGCACAAACTGTAGACTCCACACCAATTAATGCGTCCAATAACCAATAAATTATGTATGATGACTCCCTATAAAATCGATAGAAATTTTCCCAAATTGATACACTTCAAGATTTCCTTACCAAGCCTCATAATTATACCAAACGAGTTCCTAAAAGGCTCATTTAACCAATAGTGCAGAGTTCACAACTTGCCCACAGAACTCAACCATTCCTCCTCCAGTATCGGATCAAGAATAAATATAAAATTCACACAGAGATTTAGAACAGTCCTCAAGCATACGTTTCACATATTAATTCTTTAACACAGGGTTTTACCCATATTCTCACAATCAATAGCCCTTCTGTAACTCTTCCTCTGAGCAAGATACAGATTTTCTTCAATTATCTGTAGAACACCACAAAACCCTTGCCACAGAGTTTATTTATTCAACATTGTTTTTTAAAACTTGATCGACTCACACCACACTACATAATTTCACACTACAGCATCATAGACCCATTTAAACTTCTTCTTCACTACTCTACACCTTGAATAGCTCTCTGCTTCAGTTCACTGCTGCCTGCCTCTGCTACCTCTTTGTTGCCTCTGCCACCTCTCTGCCACTTTTCTTCTCTCTTTTCCATCTCCTTTGCCACCAATGACAACATTTCCAACATTTTATTCTTCGGGTATTCGCTTTCTAAACATGGTGTTCTCTCCTCGAAAGTCCCTTTCATAAATACTGAGAATCGACCTTAAAAAATATACCATGTGGTGTTTCTACAAGCCTTCAACCAATGTCGGTCTCACAACTTTCACATGGGGGTTAATTTTTTTATCAAAATTTTCGTGTAGTGGATAATTTCACCTAATGACCCATGTTCCCAGAACGGAAAATAAGCGTATGCTAAACAATCAACAAACTTGCTCATAAAATATTGGCTTTTCTAGTAGATTTTTGGTTAGATTGGGTTGAAATTTTTAAAAAACCCGGATAGAGTTGTCAAGCTGTGGAATTTTTGATACCCCAACGGTTTTTGATGATTTTGAATTAATTTAAAGTGTTAAAATCATGATTAAAACACTAAAAATTAAGATTTTGGAATCCAAAAATTGTTGGATTTTGATAAAAATATATATTATGAGTGAAATTGTCGCCCTGATTGTTAAACACCATGTTAAAGCACACACATGGTGTATGAGGAAGATGAACACACACACAAGAGACTCAACACACAATGAAGGATAAGCTTGAGGCTCTCTTATTTTCCATTATACAAAGATGTACATTTATAGTACAATGGTGTGACTCTTGGTTTCATATTCCAAGGTCACTTGGACTCCATTGTGACTTTTCGCATTCCACACCTACCCATGTAGGATTAGGTGTTCCAACATCCCCCCTTAATCCGAAACGGTATGTGTGAGTCCAAGAAAAGAGTTGTAATACAATATGCAAAGTATACATGGCAGCACTTGGGCTGAATCAACTCTCTGAAATGTTGGAAAAAAGAGGTGGTTTTAGGATGACCACAAACACTGGAACGCAATACATGTTGCAGTTCCCGGAACTCTTCCAAAACTGGAAAGAAGTTGAAGGCTTCTGCTAGAGGAATTGTCCCTCATAAAAAAAGGGAGACCTTCGACCTAAAAGAAGGGAGGTCTACTACCTGTGATGGTTTTAGGATTACCAACAACTCTGGAATGCTTTGAAGCATTTCCTGGAACTCAACCAAAGCTGGCAAGAAGCTGAAGGCTTCTGCTAGAGGAAGTGTTCCTCATATATGAAAGGGATATCTTCGACCTAAAATAAGGGAGTTCTACTACCTTGTTATGGTTTTAGGTTATCCACCAACAAAAAATGATGGTTTTAGGTTATCCACCAACTGAAAGCATGCTCATGGGCATCCATGTCTCTGGCTACATCTCTAAATCTAGAATGACGAATTGTGGCTCAGGCTTGCTTGAACTGTTGGCTACAACTTTGAACATGGAATGAGAGATTGTGGCTCAGGCTCGCTTGATCTGTCGTTGAAGCTTGTACATGACCACCATTTTCCCCCCATGTCAGGGACAAGCTGAGATGATGGCAAAAACACAACTGCAAGTTTGTTCAATATCCGTGAACAAGTTCTAACATGTGTCGTAAACATCTTCTTGGCTGCTAATGCCCATTGCCAAGAAGTGATCCATCCAAGATGAATCTTGGTTCTTGCAGGAGGCTTGTGTCTGAAGCATCTGTTTGAAGAATGGGTGTGCTGACCACAGTGCTTGCATGGATGAAGATCAAAACAGTGATCTTTCATATGGACAACTCGATCACAGTGTTGGCATTTTACGATCTGTGATTGTTGTTGTGGAGCAGGATCTGGAACAGCTGCAGGTGAACTGTCATACATGAATCCAGCACTCTGAAATATGATGGGCTTGGTGTAGTCTGGAATATGAAAGGACACATCCTTGTCATATCCAAGACCAGTTTGGTGCTTGTTGTGGACAAGCTCTTCCCAAGGTCGGATGATGGGCTTGAGAAGTGCAGGTTGAACTGCTGCATCTACATGTACGTATGCTCTAGTACAAGGAACTGAATGGGAATAAACTGCATCTTTATCTTCTTTCTTCTGATGAGAGTCCTTCTCAATCTTCTGAACAGAAACAGGTTCAAAATAGTGACTCTTTTGCTGAAGTTCATCTTGCTGAAGCTGAGTTTCCAACTGTAAAAAATCAATCTTTTCTTGTGCATCTTGCAAACAACTGTGAATTTTACAAAGAGCATCCTTGCTCATTTTTATCATGTCATCAACATTGGAATGAATGAGGTTATTCAACAACTCTAATGCCTCATTGATTTTGGCCATTTTCAATGACTTAGGCTCAAAAAATGAAAAGGTTGTCGGCTTCAACCGAAAATGCACCCGTTTATAATGTGATTCCTTTCAAACAAATATAAATGATTTATAGAAATCTCAAAGTACAAAGTGTGCTCCTCAAATGATGGAGGGCAATCAACAATTTTTCAACAACTCAAGTACTGATTGCAACTATGAAGAAGCAATACAATGTCAATATAATAGAATATATCTGCAAAATATGTGCAGCTGAAAACACTATGCAAGAAGCCTTTACGACAGCTGAATTTTCCTTCAAATAGTTCTTTTGCAATGATGGAAAACTGTCTTCAAATGTAAATTTCTTAAAAAAATCACCCTTATGCCACAAATCACAAAATGTCAAATCTCAATTTCTTCTATGTATTCAGTCTATCTGCTCCTCATATGCCATTTTCTTCATTTCATTTCTGTTGTTCTTATTTTCTTCTTCCTCTCTCTCTCTGTTGTTTTTTTTTATTTATAATTAATTAAAAATTAATTAAAAAAAATAGATTAATAGGAATAATTAAAAATGGAGGGAATTTTAATTAGGGAAGGGGAAATATTAAAATAGGATGGGATAATGGGTGAGGAGGGTTATTAAAAAACAATTTAAGAATGAATTTAAAAAGGAGGGGAGGTATTAATGGATGAGAGAGAATTTTATTTTAAAATGGGATTATATAAAAATGAGAATGTGGGAACAAAGTTAAAAAATGGAGAGAGATGGGATTAATTAAAAGAAAGAGAATTTCAAAATGGGTGGGAAATTTATTTTGAGGGGGAGTATATTAAAATTAAGAGGGAGGGGTATTATATGAAAGGGGAAAGTTAAAATTTAAAAAACGAAATTAAAAGTTGGGGGAGGAATCTGCGTATGAGAGGGAAGGGCGAGAGTGTATGAGGGATGAGCAAGACTTGTGGGTGAGGGCGTATAACGCAGAAGTGATGGACGTATAGCAAGGTTGGGAAACGTGAAGGGGTGCGTAAGTTATGGAGGGGGTGGGGCGTTAACGCGGAGAGGTGAGGCGGAGTTGTAAAGTTTGTGAGGGCAGGGTATTGGAGAGACAAAGCTGCGTAGAGCAGGTAGATGGGGGTAAGGGGTAGACAGGGTGAGAGCGTTTGTATGCACGGAGAGGGAACGGAGTGGTGTGGCAAAGGGTTAGTAAGGGGTGCGATGAGTGCGTAGGGAAGAGCGTTTGGAAAAGAAGCAATAAGGGGCGTGCATTGAGATGTAAGTGGGACGGTTATGCCGTGAGGAAAATGCAACGCTGTAGGAGTGGTGAACGTAGTTTAAGAAATGGAGCGAGCGTTGGAAGTGTATTGAGAGGGGAGTGTGTATTGCAGAGGTTGGGGGGCGGGTTTATCATGCAGAGAGGAGCGGCCAAGTGAGGGGCGTAAGGTAGTTGGAGGGGAGCGACTGCTGGAGAGAAGTGGAGTGGGTTGAGAGGAGGGTGTGAGGTAATGCCGAGTGGGAGGAGCCCGCGGGGTGGGGAAGGCCGAAAGGCCAAGCACAGTAAAAAAAAAATTGTTTTTATTTTTATTTTATTTTTTTTAATTTTTTTATTTTTTTTTAATTTTAAACAGCAGAGAGGAGAGGGTCGAAAGGCTTGAAACAACTCAATTTTTTTTCCAATAGCCCAGCAGCAAAAATTGGACTTCAAAAATTTTAGCAGTAAAACCCACAAATTTGCAGAGATTTTTCAATGAAAAGCTCAGAAATATTTCTTCAAAAACTAGAACTTTTCTTCAAAAAATGCAGAGGGCCATATAGCAGTAGGAAATTGAAGAATTTGCAAAGTTAGAGATTTGCATAAAACTCAAAAATCTCAGAAATTTTCCAATGAAAACTCATAAATATTTCCAGTAAAAACCCAGAAATTTCTTCAAAAACCCTCTTTAAACTATTTTCCAGCAGCTCTCCAAAATGGTGCAGAATTTAAAATGCAGATATTTTTCAATGGAAAAATAAGCAGTGAGAAAACCTTCAGATGCATAAGGCTGCATCTCCAAACCAATTTCTGAATGCTGTCAAGGATTTTGAATGCTGCTCCTTCTCCAAGATAAAATTTCTGAATGCTGCAAAATCACTGAATGCAGAAAGTCTCTAAATGCTGCAAAAATTATCAAAAATTTTGCAGATATGCACAGACCATAAACAAAAATGGCTCACTCAATTGAAGCAGGGCCAACAATCGCCCACTCTGATACCATGTTAAACACCATGGGATCTTATGCACCATGCTATGAAATGTTTAATACTATTGCATGTGGTATGTAAGTATTCACACTTGAAATAGTTTCAAATTTGATGATTTGTATACCACTTGTCACAACATTAAAACACTGTGTTTCAGGGTGGATATTGGCCATTGGAAATATGTATTTTGTTGCAATGCAAGGAAGAGTGTATTTATATTTTTTATTGTTGGTTTATGTGGGGTTTATTTCTCATAAAGTTAAATTTTAAATATTACGGGTATGGGTTCTGAGTAGGAGAGACTTGTGAGGGATAAAAACTATCTTAGTTGATTAGGTCCTCAGTTTTATGCTAAAAAATCAAAGTTTCCATAATGGTAAGAAACCTAAAAAACCAGATAGTGCTCATCGTTATGAATCCTACACACTTCATTTTGTGTGAAATGGACTCGGTATGGCTTCATAAATGAGTTGTGTTCATTTGCAAAAATAGGCAAAATTTGGAAAAAAAGGGTGACAGGTAACCCAGTCAGCAGTGCTGTGGCACGCTGACTTAGCACGGTCAAATATGGTGACTTTTCTTTGTCTAATGAGGGACTACCAAGTGGAAGTATATTACTGGTTAAAATTTGTGGTTCATTGGCATTTTAACATTGGTTGAATGTGGGCCAATGTGGAGGAGACACATGGCTTGGCCTAAGGCCACCACATGCCCCCTCCATGATATAGAAAAAATTTGTTACAAGTTTGGGTAGAGGCACTGGGATTCAACCCCATGACCTCCCATGCAACACAAACATCATCTACTAATACACCACAATAACAGAACTTAATATGTATGCATTGTTGCATATATTTAAGTATGAATGATATCACTGATGGGGGAAAGTGGGGGACAACCCCCAACACATACGAACGTGACCACAGAACCACCGATGGAGGCCTATCCACTAAGCGCGGAGTTAACACACTAATCCACGGTTATTTACATTAATCCACATTTAATTTGTGCTAATCATGATTAACCATTAAGCGTGAGTTTAACAGATAAACATGCTTAATTAGGGCTAACTACATTTAATTAAACTAGTCCAGATTAGTTTGGTGGTCCACCAAATCTAGCGGAACTGCCAGTTTTAGAGCCAACTAACCGAATTTAGCTCCAGTTAGCTAAATTTAGGCCAGAAATTGTGGAAAAATAAGAAAAGGTCATAATTGAGTTATTTTTCAACTAAATCAGAAGCAAAAAGAGCCTAAGGCACCATTTTTAAGCATTCTGAACTCATTGGTGTAGGTTTCAAGAGAAAACAAACATTGTAAACACATCATTTTTCAAACTTGAACATAGTATAGAGGCCCAAGCCATGGAATCTGGACCAAGAAGATGTAGCCCAATAAGGGTGAACTCCTTCATCAAATCCCTGTGTTGATGTGTTGTATGGTGATGTACTGTAATTCTATTTGATGTTTTTCAGTCTTTCTTTATGTTAATTTGTTCATAAAAATAACATAAAAATCACTCATGAGACTCAATCACTTACAAGAGAACTTGAACCCTTAAGCACATATTAGACATTGTTTACATAATTTGAAAGAGGAATTAGCACAAAAAAACTAACTTAACTTATTCAGCTAATTTTTGGTATCATAGAATTAGGATTTTTTGTGCAAGAAGGGATCTAATTATTTGCAATTTTGTGTCATTTTTACAAGTTTAAAACTAAAAAGAGTAGAAGGGAAGCTGGTTGAAAGCCCCTCAGTTGGGTCAAGAGGAAGAAGGAAAAGTTTGCGAAAGTCTTCAATACGAGCACATATTCAAGTTGAAGTTGAGTCTTCAGTGAGCATGTCTCATCAAGGAAAACCTACCATGACAGAAGACGAGAGAGCATTCAGAAATGAATTTTTTGATATTACTGAGATGGTTAAGGTCCTCTATGAGGAGAGGAATTTAAGGATGGAAGGAGAAATTTCTAGGCCTCTAAGAGGAGAGGGTTATTCAGGAGGAGGATTCCATGGAAATGGTAGGAAACCACCATCCACTCCGTCATCATCCTCACCACCTCCTACACCTTCCTCCTCATCATCTTCCATTACCAAAACCATTCAATATGTTCATCCACATACTTGAAAAGGAACTGGTAAATCACCCTTAATTAAACTTGATTTCAAATTTGAGCTATCGATGTATAATGGCGAAGTGAATGCAGAGAAGCTAGATAATTGGATTCATCAATTGGAGGTTTATTGTAGAATTTAGAACCTGTTGGGAAAAATACTGAGAGGGGGGGGGGGGGTGAATCAGTATTTAGGACTTACTCAAAATTTTACTCTTTCATTCTCTAAAAACCCATACGCTACTTTGCTGAAGCCAACTAGCGTATACACGCGGATATCCTTCATAAAACTCGCGTATATACAGAGATCTTATTATGCCATTAATTCTTTACTTAGATCGATGCAACATTCATTCTTCTGATGATTAGATAATAGTAAGCTTGTGCAGTAATAACATAATAAACCATCACACATAAGCACCACACAAGAACACCAGGATTTAAGGTGGAAACCCAAGTCGGGAGAAAACCACCACTGCCGTCGTCTCAGTCTTCAATATTTATTATATAAAGAAAACATGTTACAACCATGTATTGGCGCAGACTCATACTAGCACGCAGGCACCCACCTGTAGAAGGCTACAACCTTCTCTCGTTTACCAGCCTCTCCTGAAAGGGACCTACAACCCCCTACTCTCGTTTACCAGCCTCTCTTGGAAGGGAGCTACGACCCCCTACTTTCATTTACCAGCCTCTCCTGTAAGGGAGCTACAACCCCCTGCTCTCGTTTACCGGCCTCACCTGGAAGGGAGCTACAACCCCCTGACTAAAGGCTGCAACCCTCAGCACCACCATGGACCACGTTTCATCAATTTTCATACTAGATCCAATAGCTTCAATAGATCACAAATTGCAGGCCACTTTTCATCATATTTTCAGACTAGACCCACTCCACACATTTAAGCTCAATCATACATCAAACTGAAACTTATACCCTTATCAATTCATTCGATGAATCATCAACCAATCAATCAACAACTTGATCTTTTCTCAACATAGTCAGCAACATAATAAATATTCAAAAAACCCAGATTTGTATGAATACATCATAGACAGATAGCAGTAATACAACAAAACAGATCAGACATTTCATACCACATAATTCAGCAAACCCTAGTTTTCATACGTGCGTTCCTTTCACTGATCCGGCGTATATACGCGCTTTCATGTATATAAACCCGCGTATACATATGCACATATTACAGAACTAATCTCACAACCCATACGCGCTTTCTCTTAATCCAACCCACGTATATACGCGCTTACTCTGTTACAAACTTGCGTATAGATCTTCAGACATTTTAGGTCATCACAGTTCTTTAGAACAGATGCATAGCTCAGATTTTACACTTCACTTCAGAAACATGTTTTCCTCATCTCAGATCTAAAATTTTCATAAACAGATCTAGAAGATACAAATATATTTCAGGTCTAGAGATCCCTCTTCATCATTTTCTTCACTGGTGCATTATGAAATCAGATCTATCACTCAACTGTTACTCATTCCATACAGATATACTTCAAAGAGAAGTATTCATTAAAACCCAGACATCTTGCATGCTTTTGCACAATGATTTTCTTTTCCTTATATAGATTTAGCCTTTGATAATACCATGAGCCAAAACCGCATCACTTCCAATGGTATTCCTGAATGGGATCAAATGGACAATCCAGCGCTCAATACAATGGGTCAATACCATGGTAGTAACCCCTGGTTTTACACATTTAGAGCACAATTTATCATATGCGACTTGGTATGTACTTTTCCGCATGCATGCGCGCCTTCTCCTTAACAAACCCGCGTATGCCTTGTAATATACACTTTTCATCACTGTTTTGGCACATACTGAAGATTTCTTTCTCTGGTCCTTCTGAGCTGCTTGTAGAACATCAGATTTACATCATTAATAAACTCATCAAGCATCAAGGACAACTTCATCAAGTAGGTTGCCATCATCTTCATCAAGTGGGTTGCCATCAAGGACAACACTCTGCATCATATTGCCAACAATCTCCCCCTTTGGACTCGATGGCAACCACGATGGTGTTTGATCACCACAACAGATAGATACATTAAGCATAATGATATTATTTCCCTATTCAAACACCATGTCACTCTCCCCCTTTGACATCAAGGGCAAAGGGCGGATCAAAACCAACACAAGGTTTTTCCCCTCATGTAGAAAGAAGAGCGTTGTAGAATTGATGTATACTGAAGTTACCATGCTCCCCTTGAGTTCATGCTGAATGTTCAAACATATTTTACATGACTCTATGACCTTCCTATCACCAAGGACTCATACTTACATCAAAGATCCAATCAAGTGGATTTACATATGAGACTCAAGTACCCAACCAAGTGGGTTTAAATATTTTGACTCAACTACCCAACCAAGTGGGTTTACAGATTTGAACAAGCCCTTTACATGACTGTATATTACAATTTACATCATAGGTCTCAACATAACCTTTTCATCAAATTAGAAATATGAACTTTTATAACCAAGACCAAAAAGACCTCAAGAGAGAGATCATATTTCAAAATCATCATAATACAATGCATTACATTCAACAATTCTAATGCTCCCCCGAAACTGCATCCAATGCATCCTTTCCATATGACCAAAACTCCTTCTTAGCTTGTGCAACTCCAACACTTTCAATAGCCAATCATCAAGGCATATTTACCTGAGCATCGAGAATGAAATTAAATATAAGAGTCAAAACATCATCGAGATACCAAATGAAGATCAGAAATAAAGAAGCCAAGAAATGCTGACCCCAAGTAAAATTTGTCAGCAACTAACCATACGCAGTTTTATTTCTATAAACTCACGTATATACGCGACTGTCTTTCAGGAAACCCGCGTATCCAATTTTAACCTTCTAATTTTAAGTAGTTCTGATCTTGTACAAGGCAGAGACAATTCCCAGCTTCCATCTGAGATATTCGAATGCTTCCCTGGGATATATGAGAGAAGAAATATAGGACAATATAGCTATGTTTTCAAGTGTCATCCAATATTTGTAGCATAAGTGCATCAGTAACCAGGCCTTTTTTGCAACTTCAACATATTCTTCCCAAGAGGAATTTATCATATCAGAACAACTTCTGTGACAAACAATCATCCATGTGCTCTAATATCACCAAGATATTCAAGATTCATCATGATATAATACGCGTAAGAAAAATATATCATCCATAGCAACAAAATCTACATGATCTATTCTTATCTCTGAATCATAAGACTTCAAACTCATCCATGAGTGAAACCAAAGGATATTCTTCAGCAAAAAGAAAACAGGGCTAATCCATAAAATCATGATAATAAATCATGTATCATGTCATCATCATTTAGAACGGAGACATAAGTAGATATAATGTCAATAATGCAATCATTAATAGTCAGAGTGATGCTCCCCCTAAACCTGTGTTCCTGATCTTCAGCTGTCATACTAATTTTCTTATCATAAATTCATACGCGTCTGTCTCCACTGTAACTCGCGTGTATACGCAACTTTACTTCATTAAATCCGCGTATGGAAAGTGAAATACTGAAAATTTCACACTCCTTCTTCTCCCCCTGAATTTGTACCACCTGTACCTGTCTTCTTCACAACAGATGCACTGTCAGAAATAAACATAACCAGAATTACCAAATCAACCATGAGAATCATCATACATTGCTCCCCTTGTGATGATACATTACTAATCTCTATGATGTATCTCACATCATTCCTGCAGTCATTATGAGAAGTAAGCTTTAGAAGCGGATGACTGCAGTAGAGTCAATATTCCCTACGTTTCTGACCGGTCCTCCTTCTTTTTCCAGCCTTGCTTGAATTTTCTTATTGTGTGCTGGAAATTATCCAATTTCTCATATCTATTCATCCTGCATTCTTTTTCTACATGTCCATACTTTTTACAGGCATAACATCTTGCATGAACAGAAAAGTAAGCATAAGGATCATAATGTGTTTTTCTATTCTTTCTTCTATTGTAATCAGCTGCTTTATGACCATACTTGCTACATGAAAAACAATATCCCTTGAAGAAACCAGAGTACCTTTCTGTGTAGAATCAGTTTGTATGTGACTGAAACATTCTACTTCTGCAATTGGCTACAACATGCCCATAACTATGACATTTAAAGCATTCAACATTATTGATGCTTCTATAGTTAGGAGGGAATGATTTATTTTGAGAGTTCATGATTTTCGGTTGACTTTTTGTTTCTTCCAACACTTTAGGTTTTTCATTGATACTTTTTGAATCTTTAGCACTTCCTGTGAACTAGTTTTAGCACTTCCTGTGAGCTAGATTCTCCTTTAACAGTTTCATGAAAACCAAGACCAAATTCTTAATAAAGGGGAGACCTTTGACTACTAAGAATATTGTCCAGAATCTTAGTACTATCTTGAACTTTCAAGAGTTTATCCTTTCTCTAATTTACCTTGAGTAGTTCACCTCAACCTCCAAAATTTGGCATTGCTTCTTCATGCTTTCTTCTTTCCTTCTTCCTTCTTCTACTTGATCATTCAATTTTAAAATATTTTTCTTCAACCTATTTTCTTGTGCTTCAAAAGTTTGTAAAATTTCTTCACTCTCTTTATATGACACTGCTTTCAGAGAAATGATTTCTTCTTTAAGTTCTTCATTCTTCTTATTTGATGCTTCGAGATCTACTTTCAGGGAGATGAGTTCTTCATTCTTCTTATTTGATTTTTCCAGATCTTCCTTGAGAGAGATGATTTCTGCTTCAAGTTCTTCATTCTTCTTATTTGATTTTTCCAGATCTGCTTTTAGAGAGATGATTTCTTCTTCAAGTCCTTTACTTCGATTGGATACATTATCGTACATCCTTTTCAGTCTAGAGATCAAATCTTTGTAGGCAGATTCCTTCTCATTAAATATTCTTTGTTGATCTTTGATAACTTCTTCTAGGTCCATAGCATTAATTTCACTATCTTCACCATTGCTTGCACAAAGAAGAATATCACAAGAACAACAATCACTACCTGTTTCATCTTCTTCATCTTCTGCTGCACATGTTTTCTGAGATATCTCCTTTCCTTGAGTAGCCTTCTTCTTTTGCTTCTTTCCCATTGTGACGGATCTCCTTCAAGCGATCAAACTTCTGCAGAAGGACCTGCTCTGATACCAATTGTTGGGAAAAATATTGAGAGGGGGGGGGGGGTAACCTAAGATTTAGGACTTACTCAAACTTTTACTTTTTCATTCTCTAAAAACCCATACGCTACTTTGCTGAAGAAAAATAGCGTATACACACGGATATCCTTCATAAAACTCGTGTATATACAGAGATCTTATTATGCCATTAATTATTTACTTAGATCTATGCAACAATCATTCTTCTGATGACTTAGATAACAGTAAGCATGTGCAGTAATAACAGAATAAACCATCACACAAGAACACCAGGATTTAAGGTGGAAACCCAAGTCGAGAGAAAACCTCCGATGCCGTCGTCTCAGTCTTCAATATTTATTATATAAAGAAAACATGTTACAACCATGTGCTAGCGCAGACTCATACCAGCATGAAGGCACCCACCTGCAGAGGGCTACAACCTTCTCTCATTTACCAGCCTCTCCTGGAAGGGAACTACAACCCCTTGCTCTCGTTTACCAGCCTCTCCTGTAAGGGAGCTACGACCCCTTGCTCTCGTTTACCAGCCTCTCCTGGAAGGGAGCTACAACCCCCTGCTCTCGTTTTACCAGCCTCACCTGCAAGGGAGCTACAACCCTGTGACTGAAGGCTACAACCCTCAGCACCACCATGGACCATGCTTCATCAATTTTCACACTGGATCTAATAGCTTCAATAGATCACAACTTGCAGGCCACTTTTCATCATATTTTCAGACTGGACCCACTCCACACATTTAAGCTCAATCACACATCAATCTAAAACTTATACCCTTATCAATTCATTCAATGAATCATCAACCAATCAATCAACAACTTGATCTTTTCTCAACATAGTCAGCAACATAATCAATATTCAGAAAACCCAGATTTGTATGAATACATCATAGACAGATAGCAGTAATACAGCAGAACTGATCAGACATTTCATACCACATACTTTAGCAAACCCTAGTTTTCATATGCGCTTTCCTTTCACTGATCCGATGTATATACGCGCTTTCATGTATATAAACCCACGTATACATATGCACATATTACAGAACTAATTTCACAACCCATACATGCTTTCTCTTAATCCAAGCCACGTATGTACATGCTTACTCTATTACAAACTTGCGTATAGATCTTCAGACATTTTAGGTCAGCACAATTCTTCAGAACAGATGCACAGCTCAGATTTTACCCTTCACTTCAGAAACATGTTCGCCTCATCTTAGATCTAAACTTTTCATAAACAGATCTAGAAGATACAAATACATTTCAGATCTAGAGATCCTTCTTCATCATTTTCTTCACTGGTGCATTATGAAATCAGATCTATCATTCAACTGTTACCCATTCCATACTGATATACTTCAAAGAGAAGTATTCATTAAAACCCAGACATCTTGCATGATTTTTCACAATGATTTTCTTTTCCTTATATAGATTTAGCCTTTGATAATACCATGAGCCAAAACCACATCACTTCTGATGGTATTCCTAGATGGGATCAAATGGACAATCCAGCGCTCAATACAATAGGTCAATACCATGGTAGTAACCCCGGTTTTACACATTTAGAGCGCAATTGATCATACGCGACTTGGTACGTACTTTTTCATGTGCATACACGCCTTCTCCTTAAAAAACCCGCGTATGCCTTGTAATATACACATTTCATCATGTTCTGGCACATACTGAAGATTGCTTTCTCTGGTCCTTCTGAGCTGCTTGTAAAACATCAGATTTACATCATTAATAAACTCATCAAGCATCAAGGACAACTTCATCAAGTAGGTTGCCATCATCCTCATCAAGTGGGTTGCCATCAAGGACAACACTCTACATCATATTGCCAACAGAACCTTCAAGAGGATGACATTAATAATTCAATCGACTTCCTTGAGAATGGAGGGTGTAACACTTGTATGGTGGGAAGAAAGCACTCAAGACGAGATTAAAAACCACGATAAGATATGAATGTCTTGGTGTAATTTTTTGGTTGTATTTAAAAGGAAATTTATCCTCTAGCTTATATGAAAAAAACCATTATGGAATAGAAGAATTTTAGACAACTAAAACGACAAAGTGTTCAAAATTAAACACAAGAGTTTAGGAGAAGAGAACTAATTTTGGGTGTCACTTTGTCTTCTCAAGAAACTTTGTTGAAGTATATTGAGGGTTTGCACAACTATCTTAGACATACTATTCTCATGTTCAATCCCATGAACTTAGATGAGGTTTGCGTTGAAGCCATACATCTAGAAGCAAGAGGGAAACATAGTGCAAATGAGAAAAGGGATAGTTTCCTTGATTATGAAGCTAAAGGAAAGGGTAAGTTTGATGGAAGAGGAAAAAAAATGGTTCTATTAAAAATAGAGAAAGAGAAAATCACATGTAAAATTTTTTTGAAAATTTTTCATGATGAAGACTATTGTTTGCAACTCCATCTAGAGTTGAAGCTAATCAAAATTAAAACCAAAGAGAAGGAGAAAAAAATTGCAATGATTGAACATGACTTAGGTTTAGATTCAAGAGATGAAACCAAGATTACAACAATGGGTTTTAAAGGTAAGAACATAACAAGCACTAGTTCTTCATGTTATTCTAATGTAACTCGGGAAGAAGATACAAGAATTGAAGTCTTTCATATTAGAGTTGTTTCAAATCATACCAAAGTAGACGCACTATTTGATAGTGGTTCTCAAGCTAATTTGATTTCTGAAGACTTAGTTAAGAGAATAGATCTTGAAACTATTACACATCCAACACCTTATCCTTTAGGCTGGATATGGAATAATGCAAACTTGCAGGTAACAAGGAAATGAATCCTAAGGTTTTCCATGAATTCAAACTTTTTTGACGAAGTTTAACTTGATGTAGTTCCGCTTGAGATTTCAGGTATTGTTTTGGAATTCCTTATCTTTATGGTAACAGGGTAGTATTTCATTGCCATGAGAATAAGTACCAATTGTTCAAGAATGGAATTGAGTACATAGTTAGAGTGCATAAGAACAAGAGAATTTTGTCTCTTATACATGCAAGAGAAACGAAGAGAATATTCAATGCAAGTCAAAATTTAGCTTTGTTAATGTTCAAGCATAGTGAAGTTTTGAACAATAGCTTTCAAAACAGTACATAAAATGAACAAGTTGATTTCATTGAAGTTTATAATGTTTGCAATAAGATGTTTTAGGGCTATAACATGTTGCCTTTGAAAGGAGGTAAAAATGATGTGAAATATTTGCAAGAGTCCACATCAATGTTGAATAGTGATGGAAACAAGATGCCAATGCAAGAGAGTGCAAAGGTCAAAGAGAAAGCACCAAATAAATTTGACAAAGAAAGCATAGGTTCGACAAGTACTTGTTTATGGTTTCAAAATGGTACATGGAAATGGTGAAAATACTTGGTCAAAAATCGACACAAGTTCAAGGTAAGACAAGCTAAAAATCACCACGTCAACAGTGTTCGAGGTGAGACAGTTTTCAAGTTTCCTTTGATTGATAATCGAGGTAGAAAAAAGTTTGTTTCTTCAAGGAAAATTTGTTGTTCGGAAAATTCTAGGAAATTGTAGCATCACAGTGTCTACAACAACAAGACAAGGTCTCGAGAATCAAGGAAAAATATTAGATTTTTTTAAAAGCTCAAATTGTTGAAAATAGACAAATTCTAGTGGATTGAGACTAGAAGGGTGATGGAACTATACCATCATCAACATGTTCAATAATAAAAGATATTTTTGGGTTCAAAAGGCTTCCAAAAGGTAGGAATGATCAGGTGCTTATTTTTATGCTAAAAAATCAAAGTTCTCATAATGGCTTGAAACCTGAACAACCGTGTAGTTCTCGTCATTCTGAATCTGATGCAATTTGTTTCACATGAAATGAGCTTCATTTGGATTCATAAATGAGTTTTTTTCATTTGCATAAACAATAAAATTTGGGAAAAAAAGGCAGACAGGTAGCCCAATTAGCAGTTCGTAATGCTGTCGTGTAATGCTGACTAGGAAGGGTTAAATATGGTCAATTTTCTTTGTCGAATGAGGACTGCCAAGTGGCAGTATCTTACTCATTCCAATTTATGGTTTATTGGTGTTTTAACATTGGTTGAAAGTGGTTCAATGTGGAGGAGAAATGTGGCTTGGCCCGGGGCTCCCACGTTCCCCCTCCATGGTATAGAATTTTTTTGTTACAAGTCCAGGTGGAGGCATCGGGGTTTGACACCGTGACCTCCCACACAACACAAACACCAACTACCAATACAGCACAACAATAGAACTTAATATGTATGTATTGCCACGTATATTTAAGTTTGAATGATATTACTAGCGGGAGAAAGTGGGGGCCAACCCCCAATGCATAGGACTGTGACTGCAAAACCACCGATGGAGGCCTATCCATTAAGCATGGAGTTAACACGTTAATCCAAGGTTAATTACATTAATCCTCATTTAATTTGCGCTAATATCGATTAACCACTAAGTGAAAGTTTAACGGATAAAAATTCTTAATTAGTGCTAAATTCATTTAATTAAAATAATCTAGATTAGTTTGGCGGTATGCCAAATCTGGTGAAACTACCACTTTTGGTGCCAACTAACTGAATTTAGCTCTAGTTAGCTAAATTTAGGCTATAAATTGTGGAAAAACTGGAAAAGGTCATAATTTAGTCAATTTTCGACCAAATCAAGAGTAGAACAAGCCTAAGGCACCATTTTTGGGCATTTTGAACTCATTGGTGCATGCTTTAGGAGCAAAAAAGAATCATCAACATATGATTTTTCAATTTTGAGCATAATATAGAGGTCCAAGCCATGGAAGCTGAACCAAGGAGATGTAGCCCAGAAGGGGTGAACTGCTTCATCAAATCCATGTGTTGATGTGTTGTATGGTGATGTACTATAATTTTATTTGATGTTGATCAGTGTTTATTTTATGTTAATTTGTTCATAAAAATAACATAAAAATCAATCATGAGAATCAATCACTTACAAGAGAACTTGAACCCTTAAGAACATATAAAACACTGTTTACAAAAATTGAAATAGGAATTGGAACAACAATACTAACATACCTTATTGAGATCATTATTAGTATTTTAAGCTTAAGTGATCCCCACACGATCCTAGTGACATTATTGAGTATGGGGACATGTCATTGTTTCATCGAATATTGTGGCATAATCCATAAGATGTGTAGGGACATGACACAGTCCATTATTTCATCTGATATTAGAGTTTTCCTTGGACTAAACTCAACTTAGTTGATGTATATACTAGGGTTTCAAGAATGGAATGTGCTTAATGTTTGGGAAATGAAGGATTTGAAATGATCTAGAGCTTAAATCTAGCAAGTTCCCAATCCTAGTGAAACCAATCTCAGGGAAATCCTTTTTCTTAGAGTTTTTGAATTCATATATTTTTTTCTTGGTTGTGAGAAGGTTACGTGAGAAGGAACATATTCCCTATGAATGATTTTAGCTCATTCATGAAGGATTGTAGCTTTAGGATCAAAATTTACTCAATGAATACAATATTTCCAAGGATGCCATGATTTACACAATAGCAATTATTTGAGTTGGAGCCAAAGGGGGAGGTGCATCCACCTAATTCCCACCAAGATCATTTAAATATGATCTAAAACTGGGGCCTTCCTCGCAAAACCATAACTATCTCTCTGGATCTACATTTTTGGTGCAGTAGTTAGCTAAAACCCCTTCTCTTGAGTTGAAAAATATTACATGTGGTTTCCTAGCTATGAATTATGAACATAAATTGTTTATATGTAATTTTTGCCTTCTTAATTAGCTCTCAAGGAGTGGGTTGACCAGAACTGGTCTCCAGATATCATGGTACATTTCTACTCAAAAGAATTATTTATTTATGTTTTTCAAAAGTTAGAGGATCGACAATATATTTTTGATCAGGGACCCTAGTTTTGGGGCGAATTTGGTCTCTTCCTTCATCCTTGGTTTAAATTTTTTAATCCTCCATCTATGTCAAATATTGCAACTCCTGTATGGGTGAGGTTTCCCAATCTTCCCATCCATATGACACATCCTCATATCTTAGAAGATTTGGGAAATATTTTAGGTTGCTTCATCAAAATTGACTTAGAAAGGATTATGAGAGGAATTCACACATTTATTCACATTTGTGTTGAAATCGACTTCATGAAATGAGTATCAGATAAAATCCTCCTTAAAAGGGGAAATAGGGTTTATTATTAATAGGTGGATTATGAAAATTCAACTTTTTGTTGTAGATCTTGACAATAGCCTACCCACCTTCAATTTTTTTTCCCATATTCATAAGGCATCACTTCACACCTTGAAGCCAAGAAGAAAAATCGTGGATGGAAAGATCCAAAAACACCCAATGGTTCTAAGTCCATTGTGGCTCACAAGTCAAGTAATTCTTAGAAACAGAAGAGTCCTAATGCCAACATTTCTCCTGCAGTCCCAACTCAAACTCATGATATGGAATTTCAACCATTGGCGGAGGAATATCACCCATCAATTAGTATAACACAAAATTAAGCCATAATTTTGGCATTTTCAAAGAGTGGGAAAAAGCGTATACACGAATCTGGCCATTTAGATAGTGGCAAGGAACCAACAAATATGTGTGAGCACTTGGCAATGGAAACTTATCAAGGAAAGGAAGTGGTTTTATATGATAATCCCTCATGTTGGATAGACATTTAGGAGAGGAAATAAAAGAAAGTTAAATCAATGTAAAATCCTAGAGCCTAAAACTAAGAAGAAAAAATGTAATGTTGTGTAGCGTGTTATGGGAAGATTAATGTACTAAAATGTGATGTAATTCATTTTTGATGGAGCATATATATATATATATATATATATAGTTGTGAATAATAAAGTAATAAATATTATAGAAATTGAGATATATTTAATTTAAATATTTATATAATATTTACTATTATGTTATTCCAAATTCAAATGATTTATTATTAATTATTTATAATAATAAGTTACAAACAATAAATTTTATATATGTTGAAATATCAAAATTTATATTATTGGTCACTAATAATTATTATTTTAATTCAGAATTTATATTACTTTTCATTAATTATTATTTTTACAAAAAATAATATAGAATGTTTGATAAAAATTGTTTAGAAATTATTAAAATTGTTGATTTAAATCTTTGGTTTATACCATTTAAATATTTTAAATTCACCCAATATAAATTCTTGAAACTCTTAAGTGTATTTATAGAATTGGATAAAATTTAATAAGTCATATAAATTACAATATATTTCACCTACAAATTTTAAATATTACTATATTTTAAGAATCCTAGAATTTTTTATTAATTATTACCCTATTTTAAGAATTCTAAAATTTGTTATTATTAATGGTTATATAATAGGTAAAATTTAACAAAATATTAGATGTTATATAATACACTTGAACCTAAAATTATTTATAACATTTATTTTTTTTCTAATTAGCAAATTTTTTTGTAAGTCCAAATTTTATTCATCTCGCAAAAAAGATATACATCCGTAGTAGCAAATAATAGGTGGTCTCACCATGACTAGATTTTTTGACCACCATTTGCAGCATATGAAAAAACTACAAAAAAGAGACTAAGGAAATCATCCATAAATGGGAAGGCGAGAGACACCAAAAGACAAATAAATAAATAAAACATGAGGTCATGGTAATCATTCAACGTGATGGAAGCTGGGTTATTCGGGGTTGTTTCTAGAGGAGGCGAAGGGAAAAAGTTGCACTAGACATGCCCTTGTAAATGAGCCATCCACTACTCCATCTTTTCCACCTTTTATGAAAGTTGGTTTTGGCCACACGAGACCACCACCATGCGTTCTCTAACATGGCATTGGAAGTAGTGCATCATATCCAGGGTGGAAACCAGTTCAACATGCTCCTCCTTTTAGATCCTCTCAGCTGACTCCAACTATTCCAAAAAGAATTGAATTAACTTGTGGCAATTCTCAAGGCATCAGTGTTGAATTTCCTGCGGATCAAGTGTCAAATGCCTTCCAGACCCATGACTTACCATACCACCACGCTGCATGCCACCTCATATTTGTAGTTACTGAGACCGCCTTACACGATGAATCACCTAATCGCCACCTCCACGCCCACCATGCACACCAGTGCCCATCTACTGGGAATAACCAGCGGTCTTGCCACCCTAGTGCGTCCCTTCTACTGCCACTCCTGTATCCAAAGATTGAATTTTCTAGTGTGATTATGTGCGTACTGCTAAGATTGACTTGGCAGGGAGGGAGGACCACCCATAATGTGGAGAAGGCGACATAATGATCATACCTGTAGAAACAATGACTATACCCAAATCAAGAATGTCAGAGCCACCGTCAAATGTCAAGCCTCTTCCAATTTCAAACCACCGATACCTCCTCGCCCATAGCTGGGACCTCAAGCAACCAAAACTAGAATGAGGGTCAACCCATGCACTCTAGAGGCGGAAACACACAATAGCCAAACCTCCACCACCTCACAAACCTCCCCTCCCCCCATCCCTTGAGGTTTCAACTCTTCAAAGCACCAAGAGATTGAGAATTTAGATATAGAATGGCCAGGCTAAGCTCACCCGTGTCTGAAGCACACCAGGAAGCTTCCCACAGATTACACAACCATACACCCACCATCACCATTAAGGAAGCAATTCCCCTAACCCCATGACACATATAAAACCACCAAGAGAGACAAAAAGCACACCAATTCTTGACCCAACAACTTATCAATGATCACTCCACATTTATCTGCCACAACCTCCAAAACCACCAACACCGATACCACCTCTTGGAGCCTCCAGGAATCCAACCACCCGCACCTCCAAATTGCAGCTAAATCAGTAATAAAAACTAGTATGCACCTCGTTAGTCCTCACTCTACATACACAGAACAACATGGGAGACCACCCTTGGAGGAGGATAATTACAAATTTGCAAAGCCAAGAGTCAGAGGGTAAGCTCTGCAGCTGCCACCCTGCCCAGAAAATTCGTCTTCATTTCTTCCGTCTGTACACAAAATACCAACCAGGAACACAACACTGAACTAGAACACCAACACGAATGTCGTTACCATGTCCCATCTCATGCCTTATGTCCTTTCCTTCCACACTTGACGAGACGTTGTGTTTTTTCACACAAACGCCATTATGCTCCTGTGTACATTAGATAAGTCGAGAGGACGGGGAGGCCAATCCTCCATCTGCTTGCCAATTGTTTAGAGAAATGGGCCATGAGGTGCCACGTGTTCTGAGATTCTCACCTTGTCGCGAATTCTAATTAATATTATTAATTATTAATTAGTAATTAAATAATTTTATATATTACTTTATCTTAAGAACCCTATAATTTTCTATTAATTATTACTCTAGTTAAGTATTTTAGAATTTGTTATTAATTGATATATAGTAGGTAACAAAATATTAAATGTTATGTAAGCCACTTCAACCTAAAATTCTATATAACATTTATATTTTTTTTAATTAATATTATTGGATATTAATCAATATATTAGGTGATTTTTTTTTATTTTTTTTATATTTTATTTAATTAAAAATTGTTTATATATTTTAGTTAGAAATCATATGGGAGAACTGGATAAATACCTTGACCATAGGAGAAAATAAATATAATAAAAATACAAAGTTTAATCACAATTTACAGAAAATATATAAATATAACATTAGAGAATAAAAAATACTAAAAATAAAAATGTGAAAATTTACTATAAAAACCAGTTGAAAACTAGTAATAAAGAAAATCAAAACTAAAGCCTTATAAACAGAAATTTATAAATTACTAATAATATAATTTTATTATTTAATTACATGCATAAATATAAATATATAACTAGGAACACAAAATTAAAAGAAACAAAGAGAATTTCAATTCTATGGTTATAAACCTAAACAAATAAAACCATAAATTAATACCTCAACTAATAAAACCATAAAAATCAATTTGATTATAAAATAATTTAATAAAAAAAAGTTTTTCGACTTGAAAATAATTCAAGAAATCCAAAAGAAGTATATATTTGAACAAAGAAAATATTACCAATAAATTTATAAAATAAAATTTGTTCGAGTAGTATAATAATAAGAAAAAATGAATAAAAATAAATACATAAAGCTTTAAAATTATAAATGATTAAGGATATAATTTTATTTATTTTAATTAAATGTATAAACAAATATATAAACGGAAATTAAAAGGAATAAAATGAATTATGAGTTAAGTAATTTTTATTTTATTAGTTGATTTTTTAAATTATATAATTTAATGTTATCGTTGGTTTTTTTTTTTTATCTGGTTCTTCATCTTGTTTTGAACATGAACCACATTAGATGGTTCGAAAAGCTTTTACTTAAACTTTCTTTATATGATTTTTACATAAATATCTCTCAACATTTTTTTGAAATTTAGCTTCTATGATCTATAATTTATATAGAAAGAACTTTCGGTGATAATCACATTTGAGAAGATTTTGTTGACGATAAATATATTTCTAATTAATCACATATTTCTCATTAATGACATCATTAGGATTTGGTCTACGTTTCGAACCATCTAATTTGGTTCATCCTCAGGATAAGGTGAAGAAGGAAATCAACCTTATTGAATAAATAGTAAGGATGTGTCATTACCTAGCTGTTAAAACTAGTTGTTATTTGACTTCGTTAGTTAATTAGCTATTATGGAATAATATTAACTTTTTTAAGTTTTAAGAAATATTATTAAAAATAGGTTAATGAATAATATAGAATAATTTAATATTGAATCATTTAATAGAATGATTAAATTTTAATTATTATAATAAGTGGAGTAAGAGTAAATAATAATAAATGGTTAGGAAACACACACACACACACACATATATATATATATATATATATGATTTATATATATTTTAATAAAAAGTTAAGAATCATTATTATAATACAATTCAAGGGATAATATATAAAATAATGAAATTATATAAAAACACTAACCAAACAAAATGATAAATATAGAAGAGGAAATTTAAAATCAAAGGGATGAGAATAAAAAAAAAAGAGAAGAAAGAATAAAGACACAAGGCGATATGAATCCAACGCAAGGGGGATAAATCACCTGGAGAGGGCCAGCCATAGTCCAACTCTTACTTAATTTCCACCCATCTTCTCTGTTGATATTCTTAGCATGTCTATCAATTTCAATAGCCTCCCTGAGCTACCTATGATGAAAGTGATCCACCTTAGGAATGACTTTGGAGTGTTCAATGCATACATGGTGACAGGATTTTTTAGCATGTTTCGCAAGAGTAGAAGTGTGGGACCGATTGTGCCTAATGACTATAGCATGCTCATGGATTCTCTGTATAATGGATGGATCAGTTTCCCCAATATAGGGAGTACCACATGAACAAGGAACCATATAAACACCTTTCATGTCGTTTGGGACTATAGGGTCTTTGATAGATCTAGGAGAATTCTTGATAGTACAGAGAGGTTTGAATGAAGAGAAGACATTATTTCTCCTAAGAACACAGACAATTCTGTCTATGGTCCCTTGGATAAACAGAAGATTAACCTTGCAGATAAGATCCACCGGAGTAAACTTGTCTCTTAGGCCTTTAAAAGCTTTTTGAAAGGCCTTAAAACCTTGATATCTACTATACCCATTATTCTCAAACAGGTCAAGAAGATGGGATTTTTATCATCAAATTTTAATTTTCAAGAAGATGAGATTTCTCCTATTTTGATTTTTCTTAGTCTAGTTGAATTATTTTATAATCAAATAATTTTTATTTTTTATTCATTAGTTGAGTTTCAAAATCTTATATCTAAATTTGTTTTATTTTTTTTAATTCATTTCTATTTATTTATTCATACATTTATGTCATTTATAATTAATTAATTATATAAGTATATTAATAAATACCGAATTGAAATCATATTTAAAAAAAAAAAAAAAATTGAAATAAATGAAAAAATAAATTAATTCTAATATATATATATATATATATTAGAATTAATTTATTTTTTCATTTATTTATATATTCTTACCAGAGCAGGATAAAGTCTCTATAACGGACATGGAATTTAACCATCGCTGGATATTTTCACAAACTTCACTCGTAAATATTTATTGGAAGAGGGGAATAGTTATACAAATAGAGGAAATCGATTATGCCAAATCTCAAGGAAAAAAGAGATCCCATTTGTTTGGATTTTTCTATAAAAATTTTAAAGATCCCATCCTTTGGAATTTTTCTTTATAAATAGTAAATTTTTATAGGATTCCTGTGCTGGAAGTCTTCATTGCATAAAATAGTAATTTTTTATAGGATTAATTTTTTGGAAGTCATCATTGCATAAATTGGTAAAAAATTATTGGACAGAAAAACCTTTGCATAAACACAAGAAGTCGACTATGCAAAATGACAAGGAAATCAAAGATCCCATTTCTTTGGAATTTTGTTTAGAAATTCAAATACTTAAATAGTTGGGGCAACACTATAAATATTCGAGGGATGATAGTGAAAATCTATATAGTTGCAAACAACAGGAAGCTAAGTGTTAATGGCTTCTATTTCTGTAACGTCGTTGGTTTCCAGGTGGGGCGTCCACAAATCTGTGATCAACTCCAAGAATCATCATTTGGCTTTCTGTCAACAACTTTCAAGAAGTGGAATGCTAAGGCCAAATAAATCTGTTATGCCAATAAAAATAAGCATGAGAGATGCTCCACAAACACGCATAGGAAATCATCATTCCAACATCTGGGATGATGATTTCATACATTCTCTCTCAACACCTTACATGGTATTTATCTTGATATCCTCTTAGCGATAATTTTTTATTTTTATTTTGTATATTGTACCCTCTTAGCATCAACATAATTCTGATTTGATTAATGTTTACCAGGTGAAATATGCATTGGAATTTCCATGGCATTGCAGTGTGCCTAGATTGGAGGCTCGAAATATTATTGAAATATATCAGTAAAACTATTCCTTGCTCAAGTATTAACCTTGTCCATAAGATTTGATTAGGTTCAATAGAAAGGAGGTTTTTTCATTTGATCACCCAAGAATTGTTAATTTATGTAATGTAAAGGAGGTTTCCCCTTCGAAGTGGCTTATTTATAAGGTGTTGATCTCTCTTTTCTTCTGTTTTTGGAGTTGGTTTCATAACATTCGGTATCAGAGCTTTGGATTCTAGGGTTTCTCTACTTCAAATTGGTCATCGTGGCATTTTCGCTATAATTTTTTTTATACGAAGGTTCGGAAACTTTATAAAAAAAACCCATTTTGAAGAAATCCTGAGGAACTTCGTATAAACATTTCATATCTTGGTTCGCACTATTTTCAGAGATATGATCTGTTGAATTTAGGATATTTGTAGGCTCCCAAATTTCATAAAAAATAGGAGACCTTGGGAAAATCTTCATAATTCTCTCTCTCTGAGCATCAGATTGGAATTCTGTAAAAAGTGGCCGAAAAAAAATGGAATGTGTTTTCCTATGCATCAATTTTAGAGCCAAACGGGGGAACAATGATGCATGGCACACTATAAAAATTCGCTCTACTGAACCAGTCCATAATCAGATCATCATGGGAGATTGGGCATAACTTTGTCTTGAAGTATCAAAATCAGGTCAGATCTATGGCATTCGAAAGAATATTTAGAGGGATACTACAAGGCTGAATTTTGGATATTGAAGATCTGAAAGCACAAAGATAATTTTGTTTCAATATCGAGCTCCTCAAAAGCAAGAAAAATGTGTGTATTTTTTTTTTTTCAAATTGCATAAGCCTTGTTTGAAAAATTAGTTTGAAGTGATTCCTAGGGAATATTGAAGCTTAGATATCAGTATTGGGTTCTAAAACACCCTCTAAAAATAATTCAACACACATTAAGCCCTCACAAGGCTCTACTATGACTCATGAAGAGGAAGAAGTGAAACCTGATATATCAATATTACAAGAGAAAGTGCATCAAATTTCTCTCTCACAAAAGGCAACAAAAAATGAAATGAAATTTTTGAAGAAAGGCATGGAAGCTAAGATGGGTGGTTTGAAGAAAGGTGTGGAAGCTAATATGGATGGTTTGAAGAAAGGCATGGAAGAGAATATGGATGATTTGAAGAATGGCATGGAAGCTAATATGGATGGCATGAAACCTAACATGGAAGACACGAAGAATGATCTAAAAGAAAACATGGAAGGTTTGAAGGAAGGTTTCACAAAGTTGATACAAGAAATTATTCCTAATGGAAAAAATGTAGTACAAGAAACTCATGATGAGAACAAAATAAATTCTAATCGTGATTTCATAAACTCTAATGTTGGATATAAGACCGACCATATTCCAAATATGGATATGAGGAATTTTGATGGCAAGGATGTCGTAACGTGGATAATACAGATGGAGTAATATTTTGCTCTCCATAATGTGAAAAACACACAAAAGGTACACATTGCAACTTTACATTTAGAGAAAAATACATTTGTATGGTATTGATGGCTTTTGTCTCCTAAAAATAATTCACTTGGTTAATATTTACGGAGGAAATGATATCACATTATGAGGATACAAACAGAAACACCTTATTTATCCAATTGATAAATCTCAAACAAAAGGGTACAATGATGGAACACATTGAGGACATCCAAAAATTGAATATAAGGGTAACTGACATTCTAGAGGAACACACAATCAATGTCTTCATAGGACTTTAAAGGATAGCATCCAACATAAGGTTCACCTTTGGGAACCTGAATCATTGGAGAAGGCAAGATAAATTGAAAGAAAAATTATAAAGACAAGGAGGCCTATCACTCACATCTATAAATATGGAAGTGTTGTTAATCCTAGACTTCAAAAAAATACAAGGTTGATACCACAACAATTGGAAGAAAAAAGAGAAAAAGGGATTTTCTATAGTTGTGGTAGAAAATACACTAAAGATTGTAAGTGTGCTGAGATGAAATTTTTTTACATAGATTGTGAAGAGGAGGAAGAAAATGAATAAGAAACTTAAAAAGAAGAGGATATAAACCAAGAACCAACCCTAGAGAAAGAATAAATGTGTCTGACCATGTCCTGTAATGCATTCGCAGGAATTAACACTCCTAAAACTCTCAAGATAGAAGGACATATCAATAAGAAAAAGGTAATAATGTTGATTGACTCGGGTAGTACCCATAATTTTATTCTTTGTAAGGTAGTCAAGGAATTGAATTGATTCCAATAACTAGAACCAAAATGTCAAGTGATGGTTGCAAATGAAGCAACTAAAAATTTCCTTGGAAAATGCCATAATATAAAGCTAACCATGGGGGAATATGTATTGAATATTCCAATTCTTTCCATTCCAATCGGAGGTGTTGATGTTGTACTAGGAGTACAATGGTTACAATATTTGGGGACTGTAGCTTTTAATTTTCAAAAAATTTTCTTGAATTTTTTTTCGAAAGGATATGAAGTTGAATTATTGGGTATTGCAACTAACCTGAGAAAGATAATAAGCTCTAATGTCATGAAAAATCTTCTGAAGAAATAATAACGAGGCATAATAGCACAATTATGCTCACTAGAGACTCTAGCATCCAAATCATCTATTTCTCCAGGCATCCAAAAAGTATTGGACAATCATTCCAGGGTGTTTGAAACACCCAAAGGACTCCCACCTATTCGTGATCATGATCATGTTATTCATTTGATTCGGGGAAGTGTTCCTCCAAACATGAGGCCTTATAAATATCCTTATGTCCAAAAGAGAGAAATTAAACATATGATTGTAGAAATATTATAGGTTGGTATAATTCAACCAAGTCAATGTTCTTTATTTCTTCCAGTAGTATTGGTGCAAAAGAAGGATGGATCATGGCACATGTGTCTGGATTATAGGGAGCTCAATAAGCTCACTATTAAAGATAAATTTCCCATTCCTGTGATTGATGACTTATTGGATGAATTACATGGAGAAATTTATTTTACCAAGTTGGATCTTCGTTTAGGATATCATCAAATTAGAATGAAGAATGAAGATATTCTGAAAACAACATTTTGAGCTCATGAGGGTCATTATGAATTTTTGGTCATGCCTTTTGGCCTTACCAATGCACCTTATACATTTAAAGGGTTGATGAATTCCATTTTCAAACCCTTCGTTAGAAAATATTTGTTAATATTTTTTTATGATATACTAATCTACAAGATGTCTTGGAAGGATCATGTTCAACATGTTGACAGGGTGCTCAAACTATTGGAGGAGAAACAATTATATGAAAAAACCTCAAAATGTTACTTTGAAGTACAAGAGGTGGAATATATGGGTTATATTGTATCTCACGAGGGTGTCAAGGTATACCCTAACAAAATTAAAGCCATTAAGGAATGGAAAGTCCCCACAACCAAAAAGCAGTTGCAAGAATTTATGGGGTTAACAAGGTATTATCACAATTTTCCTAAGAATTATGGGAGAATAGAAGCACCTCTAAAAACATTATTGAATAAATATGCATTTTCATGGACTCCCGAAGAAACTAAGGCCTTTTAACATCTTAAACAGGCAATGTTCCTAGCACCAGTCTTAGCTACGCGGAACCTCATAAAAACATATTGTGGAATGTGATGCCTCAAGAAATGGAATTGGTGTTATTTTAATGAAAGAATGAAGACCCATTTCTTTTGAAAGTCATCCAATCAAAGGAAAGTATTTACAGAAAGCTATTTATGAGAAGGAAATGTTGGCAATATACATGCACTAAAGAAATTGCGACCTTACCTAATGGGAAGACACTTCAAGGTAAAAAATGATCATGATAGTATTAAATACTTTTTGGAACAAAGACTATCTTCAGAAGAGTAGAAAAAATATGTCACAAAGATGTTGGATTATGACTTTTAAATCATCTATGAAAAAGGGAAGCTAAATGTTGTTGCAAATACACTATCAAGAAAGGATGAAGAGGTGGAAGCATTGCTTTGTGCCATTTCTATTATCCAACCAAATTGGATAACTGAAGCAAGGGATGAATGGAAGAAGGACGAAGAAGTGTGGACATGCATTCAAAATTTGCAACAAGCATTAGGGGATATTGGAGGTCTTAAATGGGCCTCCTAAGGAAATTATAAAATAATAGTGAAAATAATAAAATAAAATTTGATTACATCATCAAATTTTAGAGGGAAAAAAGAAAAAACTACTTTGTCGACTCATATTTTCAACTTATCTCCAAATTTTTTTACTCAAATTTCAAGTGGGAGTACTCGTTGGATACAAAATTTAATTCCTCATCCAAGGATTATCCATGTTGCATACTTTCGATAGGTCATGCTACATGAAAAATGAGAAATACATTAAAAACATGATTGCAATCACGTTTTTTTATGTATTTCTCATTTTTCATGTAGCTAGGTCCATCGAAAGTATACAAAATAGGTACTCCTTGGATAAGGAATTAAATTTTTAATCCAACGAGTATTCCCGCTCGAAATTTGACTAAAAACTTTGGGAGATAAGTTGACTAAAAAGTAGTTTTATTATTTTATTATTTTTTAATCCTTTTACCCTTTTACTTAAAAAATGGTGAATCATCCCCCATGGTTGACATCATCATATTGCATCCTATTGGTTCTTATAAAGTTCATTTTTGCTGTATATTTTTCTGAGGAGGCTCATTTTAGACCTCAAAATTCCCCTAATGATCCTAGTACATCTAATACATTTAGCTGGAAAATTATTCCTATGGTACAAATATCCCTTATATCTTTGTAATAATTCCATACTAAAATAAAATAGTCCCTTAGAATTGCACACTTCTCCCTTAGGAGGACACTCAATATTTTTAAAGGCTTACCACAGGGTGGAGAAATATTTTTTTGGGGATGGCCTTAAATCTGATATTCAAAATTTTGTGGTGGATTGTTTGGTTTTCTAGCAAAATAAAGTTGAGAAAATTATGACCTCACATCTTCTAAATCCTTTATCCATTCCAAGTCAACTTTGGGCAAAGATTTCAATGGATTTTACCATAGGTTTACCTAATTCTAAAGGAAAGAGTGTCATCATGGTGGTAGTTGATAGAATTGCCAAGTATGCACACTTTTATGCATTATCGCATCCATATAAAGAAAGTGCATTTGCTACTGTATTTATGGAAAAATTTCAAAATCTACATGGAAACCCAAAGATTATGGTAAGCAACAAAGATCCCATTTGTATAGGAAATTTTTGGACGAAATTATTTTATTGTTTGGGTACTCAACTAGCTCATAGCTCATCTTATCATCCTCAATCCAATGGGATAATTGAGTTAGTCAACAAATGTTTGGAAGGATATCTTCATTGTTTTGTATCTGATAAAAAAAAACAATGGGTCAAGTGGTTACCTCTGTCTGAATGGTGGTATAACACTTCCTTCCATACTGCAACAAAAATTACCCCATTTATGGCACTTTATGGATATCATCCATCATCCATCACATCATATTTAAGAGAAAAATCTGAGGTTCAAAAAGTGGAATATCACATCAAGCATCAACAACAAGTTCTCCAATTCTTAAAGGATAACCTAAATTTGGCACAAAATAGAATGAAAAAACAGGCATATCAACATCACAACGAGGGAAATTTTGAGGTAGGAGACTGGGTATTTTTATGGCTACAACCATACAAACAAATGTCACTCAAGAAATATTATAAGAAGTATAATAAGCTACCTTCAAAGTAATATGGTCCTTACAAGGTGTTGCAAAAGATTGGTACTATGGCATACAAATTTTAGCTTCCTACTTCTTCTCGAGTCCATCTAGTTTTCCATGTTTCATGCTTAAAGAAGGTTATAGGTGAAAAACTTCCAATTTAAGAAATATTTGCAGAACTTGATGAGGAAGGAAAAATCATATTGGAACCTGAAGCAATCACAGAAACAAGAACTCAAAAACTATGAAATCAATCAATTTCAGATATCTCATCAAGTGGAAGAACTTACTCATTGAAGATTCTACATGGGAGGATGATAATTTTATACAAAATCATCTAGAGCTACTCAAGCATTGAGGGCAACACTCTTTTGAAGGATAGGGGAATATTAGGTCCCTATATTACTAATGTAGTCCCTTATTGTTGTTAGTGTAGCCCCATTATTGTTATTGATGTACCCCTGTAACCGCCATATTCTTATTATTGTGCCCTTACATTATTATTTTTAGGCTGGCTAGGATTATATTGTGGCTCCATATACTCCTATAAATATAAATGATGTTTTTTTCATTTGATCATCCAATAATATTCATTTATGTTATGTAAAGGAGGTCTCCCCCTCGAAGTGGCTTATTTATAAGGCGTTTATGTCTCTTTTCTTCTAGTTTCGGAGTTGGTTTCATAACATGTTGTTTCTATTTTTATGTAGCTTGGATCCAGTTATATTTATGTTAATCCTGACCTAGTCGATAAGTTTGGTTTGAATAAATAAGTGCATGTATAGTCTTGGTTAGTGCAATTGATTATAGGTACTAAGAAAAGGGTTCATTATTGGGTAATATCTTGTGAATTTGAGTTGAATAGTATGCCTACATCAATGTATCTGAACGTGCTTCCATTAGGATCATTCAATATGTTATTTGGTATGGATTGTTTGTACCTTTGCAGGACCAAGGTGGATTGTTATGAAAAGGTAATTGATTTTCTGGATGACAATGTATAATATAGAATCTTGCAATGCAAGAAGAAGGAAGCATCAATGAGGATAGTTACAATTATGCATGCCAAGCATAGTAGTCGAAAAGGATGTGTAATGTTTGAAGTATAGTTTTATAGTGAAAAAGGTAAGGATGTTAAGGATGAAATTTTTTTGAAGAGGTACCCTCTCTTACAATAGCTTCAGTTTGTATTCCCAACAAATATTTCAAATTTTTCACCTCAGAGGGAAGTGGACTTTTCTATTGAGTTGGAACCGAGATCAACAACACCATCAAAGGCACCATATAGAATGAGTACACTGGATTTAGTGGAATTGAAGGTACAATTGAAGGAAATACTTGACAAAGGATACATTAGGAAAAGTGTCACCTTTGGGTGCACTAGTTTTGTTTCTAAGGAAGAAGGATGGTACTCTTAGATTGTTAATTGTTTACAAACACATGAAGAGGGTAAAAATCAAGAACATGTATCCATTGCAGAGGATTGATAACTTGTTTGACCAATTTAAGGGAGCAACTATATTCTCGAAGATTAAACTAAGATCATGATACCATCAGGTACACATCAAAGAAGAGGCCCATGTATGGGAATTATGATTTTTTTGTAGTTCCTTTTGGTTTGTATATTGTTGCATATACTTTAATGTGCTTGATGAATAGTGTATTGTGTCCTTATTTGGACAAATTTGTAATTGTATTCATTGATGATATATTCATATATTATAAGAATGAGTAATAACTTGACAAACATTTAACAACAATGTTGATATTTCTAATAGAGAATCAATTGCATTCCAATCTCAGTAAGTGAAGTTTCTTTCATACATAGGTACATTACTTAGGTCATGTGGTTTCCAAGTAAGGCATCAAAGTGGACCTAGAAAATATAAAATCTATCATGGAATGGGAAAATCCTAGGAATGTGGATGAGGTTAGATCATTCATGGGATTAGCAGGCTATTGCATGAGGTTCATGATGAACCTCTCATGGATTGTCTATCCTATTACATCCTTTCAGTGAAAATGTAAGATATTTTAATGGACAGAAGAATGTGCAGCTAGTTTTGAGTATTTAAAGAAGTTTCATACAAATTCTCCTGTTCTAAAGATTAGAGATCAAAAATAAATAGTTTTTGGTCTGTAAAGATTATTGCAAGAAAGGACTTTATCGATTTATGATGTAGGAAGGAAAAGTAGTGTGCTATGAATAAAGGAAATTGAATGAGCATGAGAAGAATTACATTATGCACGGTCTTGTGTTGGAAATGATCATCCATGCATTGAATATGTGAAAACACTATCTTTTTGGTGGGAGGTTCATATTTATGAGTGACCATAATACAACTGAATCTGAATTCCATGAAATCTAGATGGTTGGCCATGATCACTGAGTCTAATTTCAATATTAGGTACATCAAGGGTAACGAGAAAAGGGTTGTAGATGCTCTTACTAGAAGAGTATAGGTAAATCACATAGAAACTATCATCTCATATGGGATGGATTTATAGGATAAAATACTGCAAGAAGGAAAAAAAGATGAAAAGTATAGGGAGCTTAGGAACATGTTATAAAAATAGGGTACATGTGAGAAGGATTTGGATTATCATCACATATAAGGTGGTTTTCTCATATTTAGGGACAAGATCTACATGCCAGGAAAAAGTGAGCTCAAGAAGCTTATATTAAGGTAATCTCATGCTAATTCATATTAAGGTCACCTGATATATTAAAATACATTGAAAACAGTGGAAAAGTTGTACTATTGGTTGAATCTAAAGAAGAACGTGGAAGATTTTGTGGCTATATTTTTGGATTGTCAATAGGTAAAAGCAGAGTGTAAGCATCCAGGTGGATTACTACAGCTAATTTTGATTCTAGAGTGGAAATGGGAGGCCATTTCCATGGATTTAATTACAATATTTCCAAGGAATTTTTCATCCAAAATGTTTTGCCTGAGATGTATAAAATAATTAACATGTGAAAATTGTAGCTTTAAACAAGAAAATTTAAAGGCATAAGCGGAAAAAGAGAGTAGCAATTAACATCATGCATGAGAAAAAAAAGTTGATATCAAAGTTCGTCCAAGAGGGACTATGTCTCTGGGCCCTGCTCAAATAGTGGGGAGGCCCTGCTTTCATTAAATGAAAGAATGAAACTATAATTACAAAATGAGGAATTAGACCCTTATACCTGCCCAATCTGAAATTGGCTAAAAATTGCAAACCTCTGATGAAGAAATGGGCAGCACCGTTGGATTCATGGCATCGAGTAGTGCAGACTCCATATAAAACTTGCCCCAATTCGATAAAGTAAAAATCTGGCCCCTCTGGAAAAATGACTCAGATCATGGTTCCTCCATGGTTCTGCCCCCTCCTGCACAATGCTCAAGGTTCCATTGCCTCATTTTCTGTGCCCACTCCAGTCTATCCTTGGGCACACTACAGAATGAAGGCTTAAGTAATGAAATTTTCGGTGGAATTTACGAAGTGACTGAGTGGAGTGTTGGTTTAGGACCCGAATGGTGTGTGAGGAGGTCGAGTGGTCAAACCCCAACCCCTCCTTAAATAATCAGAAGCTATTTTTTTTAAACAATCTGCATTCTAGAAATCTGCATGCAAATTTATTTTGAGGGGGGTCGGGCCTGCATCGAGTGGCCTGCCCCACGTCCTCCGTCGTCGGATCTGATTATGTGGTTGGAAACCATAGGGGTCGGGTGGTGTGGTTACACCCCCGCCCAATATACAATAGTCATTGCGGCCGTTTAAGTGGGGACCATGGGGGTGGCGGAGTTAACCACCTGCCCCCCAACTTTAGCATATGTTTTTAAAATAAATTTTTGGATTTGCATGGGGTGGCGGGGTTGGTGGCCCACCACCCTTATATATATATATATATATATATATATATATATATATATATTGTTATAATAAGGTTTTTGGTTGTTTCAAAATCTCCAGAATTTTGACTGAAGGAGTGAAAATAATGGTCCTATAAATTCTCCCTGAATCTGTCTAGGTTGGTTGAAATCTGGTGGTCAGGTTCCAGTGAAATTGTTTCCTCCTTAAGCTGCCACATCACCAAGTCAACCTGCAAACTTTGACTTCTCCTAACTTCTTCATACAGGCTCGGAATTGAGTGTCGTCTACGCCGTTGGAATCAGAATGACGAGATCTACAACTTGAAACTAGTTCAAGAGAATTTTGAACAATTTGATTTTTGAGCCTTTGTACTTAAGCCACTTGTACTTGTACCTGTTTAATCCACCTGGATCATTCCTCCTGACTGAAGAGCTTTTGGACCCCAAAAGCATTAACACTCTCAGCACATTGTTTGTGTCCTTTCCAAACCACACTTTCAATCCTTTGTATGCAAAAGTGGTACACATTTGTAATAATGCACACCACACATGGCTCAATCACTACTCCTTTCCAAGAGTTTATAGCACACTCATTGGCCAAGGATTACATAAAAGAAAAACAAAACAATCAATATTTCAACTACTCATAAAGAAATCCCAAACATCATCCTTGTGTTTTGAACTGAAGGGAAACACACCATCATGTTTACGTATGATTTAAAAATGTGGCCATCACACTAAGAAACCTAAAAGAGCCATATTTTACTTAATAAGGTAAATGGATCATCCCCTTGTGGAGGATATGCCTGTGGAACAGCTTCAGGGGCCGGGTTCTGTATGGGTGTTCTTTGATCCTGGCGTGTTTGACATGTAGGTTTCTGGGATTCATTCTGGTTGTGATAATTCTCCCTCCTCCATACCTTTCGTGTCGTATTGGAACGCCTCCTCCCGATGTGCCTCCGAGAAGTTCCCATGAATCCATCACTATCACTAAGGTGTGATGAGGTGCTCTCATCATCAGTTGTTGGTGGGTCACTAGCTGTTTTGGAGCTTTCTCCCACTTCCTTCCTGGTGTATCCGAGCCCTACATGACGTAGCAATTACTCCACTTTGATGGGGTTTACGATGCCTTTGCCATTGATGTCGAGGTGCTTTCCTTCGTACCCCATATTCTTCAGCAATTTGGACCTGATCCCTGTAGTATTCTTTTCGAAAGAAGAGAACTCATCATCATGAAAAATACTTGAAATTGAAGCATAGCTTTCTACCTCAGGTTGGTTATGTCGTAATTTTTCCAAGGCCTCATCCTTAGCTTGTAACTGGTGTAGTAACCTTCGTTTTTCTTCCCTTCCTTCCTATAGGAGCCTTCTTATCTCAACATTTTTTGGTTGGATGCCTTGGTTAATCTCTTCAAGTTCTTGGAACTCCGCCACAGTAAGTGTCTTTTTTTTCTTTGGTACATTATCTATTGAAATTTTTGTTTCATCACCTGAATCGAAACCCAAATCTATGGGTCCTTATGTCGCCATCCCTAAGGATACAAGCTTCATTTCATTGCCTGAATTAGACCCCAGGTCAATTGGTCGACCTCGTGCAAATCCTACAGCTATGACCTTTTCATCTTCCTCGGATCCAGAATCTTTAGAATCTTGGTTTTGTCGTATGGTGGTGGTTGTTTTGTGCTTCCCCTTTTTTCCATTTCTCTTAGATCTCAACTCAGGGTGAATCTTCCAACAATTTTCCTCGTCATTTCCCTCTTTTCCATAATGTGTGCAAGAGGGCTTTGCTCCCCTTCATTTGGCTGCGACTGTCCTTTTTGGGTAGTCACTTTGTTCATGTGCCCCCCTGCTTTCTATGTGCATGGCCTTGACACTGGCCTCATCGATGGTAGGAGGCTCAAACAACAATAATGAACGTCTTATGTAACTATGTAATGACCCAATGTACTTAGTTACAACTTCAGGAGAATCTAATGAAATGCCCAAAATTAGTGCTTGTTTCCTAAATTACTCGTTAAAGCTTTGTACGTTTTGTCCTTTACCTTGCCTTAGGTACTGCCACTCCATTAAGGATTTTTTCTTATAAGCCAAGGGATAGAATTGATCTTTAAGTGAAGTAATGAAATTTGACCATGAGGAAAGTAGGTTACCCAAATTCCTGTTGCCTTGGAGTTTTATCTCCCACCAAATGAGGGTTGTGCCACTCAATCGAAGAGAAACCAACTGGATGTTTTCCTCGTCCTCCACAATCTACTGAATCCTGCAGTAGATTTTGAGCTACCTAATCTAGTTGTTAAATTTCTCTGCATCACTTTTACCATTATACATGGGTAGATCAAATTTGACATCTAACTTGAAGAAAGGCTTGTTAGATGCATTTCCAGAATTTTTATTATGATGGTTAGAAGAGGAGGAATGACTTTCATTTGCTGAAGGAGGTGGATCTCCTCCACCATCTCCATGCACTGAGCCTTGCCCTTATGAAGCATGATCTCCTGATTTCTCTAACTTATCAAGTCTAGAGAATAGCTTCTCTACTCGATCTACCATGGTATAGAAGGTTTTGTTGAAATTGAGCTCCTCCTCATTTCGATCTTCGTCACCCATGTTCCTTCTTTGACGTGCACCTCCTTCTTCAGGATCAAAATCCTGTAGCATCCATTCACCTCTTCTTATCATGTTTCTTGTTAGAAGACAAGCATGTAATTCACATCTACAAACACCTGTTGTGATACCACTTGATCCAAAATCTTTTTCTTGAGATGTATAAAATAATTAACATGTGAAAATTGTAGCTTTAAACAAGAAACTTTAAAGGCATAAGTGGAAAAAGAGAGTAGCAATTAACATCTTGCACGAGAACACAGATTTTATATCGAAGTTCGTCCAGGGGGGGAATACGTCTCCGAGCCCTAATCAAATAGTGGGGAGGCCCTGATTTCATTAAATGACAAAATGAAAGTACAAGTACAAAATGAGGAATTACACCCTTATACCTGCCCAAACTGAAATTGGCCAAAAATTGTAGACCTTTGATGACGAAAAGGGTAGCACTGTTGGATTCATAGTTTCAAGTAGTATAGAATCCATATAAAACTTTCCCCAATCCGACAAAGTGAAAATTTGGCCCCTTTGGAAAAATGCCTCAGATCATGGTTCTGCCCCCTCCTGCACACTGCTTAAGGTTCCACTGCCTCGTTTTTCGAGCCCGCTCAGGTCTGTCCTTGAGCCCACTGCATAATGAAGGCTTAAGTAATGAACTTCTGGGTAGAATTTACAAAGTGACCGGTTCGAGAGTTGGTTTAGGATCTGAATGTTGTGTGAGGAGGTCGGGTGGTCAAACCCTGACACCTCCTTAAATAATAGAAATTTGTTTTTTTATTTAAATCTATATTCTAGAAATACGCATGTGTATTTATTTTGATGGGGTTTGGGCCCGCATCGGGCGGCCCGCCCCATGTCCTCCATCGTAAGCTCCGATGATGTGGTTGGAGTACCATAGGGTTTGGGTGGTGTGGTTACACCCCCGCCCAATATACAATATTCATTGCAGTCATTTAAGTGGGGACTGCAGGGGTGGCAGATTTGACCGCTTGCCCCCCAACTTTAACATGTGTTTTTAAAATAACTTTTTGAATTTGCATGGGGTGGTGGGGTTGGTGACCCACCACCCTTGTTTTATATATACTTTTATTTTTTATTATAATAAGGTTTTTGGTTGTTTCAAAATATCCAAAATTTTGACAGAAGGAGTGCAATTAATGGTCCCACAAATTTTCCCAGAATTTGGCAAGGTTGGCCAGAATCCGGTGGCCAGGTTCTAGCGAAATTTTTGCCTCCTTAAGCTACCACATCACCAAGTCAACCTGAAAACTTTTACTGCTCCTAACTTCTTCATATAGACTCGGAATTGAGTGCCATCTGCACCGCTGGAAATTAGAATGACGAGATCTAGAACTTGAACCTGGTTCGAGAGACTTTTGAACACTTTGATTTTTGAGCCTTTGTACTTAAGCCACTTGTACTTGTACCTATTTAATCCACCTGGATCAATTGTAGACATCATGTATCTATTATGGTTATGGTTGACTAAGGTAGATCACTTCATTCAAATGTTTTCAATGAATTAATCTAATGAGGTATCATAGCTATACATTAGAGATATATTGAGGTTGCATGGTGTACCAAAAAATATTATGTCAGACAGAGATGTTAAGTTCACTTCTAGGGTTTGGAAGGAGATATTTGCAGCTTTTTTTATAGATTTAGCATTGATTATAGTTTATCACCCACATACGTATGGACAAAAAAAGAGGGTCAAGAGGATTTTCAAGGATATGTTGAGGATGTACGTTTTGCATCAACAACGAAAGTTGGAAGATTATATTCCCTTGGTGGAGTTTGCATATAAATATGGGTATTACCAATCTTTTCATATGAGTTTTTTTTAGGAGATTTATGGGAAGAGTTGTAATACTCCTATATGTTTGAGTGATCGAGTGAATATTGTATTGATTCAACTGGATATGTTGGCAGAGATGGAACAAAAAATGCAGGTAATGAAGAAGACTATAAATGGAGCATAAGATAGGTAGAAGAGTTATGCAGATCAACACATGGTGTTCAAGGAGTTTCAAGTTAGGGAAAATGTGTATTTATGCATCAAGCCCAAGAATATAAACTTGAGGATTGGATCATGAGCCAAGTTGGCACCTTAGTATTGCAGGCCTTTCAATATTGTTGAGAGGTTTCGGTCGGTATCCTATCGACTTGCACTGCCTTTGATAGTGAAATTCCATTATTTGTTCCATTTTTCATTACTTAAGAAGTATGTGAAATATGTTCATCGTGTGATTGAATATTTTGTATTATAGGTGGAACTAGAAGGAGAATTCGAGCCGGAACCTCAGTACATTTTATAGAAAAATATTCTCGTGCTCTGGAATCAAGAAATCGAGCAAGTTAAATTTAATTAGAATCACTTTGGGCTTGATGATGATACATGGGATATGACTAATCAAATGCAGGCTATGTATCATTATATGTGTGTGTGTGTGTGTGTGTGTGTGTGTGTGTGTAAATACGACATCGACCTATGTTATAAAGCTGCAATAAGCGGTATGGTGTTCATGATATGTTGTTTATATGTTTTATTAGATGGATATGATGTAAATGTTATATCGAGCTATGTTATAAAGCTCCATGAGAAACATGTGTTGGCTAGTTCATAAATGTCATTGAACATTGAGGATGGTATTCCCCCCATGGGGAGGGTTCTGTAATAGCACTCATTAAAAATCCATGTAATAAAGTTAATGAAGGAAAAATAATATCAAGGTGATGGGACGCATATTCCAAGGTGAATTTTAGGAAAAACATAGTTATGGGGGTCACTTGTGACTAATAAATGGCTATGGAAATCGACAAAGGAAATGGAAAAGGAAAAGCGACATTAATTGACATTTTATTTATGAAAATAATAAAAAAATAGGATAAAATGAATATGAGAGGTCACATGTTGCATGTGAGGAGGGAATTGAAGGAAAGAAGAAGAAGAAGAAGAAATAGAGGCCTTAATGAAAAAAAGGCTTATGAGGATCAAATGACAACCCTTTATCAATTTTATCTTGGAGCTCTCTTCTATTCTCTCTCTCTCTTATACTCTTGGAAACTTAGAGTTTCTTGGAGCACTCTTGGAGGATTTTTGCATACTTTTTAATTTGAGAAAGAGTGAAAAGGAAAACTAGTAAATCACAAGAGGACAATGGGATAAACAACTACAATGGGTTTTATTTCAAGGTAAGGAGCTGCATCTATTATTTCCTTACTAGTTTTGGCATGCATGCGGGCATATGCATGTGGTTGTTTTGTTATGATTTGTCATTGGCATGAGGATTTCCTGAATTGACAATGGTTTTTCTTAATCCTTGGCATTTTGTACATATCCATGGCGTTGGGGGTTTTCCCTTTTTTTTATTATTGGTGTTCATGTTCCTTATGGTTGTGGGTTGAGTTAGTTCCTGGAGCCTTCATTGGACAAATGATTTGGAACAACTAGGGTTGAGTTACTAGTCCTGGAACCCTTAGATGGAAAAATGCTCTAAACCCCTTTGTGGGTTGAGTTACCAGTCGTGGAGCCTTGGTTGGACAAATTCTCTGTAGCCCTATGGTTGATGTTGGTTGAGTTACTACTCCTCGAACCAGGTAGGAACTAATTCTCTAGATCCATGGACAACTTGGGTAGAGACTCATCTAGTGATGCTTAGTGATATGCAACCGTGAGGTGGAATCAATGGTTGAGGGCTAATATATATCCTTGTCAAATTGTAGCGAAAATATGCATCTTAGTCAATTTCATTTAATGGTGTTTCTATTGAAACATCTGTGATAATAAATGCATTATTAATAAGTTTATAATGTAAATATGAATATGAGTACTCATATTAATATTAATATCACATCAATATTTTTGGATATAATGGATTAATGAAATAGGTGTTTTAGAGATTTTCAAAGAGAAAAAAAAAAGTTTTTTTTTTTTTGCAATTACAATGGTGAAGAAGAAATGGAAGGAAGAGGTGATAAATGAGTGAGAATCATGTTGTCATTATTCCAATATTAAAATATTTTATTTTTTGGAGAAAATTTTATTTATGAGTGAAATAACTTCACAAGAGTATATCAACCAAGTTTTAACAGGATGACTATGGTTAACTTTACTTGATTATGATTGACCATGTTTACTTTAGATGACCACATTTAATAAAAAATAACTATATTTGAGGATTATAGGGTATATTTTACTATGGTTGACCATATTTGACCATGTTGACAATGGTTTGCCATGGCTTTTCATGGAGAGTGATGTATCGCCATGGTTTACCATGGTTGACCATGGTGGACAATGATGTTTATAGTTTATGTACATTTTTAACAATGATATCCATGGTTGGCCATGGATAAGCATGGTTGACCATGTTGTTTATGATTAATAATGTTGACCATGTTGATCATGCTAGTAATGATTTGATCTATTTGACCATGTTGACCATGGTTGAGCATGATCAACAACATTGATAATGGTTGACTATGGTTGATCATTGTTAAATATGGTGTGTGGGCATGCTTGTAACGTTGTGATGTTAAATTAATTTTGTCACATATTCTGTTTTGATAATCACAATGTGATGCCAAGTTATGTTTATGACAATGAAATAATGGGTAATTTATGTCACATTGTGAAGTGTAGATGTGTTCATCACATTCTAAGCTCAAGAAATGTTTATAAAAATTTAATCTTCGGTAATTTTTACATGGATTTTTTTTGCAACATTAAAACATTTGGTAATTTTCATCACGTTGTGATGTTGGGTTATTTTTACCATATTATGACATCAAATAACGTTTTTCACATTACAATGTCGAGTAATATTTTTCACATGTAGCATTAGGTCATATTTGTCACATTGTAGCAATGACTGATATCAATAAATTTAATTAATGTAGTTGAGGATTGTTTGTCACATGTGACAACCAAAAAAGTTTCTCACATTTGTTGAGTAATGTTTGTCACAATATGTCATCGGCTAATATATCACACATTGTGATGACACATTATATATGTCAAATTGCAATGCTAGATAATTATTGTCACATTCTAATGTTGAGAGATGTTGGATCACATAAAAATATGATATTGGTGAAGGGTTACATTTAAAGGAAGTGTTGGGATATGTTTGTCACATTTTGACAATGTACATGTTTGTTTAATTGTGACAGTTATATATTTTAACAACTTTTACCAATGTGGTTGAATAATGTTCATCACATTGAGATGTCAACCAATGTATTTTCACATTAATAGACGAATTTTTATCACATTTTTATCTATGGCTACGTTCTTCACATCATGACATTGCGTAAGATATGACATAATGTAATGTTAGGTTATGTTTTGCACAATGTAGTGTTTGAGATATGTTGGAATGCATCATAATGTGATATTGGGGAAGGGTTATGTTTGAAGACAATGTCACGATAGGTTTTTCATATAGTAAAGTTGAGCTACATTTGTTATATTATGACATTGGGATTTCTTTAACACCAAACTAAATCATATTATATTCACCTGAATGCTACATAAGATTATGTTCATCACATTACAACATCATAATGTTTGAAAAATCACATTATCATGTTTCTTCAACATATTACAAAAGTAGATTATGTTTTTCATTTCTCATGGTAGTTTTATTTTAAAAGTATTCCAAAAAGGAAGTTTTTATAAGGATATTAAAATATTTTTAATGAACTTTATCTTTGTTGCAACTATCAAAACTTTGAACAAGTGGTACACATAACAGGGAAGTAAACTTTTGTTTGATATGAAGTGACATCACTAAATAATTTTGTTTAAATATTTTAAAAGTTGATTTGCATATGACACAAAATATTTCACTCTTATAATGCATAATGAGAGATAAGACCACATTCAATATTAGAGCCAGAAGTTTAATTTCATGTGACACAAAAGTTTTCTCTTGCAAGATGAACGTACATCAACCACTTCTAGTGTGGTAAATTCATATATCCCTCCTTCATTAAAATCCCATTTTAACTTTCTCCCTACCTCTCTCTCTCATCCCACCACCTCTTACTCTCTCCTTCTCTCATTATCTCTCCTCCCTCCTTTTGTCATCTCTCCCTTTCTCTCTCTCTATGTCTTCTAGAATTGTCTTTATTTCCACTCCTTTATCCTTCTAATCTCTCCCTTCCTCACTCTCTCTCTCACTAATTCTTTCCCCCTCTATGAATCTCACTCTCTACACCCCGCATTCATCTCTATATCTCTCACTCTTCATATTTATTTTCCTCCCACCTCCCCCAATTCTCACTCACTCACACACATTCTCTATTTCTCTCTCTTGGTCCCTCCGTCACAATAGCCACCCTCAACTTTTCTCTCTCTCTTCCTCCCTTCATCAGCCATAACTATCTGCCTCCTGCTCCCTTAGCCATCCTCTTTCCTCGTCTCTCTCACTTTTCAACTCTCTCTCATTCTCTCCCCTTACTCACCAACTCATTATTCCCCACACCCCAATCTCACCCTCTCTATTTCTTTATCCCCCTCGGCCTCTCAATGGATACCTCTCTCGACCTCTCTCTCCACACCCACCAATTGTGACTCAACCATTTCCCACATGGTAAGTAACTATTTCTAGGATTGCCTATGCATTTTTAGTGCATGAGCATACACTTTATTATCATGCTAGTAACATGCATGCATTCTTAGTGAGAGAAACTCTAACACTTTTTTATTACTAGGAATGTGCACATGTTTTTAGTCCTCAAAATTTCCATACACTTTTTCAAATTTAAATATTTCCTCGATGGAATATTTTGTGAATCGTGACTTGGCTACTTCAAATATATGTTTCGGATTGCAAATGTGGTCGTTTTGGATGTAGATACATGAAAACATTTATTTTGAGAAAATGTGTGTATGTGTGTGTCATTCATATATATATATATATATATAATCCATCATGAAACCATCATTAGCTTTCCCTCGCCCTTAATCTCAAATCCATTGGGGATATCCCACCCTTTATCTTTTCCACGTGAGTAGTGCATTCATTCAATGTGTTCATGAAGAAATCAAATTTTTAATATAATTTGTGATTTGTTCTATTAATAAAATATCCCATCTAAAAATCACACACAAATGTTTATTCAAAAATAAATAAATAAAACTTGAGCATTTATAGTGGAACATTTTTGTATCGAAAACTACAAATAAATGAATGATGATAATTTTTTACATGGTAGATGTTATATTTTTAACTTCACCTTCTCACCACCTCCCTGAATATTTTTATTGTGTCCAATTTTTAGTGAGAATCATATAGGTCATTTAAAATAATCCTCACCATAGCAAGAAACGTTTGGTAGAAAATTTTGGCTCAAATGTGTTTGTAATTTTTTATTTTTTTTGGTTATAATTTAGGAAATGTTTATGTTTTTTCTAGGCGATATGTTAGCTAGAATAATAATGTCCCGAATAGTCATGGCCTAATATTGTCACTATGATTGTGCTAGACTCGATCATGCTCTTGCAACAGAAAATTCACTCCAACCGTCCACCCCTCTCATAATATATGAAGCTAAGAACTAAACCCCATGAAAACCAAATTTTATATATACATCATGAATTATATTATAAACAATCCCTCCCAAAAAATAAAGCTTCACCTCATGCTTTAGGTAGAAATTAAAATACCACTGAAGTATATCAACCACCTAATATACATATACGCACATAATAGGTGAATTGTAAAATGGCATGTCCCTAAATTGATAAAGATTTGATCTCTATGATCCGTAAAATACCATGGATATTCCAATACACAGTTCGTTACAATAACTCTGATAAATTTACACTGAGAATTTGAAACCTATACTATGAGGGTTATTTACCTTATAATTGTGGATAAGACAAGATATGACAAGATAATAATATGACTTGGGAAATCGTTTTGGTAGAAAACCTATTTAGAAAGTAATGCTTTGTTGCAGTCTCTTTCTCTGAATGGAAACGAAAGAATGAACAAAGTGAAAATTGTGGCCCATGGGCTACTATAGTGCACAAACCCTCTATGTTTTTTCTCTCTCCATCCACTATCAGTTGAACTAATCATCTCTGGACCAAAATTCACTCTAATAGAATGTAATTTTTTTTCTTCCTTATGGTCTAGTTATAACACAAGCCAATATCCTACTAGTGGTTAAGTTTGACTCCAAATATTAATTGGAGTTGTAATATGGACTATTTTATAGTCTTCTTCGTCATATTCACATGGACCCATCTAGTAAAGGGTGAAAATGTGAAGTTGGGAAACACTTTTTGCCCTTTTTTGACGTTGAAAATTGTAATTTTCTATGTTTTTCAACTTCAACTCCACTAAACTCATATTTTTATTGAAAATTATGCTTTGACATAAAAACAAGAATTGTAGAGAATTGTCTTACCTCCATACCCATATTTAAAAAAAAAAAAAATATTGACATATAGAGGGGTAAATTTCTTGTTTACTAACTGCATATACTTGAAATTTTTAGGCAAACATAAATAGTCACTTTATAATCCTTTACTTTTTTTAGGGAAGGTTATTCATTTTTTGGAAAAAAACCATAGCATCATAATCTGCATATATTGCACTAGTGCACAGACTATTTTTCGGTAATTTTCGGATTAAATCACTATTTTTTATTATTTTTTGAAATGGACGAAGAAAAAAAATAGTGATGTTTCAGTACATTTTATAATCCTTTGATTTTCTTTTCAATGTGACCGTCAATAAGAAAAATGAGAGTACCCTTTTGAAGTAGACAGGGAGAGGAAGTGCAGCATGATTTTTTTGATTTTTTTGGTGTCCTCATTAGAAAGTTATTGAATTTTCATTTAGTGCAATTTTTCGAAAAATGAAATTCCATAGTGACACAGTTTAGTAAAAAATTAATAAAAAATTGAATTTTTTAATGAAACTCCACAAATCTCATATCATCAGAAACTAGATTCAGAGATGAATCTAATGGTACTTGGTCCGACATATAACATTTTGTTTTTGTAGGTGTTCTGCCCCTCCAAAGTTGCAGGTTCCTGAAAAATGTAGAATTTTCTGTGTTTTTCGTTGACCAGAAACTCTCGGCTGAGATAATGTCTCGAACGAGAAATTTATAAAACTCTCGACCGAGAGTTTAACCTGCCTAGAGTTACATTTAAACGCATGGCCAAACTCTCGGCCGAAAGTTTAAAAAACTCTCGGACGAGAGTTTGCGCCCGAGAGTTTACCCAATGAAACTCTCGTATGAGAGTTTTGAAAACTCTCGTATGAGAGTTTTGAAAACTCTCGTATGAGAGTTTTGAAAACTCTCGTATGAGAGTTTTGAAAACTCTCATCCTAGAGTTTTTTCAACTCGAGTTTTATTCCTATAATAAAACACAACAATTATTAAGTTTTTAGAATTGGTACTTTATATAATTTAAATAGTACTTTATTAAAATTTAAAAATGATAAAAAAAATAAAATTATAATTTTATTTTAAATTATTTTATTATTATTAATGATAAAAAATACATGAAGATTTAATTAAATAAAATTTGTTACAATATTTTGTAATATCAATGTTATATAAAAAAACAAAAATATTTTATATAAAACTAATTGATATATTAATATAAATAAAATAAAATTCTAAAACATAAATCAAAATAAAAACAACTATATATAATTTATATAATATATTTTTTTGAAATTAATGAATAAATTTAAATTTAAAAAACAATTGACTAAATGCAATGAGGTGATAAAGGAGACAATGCATAATATTATTATAAATTCTTGGAAATCTCGAGAAATTTTTCAAGTGAGATGAGCTTCTTGGAATGGGTCACTTTATCTTCCACTTTAGTTTCACACGATTAACTTGAAAGGAAGTCTATTTTCCTAGGTATGGATGTAAGGGAATGAACAATATTATTTGAACATTGAGTGAGATGCCCTTCTTGGAATGGGTCCTCCTATATTCCACTTTAGTTTCACAAGATTAAATTGAAATGAAGTTTATTTTCCTAGGTATGGATGTTTAGTTAATACTTCTTTATTTCGTTTGAATTTAGTTTCTTTAAAAATGAAAAATAATAAAAATTCTGTGTTTTTTTCGCGTTGCTATTCCTTTCTAATGGAACAGCACTTCTGCTGTTCCTTTTGAAAGGAACAACAGTTTCACAGAGTGTTTTTGTTGTTCCTTTCCAAAGGAACAACACCTTCGTAGGATATTTTTCTGCCGTTCCTTTCGAATGGAACAGCAGTTTCGCGTAGTGTTTTTGCTGTTCCTTTCAAATGGAACAGCATGTCTGCAGAGCATTTCCTTGCTGTTCCTTTTAAAAGGAACAGCAGTTTCACAGATTATCTTTGATGTTCCTTTTAAAGGAACAACACTTTTTGAACGATTGTTTTAAGTTTGTATTTTGAATTTGTGAGCATTTTTTTTTTATGGACACCTGTGGGCAGCAGAGCTCTGTTAATGGTATTGAAGTCATACTTATACAAATCAATAGTTATTTAACCCTCTTTCCTATAATTTTATTGAATATCAAAAGAAATGCATAAAATTCCTTAAGTTCTATCCCCGAACCATCACACATGAAAAATATTATAAATCGGTCATATTACTTTAATGTGGTAAATAGCGCAATTACATTAATCTTTTGTTGTCCCTTCACCTCATACTTGAATTATTACAACGCGATTCCCTCATTATTACCGATTTATCTTACGTATCGATTTCAGTAATTACTTAATTTGATTGACTTTATCATGATTGCGCCTGTTTTTTCACTGTCGTCCTAATGTTGTTCCACACATGCCACCTTAATCGACGGTCGAGGTCGACCTTTCATTCGTTTGGGGGGCGGAAATATCTGCATGCAGATCAGATACCCAAAATTTCTTCACCTGTATCTCTGCAATAGATTTTTATGAATCAAAACCCTTGCATTTTCAGAAAATAACGAATTTTAGCGAACTGTGATGTGCTGTTCCATTAAGGTTACCGTGTGTTGAGAACAATTAACGAAGAATAGAAATGGGAGGACGTCCAATTCACAGCGAACCTCAGACGTTGGTTGTCTCTGATGCTGCATGGGCAATATTAGACAAACTGGGATGGATTACATACTTTATGAGAATGCAGCAACCCCATGAAGCAGTGGCTACTGAATTCTTGTTAAATCTGCAGGAAGGTTCCTCCATAGTCAGAGGAAGGCAGATAGCGGTGACCGATGAGATAATTGCAGAAGTATCTGGCATCGCCGCACAAGGAACTGTCTGGACTCAGACGAAAATCAGAATTCGGGAGGCCATGCAAATCTTTCAAGATGAAGGACAGAGGCTAATAGTCAAAGGGAGAGGAGTGCACCCGGCGTCGCTAGGCGAACCATGGACAGAATTAGCCAGGATCGTGCAGGCTTACATAACATGCGATGGTAGAAAAGACGTGGTAAGACCTCGCCATCTTAAGCTGTTAGCTGTGCTAAAACAAAAATGCACTATCAATTTACCTGCATTCTTAAACTCTTTATTGCATGATATTGCTCGTGGAACTAGAAAAGCACAGCATGCAGACATGGTCGTCAGCCACCATTGCTTGATTCGGCTAATAGTAAGTTACAGCCTCGCCCAGCAGCAAACCAGTTGGGAAGAGCTAATTTTTTCTATTGAAGGAGGGATGGCTTTACCTGCTCTGAGACGGAAAAGGATGGCCGGCTCAATAGCCGGGTCCTGAACTTACAGACAATCCTTCCGAGGGGTTACAGGTTTATAGGTTAATGGGTTATAGGTTTAGAGGTTTAGGGGGTTAGGGGATTTAGCAGTGAAGGATTTAGGGGTTATGGGTTAGGGTTTTGGGGGTTAAATGGAATCCACACTTAAATGGGTTAGGTTTTTAGGGGTTTAGGGTGTTGAATTGGTTAGGGGTTGGGAATTAGGGTTTAAGGGGTTAGGGGTGAAGGTTTTAGAGGTTTAGGGTTTAGGGGGTTAAATGGGTTACAGGTTTAGAGGTTTAGGGGGTTAGGGGATTTAGCAGTGAAGGATTTTAGGGGTTAGGGGTTAGGGTTTTGGGGGTTAAATTGAATCCACACTTAAATGGGTTAGGTTTTTAGGGGTTTTGGCTGTTGAATTGGTTAGGGGTTGGGAATTAGGGGTTAAGGGTTGAGGGGTAAGGAATTAGGGTTTAAGGGTTCAAGGGTTATGGGTTGGGAATTAGGGTTTAAGGGGTTAGGGGTTTTGGGGTTTAGGGGCTTAAATGGGTTAAGGGTTAACGGGTTAGGGGTAGGGGTTAAGGGTTCAGAGGTTTAGGGTTTAGGGGTTAAATGGGTTAGGGGTTTAGAGGTTTAGTAGGGGTAAATGGTTTGGGGGTTAAGGGTTTCGAGGTTTAGGGTTTAAGGGGTTAAGATTTTAGGGTTTAGGAATTAGGGTTTAAGGGGTCAAGGGTTATGGGTTGGGAATTATGGTTTAAGGGGATAGGGGTTAAGGGTTTAGAAGTTTAGGGTTTAGGGGGTTAAATGGGGTATAGGTTTAGAGGTTTAGGGGGTTACATGATTTAGCAGCAAAGGATTTTAGGGGTTAGGGGTTAGGGTTTTGGGGGTTAAATGGAATCCACACTTAAATGGGTTAGGTTTTTAGGGGTTTAGGGTGTTGAATTGGTTAGGGGCTTTTGGGTTTAGGGCCTTAAATGGGTTACAGGTTTAGAGGTTTAGGGGGTTAGGGGATTTAGCAGTGAGGGATTTTAGGGGTTAGGGGTTAGGGTTTTGGAGGTTAAATGGAATCCATACTTAAATGGGTTAGGTTTTTAGGGGTTTAGGGTGTTGAATTGGTTAGGGGTTTTTGGGTTTAGGGGCTTAAATGGGTTAGGCATTAACGGGTTAGGGGTAGGGGTTAAGGGTTTAGAGGTTTAGGGTTTAGGGGTTAAATGGGTTAGGGGTTTAGAGGTTTAGTGGGGGTAAATGGGTTATGGGTTAAGGGTTTAAAGGTTTAGGGTTTAGGGGTTATGAATTAGGGTTTAAGGTGTCAAGAGTTATGGGTTGGGAATTAAGGTTTAAGGGGTTAGGGGTTAAGGGTTTATAGGTTTAGGTTTTAGGGGGTTATATGGGTTACATGTTTAGAGGTTTAGGGGGTTAGGGGATTTAGCAGTGAAGGATTTTAGGGGTTGGGGGTTAGGGTTTTGGGGGTTAAATGGAGCCACTCTTAAATGGGTTAGGCTTTTAGGGGTTTACGGTGTTGAAGTGGTTAGGGGTTTTGGGGTTTAGGGGCTTAAATCAGTTAGGGGTATGGGTTAAGGGTTTAGAGGTTTATGGTTTAGGGGTTAAATGGGTTAGGGGTTTAGAGGTTTACTGGGGGTAAATGGGTTAGGGGTTAAAGGATTAGAGGTTTAGGGTTTAGGGGGTTAAATGGGTTAGCCCGGTTAGGAATTAGGGTTTAAGGTGTCAAGGGTTAAGGGGTTAGAGGTTTAGGTGTTTAAGGGGTTGAATGGGTTATGGGTTGGGAATTAGGGTTTAAGGGGTTATAGGTTTCGGGTTTAGGGGTTTAAATGGGTTAGGGTTGGTTTAGAGGTTTAGGGGGTTAGGGGATTTAGCAGTTAAGGATTTTAGGGGTTAGAAGTTAGTGGTTAATGGGGTTAAATGGGTTAGGTTTTTAAGGGTTTAGGGTGTCTAATTGGTTAGGCATTGGGAATTAGGGTTTTAGGGGTTAAGGGTTTAGAGATTTAGGGTTTAGGGGGTTAAATGGGTTACAGGTTTAGAGGTTTAGGGGGTTAGGGGATTTAGCAGTGAAGGATTTTAAGGGTTAGGGGTTAGGGTTTTGGGGTTAAATGGAATCCACACTTAAATGGGTTAGGTTTTTAGGGGTTTACGGTGTTGAATTGGTTAGGGGTTGGGAATTAGGGTTTAAGGGTTTAGGGGTTAGGAATTAGGGTTTAAGGGTTTAGGGGTTAGGAATTAGGGTTTAAGGGGTCAAGGGTTAGGGGTTGGGAATTAGGGTTTAAGGGGTTAGGGTTTTGGGGGTTTCAGGGCTTAAATGGGTTAGGGGTTAACGAGTTAGGGGTAGGGGTTAAGGGTTTAGAGGTTTAGCGTTTAGGGGTTAAATGGGTTAGGGGTTTAGAGGTTTAGCATTTAGGGATTAAATGGGTTAGGGGTTTAGAGGTTTAGCGTTTAGGGGTTAAATGGGTTAGGGGTTTAGAGGTTTAGAGGGGGTAAATGGGTTAGGGGTTAAGGGTTTAGAGGTTTAGGGTTTAGGGGGTTAAATGGGTTAGGGGTTAGGAATTAGTGTTTAAGGGGTCAAGGGTTAATGGGTTAGAGGTTTAGGTGTTTAAGGGGTTGAATGGGTTATGGGTTAGGAATTAGGGTTTAAGGGGTTACAGGTTTAGGGTTTAGGGGGTTAAATGGGTTATCGTTGGTTTAGAGGTTTAGGGGGTTAGGGGATTTAGCAGTTAAGAATTTTAGGGGTTAGAAGTTAGGGGTTAATGGGGTTAAATGGGTTAGTTTTTTAGGGGTTTAGGGTGTTGAATTGGTTAGGGGTTGGGAATTAGGGTTTAAGGGGTTAAGGGTTAATGATTTAGAGGTTTAGGGTTTAAGGGGTTAAATGGGTTATAGGTTTAGAGGTTTAGGGGGTTAGGGAATTTAGCAGTGAAGGATTTTAGGGGTTAGGGGTTAGGGTTTTGGGGGTTAAATGGAATAAACACTTAAATGAGTTAGGTTTTTAGGGGTTTAGGGTGTTGAATTGGTTAGGGGTTGGGAATTAGGGTTTAAGCGGTTAGGGGTTAAGGGTTTAGGGTTTAGGAAATAGGGTTTAAGGGGCCAAGGGTTATGGGTTGGGAATTAGGGTTTAAGGGGTTAGGGGTTTTGAGGTTTAGGGGGTTAAATGGGTTAGGATTGGTTTAGAGGTTTAGGGGGTTAGGGGATTTAGCAGTTAAGGATTTTAGGGGTTAGGAGTTAGGGGGTTTGGGGTTTAGGTGCTTAAATGGGTTAGGGGTTAACGTGTTAGGGGTACGGGTTAAGGGTTTAGGGGTTAAATGGGTTATTGATTTAGAGGTTTAGTGGGGGTAAATGGGTTAGGGATTTAGAGGTTTAGTGGGGGTAAATGGGTTAGGGGTTAAGGGTTTAGAGGTTTAAGGTTTAGGGGGTTAAGGGTTTAGGGGTTAGGAATTAGGGTTTAAGGGGTCAAGGGTTATGGGTCAAGGGTTAAGGGGTCAAGGGTTAGTTTTCTGCAATAACATAATTCTCCAATCCCATACACTTCTGCTTGGAATGTCACACTTAACATTCGTTTCCTTTTCGGATAATATTCTTTATCCCCTTACATCCATACCTAGGAAAATAAACTTCATTTCAATTTAATGTTGTGAAACTAAAGTTGAATATAGGAGGACCCATTCCAAGAAGGGTATCTGACCCAATGTTCAAATAATATTGTTCATTCCCTTACATCCATACCTAGGAAAATAGACTTCCTTTCAAGTTAATCGTGTGAAACTGAAGTGGAAGATAAAGTGACCCATTCCAAGAAGCTCATCTCACTTGAAAAATTTCTCAAGATTTCCAAGAATTTATAACAATATTATGCATTGTCTCCTTTATCACCTCATTGCATTTAGTCAATTGTTTTTTAAATTTAAATTTATTCATTAATTTCAAAAAAATATATTATATAAATTATATATAGTTGTTTTTATTTTGATTTATGTTTTAGAATTTTATTTTATTTATATTAATATATCAATTAGTTTTATATAAAATATTTTTAGTTTTTTATATAACATTGATATTACAAAATATTGTAACAAATTTTATTTAATTAAATCTTCAGGTATTTTTTATCATTAATAATAATAAAATAATTTAAAATAAAATTATAATTTTATTATTTTTTATCATTTTTTAATTTTAATAAAGTAATATTTAAATTATATAAAGTACCAATTCTAAAAACTTAATAATTAATTGTTGTGTTTTATTATAGGAATAAAACTCTCGAATGAGAGTTGAAAAAACTCTAGGATGAGAGTTTTCAAAACTCTCATACGAGAGTTTTCAAAACTCTCATACGAGAGTTTTCAAAACTCTCATACGAGAGTTTTCAAAACTCTCATACGAGAGTTTTCAAAACTCTCATACGAGAGTTTTCAAAACTCTCGGCCGAGAGTTTTCAAAACTCTCGTCCGAAAGTCTTCTCGAGAGTTTCCGTCAATAAAACTCTCGGACGAGAAAATGCATAACTCTCGTTCGAGAGATTTTTAACTCCGGTTAAACCCAATAAAACTCTCGGACGAGAGTTTTTAAAACTCTCGGTCGAGAAATAGAGTTGACTATTTTCTCGGACGAGAAATTAAAAATTTCTCTCAAATTCTAGCCGTCCGCCAAAAAGTGTTTCCCAACTTCGCGATTTCACCCTAAACTTTTTATGAATATTTTTCCTTTAAAATTTCCTTTTGCATGAC